>JANHMN010000016.1:26207199-26231012 GCA_030674055.1 Rhabdomys pumilio | reverse complement strand
AGAGAGAGAGAGAGAAGGGAGAGAGAGAGAGAGAGAGAGAGAGAGAGAGAGAGAGAGAATGCTAAAAGGAGTGAAAAACCCTTTAGTTTGATAGCATATACTAATATCTGGGTTAGATAAAGAGAAACAATTCCAAATCCAGGCTCTTCAAAAACAGGTTATATTATCTGCTAGAGAGAAATGGATTGATTAGTGAAAGAAAATGACAGATAGATTGAGTGCAATTTTCTCACAGAAAAACTAGATATCAGGAATTGATGGGATTATTTTCAAATGCTGAAGTAAAATATCAATCAATTTCAGTCTCAGTGGCCAAATAATTACAACTAAAGAGAAAGTTTTTGAGAGTGGATTTTAAATGTTTTCACAACAACAAATGGTATGTATGTAAGGCAATAGATTTGTTTATTAGCCCTACTAAGTCATCACACATTGTAAGCATATATTAAAACATATTGTGCCCTGTTTTAGTTACTTATACGGAAAAACATTAAAGGAAGAAACATTATTTGGCTAGCTTCTGGTTTCAGAAGATTCAATCATGTTTTCTCTGCCCTGTGTTGAGCAGAACATTATGGCTGTAATGGATGAGCTTCTTTTATCTTTTGTTGTTGTTTTTTGTTTGTTTGTTTTATATGGGTTCTGGTTTTGTTTCGTTTTGATTAATTTATTTATTCACTTTACATCTCAATTGCAGACCCCTTTCCCCACATACCCTTCCTCCTCCCTTTCTCCTCTGAGAAGGGAGCAGTCTCACCTGGGCATCAAACTACCCTGGAGTTTCTTTTCTTCATGGTATGCATAGAAGCAAAGGATGAGAGAGGGACCAGAGGGTAGTAATAATATCGAGAGGCATGCTTCAGTGACACACACTCTCTCTCTCTCTCTCTCTCTCTCTTTCTCTCTCTCTCTCTCTCTCTCTCTCTCTCTCTCTCTCTCTCGCTGGGGTTTCAGTATGTATATCTGTTGTCCTATAACTTATTATATAGTGCAGGCTGGTCTCAAACTCACAGAGATTCACCTGCCTCTACCTCCTAAGTGCTGGAATAAAAGGCATACACTACTATATCCAGCTTCCAGGAGCTTTCTTCTTTAAACTAGGCCTTACATTTAAGTTTCCATCATTTCCAAAAATCTCCACCTCCACTCAAAGAGAATTGTAAAGTCAGATGGAGCAACTCCACAAAAGTGGCGGAGTGTATTTCTTTGTTTGATAGTTGTAAATTCAGTCACATGGCTTATGCTAGCTTATTGAATGCGGTACAAACGACAACGTCAATTTCCAACCCAGGAACTGATCAGGAGCCTTTGCTTGCTTTTTGTATTGATACTGCTACCATGGGACAAATACCTAGGTATACTACTCAGCTTTAATTTTCAAATCAACATAACCTAGGGTCAGTGAGAAGAAAGACTACACTGAGGAATGACCTAGATCAGAATGACCATTGTCTTAATGGGGAATTTTCTTAATTGTTAATAAATGCAGAAGGGCCCAGTCCACTGTGGGCGATACCATCCCTAGGCAGGTGGTCCTAGTCTATATCAGAAAGCATAAACAAGCAAGAAAATAACCATCAGCATTTCTTCAAACTCCTTCTTAAGATAATTAATGGTATATTATGACCTGGGATTATAAACTAAATAATTTCTTCCCATGTTCCTTTTCATCAGAGTATTTAATCATTGAAACAGGAAGGAAACTAGAAGACTATGCCATTTCAAAGGTCCTAGAATGTTGGTGAGAATCATATTAATATTATCACATTATGTTTTTATTTTCAAGACCTTGAACTTGGGGCTTGAGTATGATATTTGTTTTTTATTAGTAGTAGAAAAAGTCATCACAAATTTAGTGATTTAGAGACTAACCTGCTCTCTTATAGTCCTGGAGATCAGAAGCTGGAAATAACTCAGGATGAAATCTGGGTATCAGCAGGGTGCTTGTTTCGGTGCTGTAGGAGAGAAATTGTTCTACTGATCTTCCTAACTCTGGGTACAGCCTACATTCTTTGACTAAGGAACTCTTCCTCATTTCACTTTTATATTTTGCCTTCATTTTCAAAGTTCGGCTACAGTCACATCTCTGTCTGCTTTTCACTTCAAATGAGTCTTGTGAATACATTTAGGACTTACCTGGATAGTTCAAAATACTCTTTACACCTCAAGAGCTTTAGGTTAGTTGTATCTCCAAAATTCCTTCTCTATGTGAAGGAGACATGCAAGGTTCTTGAGATTAGGATGGTAGCAATTCTAAGAAGGGGGTACAACGTAGCTCATCATGATTATTAGGTAGGGTGTTATTTATTTAAAAAAATTGCAATAAATAAAAGCCTAGGAGACTTACAAGGCTCAGATCAATATTGCAAAGAATATGAAATGATACAGTTAATGTGTGGCATTAGTACAGTAATTAAGCACATAGATTTTTTTTCAGCTTGATGTACTTGGTTTAAGTACATCTTGGTTTAAGTATGTTCTGGTCTTCTATGTAGCATTGATCAAACCACTTATCTTTTTGTGACCTGTTTCCTTATATGTAAAATAGATGTAGTCATAATAGCACATGCCACATGGGCTTTGTGTGGGCAGGAAATCAGTTACTGTCAGTTTTACATAAAGCACATGTTAGGATTATAACATAAGTAATAAAATCTTTTAGTACGCTTATATGATATTTATTTTATTAAATTTGTAGTTTTCTCTCATTTGAATATGCTTGTATTTACTTTAAGTGATAAAATAAAAGGAAAGAATGCAGGACAAGGCATGGCATAGATGAATCATTTCACTCTTAATTTCTCGGTAAAATGTAAAATATCTGACAAGTGAAACGATAACTCATACCCAGTGGGGAGAGTTGTGCAAACAGCACTAACTTAGTTCTACAGAAATTTGAAAATACTATTAGTTGAAGATAATGCTATCCCTCCATGGATAACATCTATTGATGGGTTCACACAACTGGAGGCAAAATCCACATGTAATTAAAGTCACATAACAATGGCACTGTCTTGGATCAAGTTCCAGAGGAGCAGAGTCCACAGTTAGGAGTATGGTGCATTCTATAAACTGAACCAGGCTCTTCTTCAGAGGAGCCCTGCATGGATCCTGTCGAGGAAAGCTCTTTAGGGTACAGAAGCACCAGCTAAGGGTGTGGATCCATATAAAAAAATCTAGTTTGGAGTTGGTTCATGAGGGGCTTTGAGATATAAATGACATAGGAGCACTTCTTTCTTTAACACAAGGGGTCATTGTATATCCTGTATTAGTCAATCACTCAGAGCCAGCTATCCTTGACCTGGTGGTAAGGAACCCACCAGGGTAAGGCAACTTCTGCCAGCGAAGAAAGATGGAAGGAGCAGGTGCAGAGTGTAAGATCCCAACCCTGGACATGGCTGTTGGTAGACATGCTGTTTGAGTAAAAGAGAGTTCAACTCCCCTAAAATATATAAAACAACAAAGCCTCGCTGGTCATTAACAGAAGACAGCATTTAAAATGGAGGCATGTGGACATAATAACATGTTACATAGTTAATATGAATGAGCTAGATCTACATGTGTTGTATAGATGAAATTGAAAATATAATTCTGAGTGAATGAGCGCAATACGAAGAAAGGTAAGTACACAGGCTTTTACTTGCGCATATCAGAAACACAGCAAAAGAATATGTGCCTTAGATGGTTACATAGTATGGAATTAAGATACTAAAATGTGGTTCATACTGACTTTATTGGGAGAATGATTATTTTTAGAACTGATGAAGAGGAATAGAATTAGGAAGGATACAAATAAAGCTTTGAGTATATCTTAAAGCAGCAAAATTGTTAATATTTACTAAAGTGTTTTTTTAATAAATGTAATCTATTTAAAAATAATTCTTAACTTTTCTGAAATACTTAGAATTTCTTATGAAAATGGTATTGTTTAATGGAAACAGAACAAAGTAAGAATTTTACCAAAGACAGACTTGGTTAACTGAGGAGGTTACTAGGATTACTTTCAGGAATATAGATGAGTTAAAGGTACAATATCACCCCAAATCACACATGACCATAAACAATGACTCAGAAAAAGTGCATTACCAAAGCCCTTTGTACTTCTTTCAGACATACATTGATACTGCTTATAAAACCTTAGCCAGGATTCTAGTGAACCTTGTAAGTTTCAGGAACTTCTTGGGATCTGTTACATTTTGTTTCTTAGTGAAACATATAAATTTAATTTATTTCCTGAGTCCTAAGGAGTGTCCTCCTGAGGAAAGAATATTCCAATTCAGATGTTTCACAGCAGAAAGAAGAAAAATTCAAGGAAGAGGTTCATATTTCTGGGTTGGACCAATGTGGAAGGAAATATAAAGGTTAGAACTAATGTCCTCATGTAGTTTCTAGATCCATGGTCTGTCTGTCTTCCAAGAATATTATGAGTAACAGGCAGTTATATTTTTCTTCCAATCATATTTTGGCTCTGAGAATATTGAACCAGAAAACAGCACGGTCTAGAGTTAAATGATCAATTAGTAAATTTAGCATGAGGGAGATGCATGGGGGAAAGAGAAAGGGGGAAGAAAATAGAAATTTAGTAAGGAAATCTCAGAGAAATGTAGCATATATTTGTTTAGCCCGTAATATGCATCAACAGTTGCTTGGAAGCAAATTGCTTGGTACGTATTAAGCACTAAGGTAGGCCGAGGGATTGAGTGGGTGACGTTGTCCCGACATTTAAATTTCTGAGCACCAAGTGGAAAATTGGTGAAAGAGGGGTGTCTGAAGAACTTGGAGGCATCTCAGCATTGAAGCCAACAAATGTATTTATGGAAAGAATCCCTTGTTTCTGATTCAAAAGTCTCCAAATGATTTCTGCGGAACGTGAATCTTCCAAGATATTCTGTGAACAAGGGATTTTATAGCAAACATGTTAGCAAATGCTGTATGCCATATTCCATTCTTGGAGATTCACAAGCGATTAACATATAAAGACTACATAGAAAAGAAAGCTATAAGGAAGCTTTACATCTTTCTAAATTATTTGCTAGCCACATGAATTTTCGAGAAAATGGAGTAACACCAGTAATGAAACGTAAATGTTTTACGGAATTTGTTTTATTTACAGCATACCTTCCCTGATGGCTTTGAAACATTCTAGTTCTACAAGTTTTCGGTATAATTTTTTTTTTTTAAAATTTAATTTTCATTTTAGCGTTTTTTTTCCAGTCCTGTGCTTACAATGTTAACCAGAGGTATAGTTATTTTTAATTTGTGGAAAAATAAATATGAGATTTTTTAGGATGTTTGTTTTTTAGCTCTTCAAAATAATAGTAAGACGGAGCTTTTGTGAAGGTGTTCAGCATTCTATTTTTTTTAATCCCATTTTATGGCGCCCTTACATTTTTTTTAAATGTCTCACAGAATGCTCAGTCTTCAAGCTTTTGAATCAACATGTCAGTGGCTTTAAATCAAATGACCATGTTAAAATAGATGACTGAGCCATAACCATTTGCAGCCATCCATTTAATTGCATCCTATAAAATGAACCAGGAGGTATAAGTTTACAAACATAACATTTGAGGTGGTGGTAAGATTAGAGCTAAATAACACATGTACTTTAAACCCTCAATATGAGTTCCTGAAGGGCTATAATTTTAATAATAAATGCTGACGAGGGTCATCTAAGCATCACTATGCATTCCCAGTAAATATCTGCAGCATTTAAGCATTGAATACAATAGCTCAAGCCTTGTAGACATCAACAACCCTTTTGTTTGCCTGAAACATTGTAATAATTCAACTAGTATTGTCTTGATTTAAGAAAACAATAAAGCTATTTTACTTTCTTGGAGAACTTTTAGAATAAAATTGTTGTACCATGACTACTTACTGCATAGTTCAAGTTTCTGTGGGTGAGTTGCCCAATATTTATCTCATATGTCCAAGTAGGATAAATATATGGGAATGCTAATTAAACATGAAGCCGGTTTCCATTTAATGAAATACATTGCTATTCATTTGTTCAGGCTTTCATATGTCTTTTTAAGTTGTGCATTCGTCCTATGTACATAACCTTGGATCTGCCATTAATAAGCTGGGTATCTTTGACAAGTTGTTTATTCTTTTAATTTTTCAATTTCTCTGCTTTCTTATCCATAAATAGAAATGTTAATTTATCTATTGTGGATTACTAAGCTCATGGATATTAATGGTTAGAATGTATTAAAGTGCATGGCTTAAAGGAAAATTACATAAATGTTATTTATTATTATTATTATTATTATTATTATCATTATTATTTAAATGTATACTGAAAGAGACTATAAATGCTAGCAATATATAATTTCATTGACCAAAGTATGAATCTCAATTGAGCATGTATAGCATATAAACGTACTGCCCTAACTTAAAAAAAAAACTTTCATCTTTGTAGTTGTTTTCAAATATGCCATCTTCCTTTGTAAGTTTTATATAGTTAAATGTTTTATATGGACCTAATAAATGAAACTCACTCATTCATTTGTGATGTAGAAATGTATTTCAGGTTAGATCTTATTCATAATGTTTTAGTTGGTAGGTTTTTTTTTTTTAATTAGAAGTTTTACATAATGAAACTACATCAATTTTTAAGTTTGGAAGAGGGGTGGGGAAGAAGAGAAAAAGGGTGGGGTGGAAAATGGGGAATTATAAATGATAAGCCTTTCTGTTTTGTGTTCTGCTTTAAGGTTTATGTGTTATTTTTCAGACAATATGAAAAGATTAAGGTCCCAGCAGCTTATACTTTACCCATCTGTCTCCTTTAATGTCTAGATCCTATGTTCATTTATCCTTGACAGCCACTCTTCAATTCTTTTTTGTGTCCTGTTGGCAGACAGACCAATGGGCAGAATCAACAAATACTGGGAGACATATCATGGCACAATAGTACAGGCAAGTGTTGCCAGAGGCTGTGTGAAACTGAAAATGGACTTAGGAGAAAAGAGATTGCTTTTGTTCTGGATCCAGAGTTAATTTTCAAACTTATCAAATATTTTGCTCACATATATTTTTGTGACCATAAATAGATGAAACTCTTCATTTATTTTCCAGGTCAGACTCTTAGCAAAAAAAGAAATTACATACATAAAACCATCTTTTTTACACTTGAAGAGTGATTAATAAAACAAGGGCATCATCCAAAAATGTAGAGAAACTAGAGTGTAAAAGTGTGTGTGTTCTCTCTCTCTCTCTGCCTCCTCCTTCCCTCCCTCTCTCCCTTCCGTGTGTGTGTTTGTGTGTGTGTGTGTGTGTGTGTGTGTGTGTGTGTGTGTGTGTGTTAAGCTGGAGGCTATAAATGGGCATCTTCCTTAATTGTTCTTTTAATTACATTTGAAACTGAATCTCAACTAGAACCTGTAGTTCTTTGATTTAGATAGCTACCCAGCCTGTTCTAGGGATCCTCCAGTCTCTGCTTTCTTAGCAATGGGATCATACACACCTGCGGGACTTTTAATTTTATTTTTATTATTTTATATGGAGTCTTGGTGTCTGGCTTTGGCTGTCCTGGATCTCACCATGAAGATCAGGCTGGCCTTTAACACCAGAGAAATGCCTTCTTTTGCCTCCTAAGTACATGATAAGATATGAGACAACTTGCCAGGCCGGGGCCTGGCTTCTCACATGGATACAGGGATCTGAACTCAGGTCCTCACTGTGCAGCAAGCACTTTATCCAAGTGTAGAATAATCCAACTTCCCAGTTTTTTCAAAGTGTAGGAAATGGCTTAGATTAGAAAATGAGTTTTAGTGTCCAAAAATATCAATGGAACCATAAAAGCATTTCTTACATATATTAGAACATATGTTCTTTAAGTTTGGAAAGACAAGATAAATGCCAGCAGATTCCCACAATAGCATGCGCTTGGGTATGAGATGTATCAGATTGTGTCTATACAGTCATAAATATGTGTATACTGACATGGTAACTTCAGTTCATGGCTCAAGGCAATACATGTATGTAGGAAAAGAGGTCGGGACAAGAGTCTAAAGAGATGACGAAGATAAACTGTTCTAATTATTTTATTTGGTTCTCAAGTTTCATTTTAAACATATGGAGGCATTAAGATCAGGGGAGGAAGTACAGTCATCTCTCCGTATCCATGGAGAATTGGTTGTAGGTCCCTAAGGATACTAATCAGAAGATGCTCACACTTCTTATATAAAGCAGCATAGATTAGCATGTAATCTATGCAGATTTTTCACAACTAGGATAACTACCAGTATCCACTACAACAGAGACGCTGTAGAAATAGTTTTTGTGCTGTACTTTTAAAGAATTAAGATAAAAAAATCTATGTTCAGCACAGAGAATTTTTTTTCTTCAATATTTTCTATCTGTGATTGGTTGCTTCCACAGCTGCAGAATATACAGAGGTGTCAGGGCTGCATCCATGCCTATTAGAAGGTAGAAAATCACACTGAGGTTCAGAGAAACCAGCCTCATGCTATTCCACAAAACAAAATATATTAAGATACTTGAACCTTTTATCATTTCACCAATTACCTAATATATTGACATATTTTCATTTTGAACATGAGAAAGGGTTATTTTTGTGTGTGTGATACATATGTTTTTGGTAAGAGGAAAATGTTATGGAGAAATATTCACATGATAGGTTAACTTTCTGTGGTGTTACCAACACAAAAAATACAGACTTGTATTTAGTCTTCATAACCAAATTGTGCATAAGAACGTAAAGCCCCACTTAGGGCCAATGGAAACTCAGTACTTGGAGTTGCTCCAGGGAAAAATTAGGAAAAGTAGTATTTTCTCCTTAAATTCCAAAGTGAGACTCAAAAACTGAAGAACTAAAAGTTGACTTACTGTCTACAACCCATGGGCTTTTTCATAATTCTCCATATACCAAAGCAGTAACTTTACAAAGAAGACATGGCTGACAGAGAAAGAACACCAATCCAAATCTGCTCTCTGAAACCCCAGAAGCTAATTTCCATGTCCAAGCTAGTGTTTCAAAGAGATTTCTTTTCATGTGTTTTCCTAGGAGGGCAAGATTTCAAAGAGGGAAACTCAGCACAGCAAGGTAACCTAGCACTGCTGGCTGGGGTTTTCAGTTAGCATTTCTGACTAATACTTTGGCAAAATGACTCACAAACATTCCCAGAGTTGAGAAATAGTCTCGTGGCACTCGTTTGCTCATATGCTCAACACAGCAGGTTTGCAAGTTTCGGGAATGGAAGTGTTGGCATTTTGTTTTTACTATCGTGTTTATTTGTGCATGTTGCTTCTATGTCAAACAATGTGTTTAAATGAGAAAGGGAATGATTGGCAGCAAAGGCTGTGAGTCAGTTATAGACATACATGCACATACATGCAAACGTGTGTATATATAAATGCACATATTAAACCAAGAGATATTTAAAGTGACACACTATTGGCATTAATTAAAATGTTAACCTGTTGACACAGTAAAATGTGAAACTTTGGAAGACCTGATTATAAAACTGGAAGGACCTCAGGGACCATCTGTTCCAATCGCGTCATTTTACAAAAGGGAAATTTGAGGACCAGGGCAACAAAACAACTTTCCTGGGGTCACATGCAAAGTCAACAGCAGAGCTGTGACAGGACTCAGGTCCCCTAACCTCCTGGCCTTGACCATTCACTGAGAGTGCTTCAAAGGGTGTTTATAACACAAAGTGTAGATACAGCTTATCTTTTGGTTAGTGCTTGAAGAATTAACTTGACTTACATTTGTTTTCCCTTGTAGATGCAAAATGAAAAACAGTCTTTCTTCATCAATATGATTTGTTTAAGGTAAAATGGAGAAATGGCAAAGATTTTGCTACTCATACTTCATACTTATATGAAGTAATTTGTGTTTGTGTGTGTGTGTGTGTGTGTGTGTGTGTGTGTGTGTGTGCTCAAGATAGAGAGAGGGAAGGAGGAGAAGGAGGGAGGGAGGGGGAGGAAGAGAGAAAACAAGAACATATATAAAGAACATTACCTTTATTTACTGTTCCCACATCCCTAAATAGGCTTTCTTTTCCCCATCAAACTTTGATGAAATCCACTGCTGAGAAAACTGGTGTGAACTGAGGTGATGATCAGAAGATGCTTCATGTGTGGTCAGTTGCATTTATTTTAGAAGTAGCACCAAACAAAAAAGTATGTTTGATGACAGGTACTCTGACATGAGATGATACACTGTTTGATGGGACTAAAAGAGAAAAAAAAAAGATTACTCCGAAGTGATGGTGTTGCTGGAACTGACTTCAGACACACTTTCTCTCTGACCTTCTGCTCTTCTGTCTCCTATTCCTTAACTTCTCCAGTGACAGACCATGAAAATTAGGAATACATGTCCCAGGGCAGGTCATAGAAGCCAGAACCCATTTCCCCCAAACCAGGCATAAAAACTCAAAACATCGTTTACCTTTCTGTGAAAGAGCTGGTAGGTAATAAGAGCTCTTCTGTCCCACTTTGTCTGATTATAAGTTAAAAAAAAAATTCCATCCAGAAAGGAAGAAATCGTACGAGCAACTAGAAGAATCAGAAGACAGAGACCCAGGTGGGTTTCCTGACTCTAGCTCTGTTATTTCATGTCTTTTGCATCCAGTCACAGGTCTGCACAGCTGTCTGTGCTTCATGGAACTGGATGAAAACAGTGCGTAGTTCATTGAGTCCCTAGGCTTTCAAGCTGAAGGCTTCCCTCCTATGTGAAATTCTGATTGAGTGAACTTGCAGTGTTTCTCTCTTGTTAACCAGTCTTGTGTTGCAGGAGTGCTGGCCACATCTCCTCATAATGCCTCCCACTAACCACTGATATGAAGATTAGGTACATAATTCAGAATCTTTATAACTGATCACTTAGCCACTCTCAATTATTTCCTAATAATTATGGATAAGTGATTTGGGGTCTACAATTGATTCATAATATAATTTTATTATGTTGGTTTAGACTGGCTTATAACCATAGTACTCAGAAAACCTTTTTTACATATATGGTTCTTTTTTTGGTTTAAACGTATGAATCAAATGGACTTAAGCAAAGTAAGCAAAGGACTCCCTATTCAATAATAAACTGCTGAAAAGTAAGCTTAGTTTCTTCACCATTATTATTGGTCCAGCAGCCCAAGGCATATTTTATGTTCTGTTACAACAATCAGTTATCCTGTTTCAGATTAAATCATCCCTCCTCCTTTTTGTAACTTTTATTTTATAGACTCTCTTTAAAAGAAATGGTGTGTGTGTGTGTGATGTATATGTATATGATATATCTATATATCTATATCTGTGTGTATACATACACACACATATACAACTCTACTTTGTTATACATTCTGTAGTTGTTAATGGTTTGAATTAGAAAACGCCATCAAAGGTATTTGAATCCTTGATTCCCAGTTTTAGCGGTGCTGTTTGGGGAGATGAAACCTTGATGGAGGGAGTATATCATGATGGTGGGGCTTTGAGATTTTATATTGTTATCCTATCCAGTTTGGTCTCTGTTTTGTGTTTGTTGTTTGAGATGTGATCTCTTGACTTCCTGCTCCGACCACCATGCTTACCATTTGTTATTTAGCTTCTTTGGATCTGTGGAGTGTAGCATGGATATTCTGTGCTTTGCAGATAATATCCACTTAGAAATTAGTACATACCATACATGAATGTTACTGGGTCTAGGTTACCTCACTCAGGATGATACCTCAAGACTCTGCTATATCACTCAAAAGGGCCCAAGGGAGGATGCTTTAATCTCACTCAGAAGCAGAAATAAAAGAGACATTAGAAGTGGATGGAGAGAGGATACTGGGTAGAAGAGGTGGGGAGGGAAACAGAGGTACAGAAGAGAATGAGAGAGGGCTGGAAGAGCAAAGAGGCATTAGTGGGGGGCCATCTCTGGGATGGTCTGCAGACCTGGGATGGGGAGGCTCCTGGGAGTCTATTGAGGTGACCCTAGCCGAGATTCCTAATAATGAGAGATATGGATCCTGAAGTATGGCCACCTCCTGTAGCCAGACAGGACTTCCAGTGGAGAGAAGGGGACACCCAACTTACCTACAAAGCCTTTGACCTAAAATTTGTCCTGCTCACGATGGCTAAACAATGAACAGCTCAACTTGAGACCCATCCCAGAGCCAACCCATGACACTATTGATATTTTGCTATGTTTGCATATAAAAGCCTAGGATAATTGTCTTCTGAGAGGCTTTATACAGAAGCTGATGGAAACAGATACAGAGATCTATAGCCAAACATTAGGCAGAGCTCACAGAGTCTTGTGGAAGAGTAGGGGGAAGGATAAAAAGAGCCAGTGGGGTCAAGGACACTATTAGAAGGCCTACCGAGTAAACTAACCTGATCCCATGGGGCTCACAGAGATGAAACCATCAGTCAAGGAGCACACATGGCTTGGATCCGACAAATATGTAGCACATGTGCAGCTTGGTCTTCATGTGAGTCAACCTAACAATTGGAGTGGGAGCTGTCTCTCACTCTATTGTCTGGCCTTTGGATCCCTTTCCCCTAACTAGACTGCCTTGTTTGGCCTCAGTGAGGAAGGATGTTGCTTAATCTTGCTGTGACTTTATGGGGGTGGTTGGTACCCATGGTGGGCCTCTCCTTCTCTGAGGACTTGGGGGAGTTGGGAAAGGGAGGTGGGAAGATGGGACTGAGAGGAGAGGAGGGAGTGGGACTGCAATCAGGATGTAAAGTGAATAAATTAATGAAAAAGAAAAAGAAGTTACTATTTGGCATACATTATGCCTATCCTTCTTTTGGCTGTCCCTAATCACATAATGACAGCCAAGTTAAATTGAAGAATACTGGCTTATTTTTGTACATGCAGATCTCAGTGGAGGAGGGTGCTTCATATTTTTGTTAACAGGGCTTATAATGTGCGCTTTCTTGGATTGTACTATGTGAGGAGGCAAGCTTGACATACTACAACACTCTCTTAAGACATCTCCATCTCAAAAAAGAAGGAAATGTTGGCATCTGACTGAAAGATAAAGAACTGGGAATGAGGTCCCTTCTGAAACATGACTTGGCCTCAGACAAGCCTTCAGCCTCTGCTTCACTTTTCACTTCTGTAGAACACCGAAGAAGGGGATGTGCAAAGATTGTAAGAGTCAGAGTTTGGGGCAGACTGGAAGGAAGCTGTCTTCTGGACTGTGCAGGACCCTTGCACACATATCACATTAGCTATGGTTGCCTGCACAAGACTTGCACAAGAATAAGCCAGTCAATATCCCAGCAAAAGGAGGAACAAGATCAAGATCACCACCCACAGCTGAGGAGCTGTCGATGGGTTCTGGGTGAGGGAAACTCATTTTCTCTAAGTTGTGGTCCCTAGAAGGCTGGCCATGTTCCATTGGCTTTCCCCAAACTCATGAAGACATGGGCAGCACAAGTTGGCCTTTGTGGGTTATACACAAAGGGAGAAGTGCTTAAGAGATGTATTGGCGGTTATGATATCTGCTGCTCTTATAAAAGTGCTGAGTCTAATTCCAAATTCTCATATCAGATGGCTCACAGTGCCTTAAGATTCTAAGTCTAGGGGATCAAATGTGCTCTTCTGGTTTCTGTAAGCGTTGCTTTTTCATGTACAACCCCTTCCCACATATACATACATGCACACACGCACACACATGCACACATTTATATGCATGATTTACTATATCAGCACTTAGGGTTTACCGAGTATTACATGATGAACACATGTGCACACACTTAGAAATAAAAGTAAAATCTTTAAAAAAGAAAAAGTACATGAAGTCCGGGTGGATAAGGAGATGGGAGTGGATCTGGGAGGAATTCAAGGGAATGGGGGTGATTATAATAAAAAATATATTCATATATATGCATGAAATTCTAAAAGAATTAATAAAAGTATGATATTTTAGAAAGTGAAGATTCTAAATCCATTGAAAGCTCTCAAAAGAAAAATAGCCAAAAAAAAAAAAAAAAAAAAAACAAGTATAAAAGGTTAACTTTTAAAGGAAATTTTACTGCACAGGATACGTAAGACCTAATGAATACTGTCTCTTAGGTAGTTGGTAGAGACAAACAGAAGTAGTTATTTACTGTGTCAGCACTTAAGGTTTACTGGATGATAAACCTCTGTAACCTGAAAAACCATGTTTTGCAAAAATGTAAAACTTTTTGTGTTCCAAGATGATGCCCAAACCAGAAAATTCCATGATATATGGCATTGTTTCAAGGAAAAAAAATTGCTTAACATGTCATATCAAATCATATTTGTGCTATATGTACAAGGCACGTATGAGAACCTCATTAACTGAGTCTTTTACTCACCTTTTTAACTACATGAAATAAGTTGCTATTGTATCCACTGTACAGACGGGATTGAAGCTTATGGGACTCAGTAATAACCAGTTTTCGTTTAGCTAATAAACAGAAGCATCTAAGGTTTAAATCTAAATAATGCATTTCTGCTATATTTTTGTCTCATTTGTTTTCAAAATATTGATGCAGGCCGTGGAGTCTATTTTCTCTCTCATTCATTCGCGTCTCTTCTCCTGTCTTCTCTCCTCTCCTGCCATTTCAATTCATCTCCTGTCTCTGTCTTCCTCCTGGTCTTCAATAGCACATCCTGGGAAGGTTACCTGTTGTTTCAAGGCAGCAAATAATTCCCTTTATTAGAGTAGATAATTACAGAATCTTCTGTTTTCTGAATGTTTTTTAATGAATAGCTCCACTCATTCCTCTGGAAAGTGTAAAATTGAGATGCAAAAAGATTGTTGAAGTCAATTAACAGAAAGTTTATCTTCCATACATTACCCTCTACTGCAGTCTATTACAGATATTTATCATTATTATCTGGAAGACTTCAAGAGCTACAGACCAAAGATGACTATAATCACAGTAATTACAATATTAACCCATGCTCCCCAGGAACAAATTGAGATTTATATGTACTGTAACTTAAATATATAAGAAAACACAGTGAGTTATGATCTTATCTTTATCAGAGAACAGAATAACACTGCATAAAACCCCCCCTCTTCCTGTGAAGGCCATATTCTCCCATTGGCTGTCAAACGGGGGTGTGCGGGGAGGAGGAGCTCAGCCTTACTTTCTGTTTTGCCTGAGAGAGGCCCGTTTTGTTTACGTTTTCTCCACATCCTGGCTTAGGTCCGGGCAGTTCCACTAGCCATGAAGGCTCTGGATGCACTGTCCTCTGAAGTTGGACTAAAAGGCAGGGGCGGCTGAGCCACTAGGACAGACATCTGTGGTCATCAAGGATGCTTATGAGGAAAGGAAGGTCCACAGCCACCATCTTGCCTGTACTGCAGGATAACCAGCTCCACAGAAGGGCTTGTAGTACTGATTATGCCAGTACTGATCACCATGGTTTTTGTTTGGTTTGGTTTGGTTTGGTTTGGTGTTTTGTTTTGTTTTGTTTTGTTTTGTTTTGTTTTGTTTTGTTTTGTTTTGTTTTGTTTTGTTTCTGGGATATTGCAGGTATTTACCAAGCTGCGGGAAAATAAATTCCTTGCTCCATCATCTTCTGCTTTGTTCATATTTCACTACTAAGCCCGTAACTGACTAACAGAGCTATATTACTTTGATTTATAAACTTTATCCTAGAGGTTTAGGAGGTTGGGGGAATTTAGTCTTAATCACTGAAAAATTCACCACCATTGCCTTGCTTACTGAGCCTGGATTTTTCTTCTACCTTCAAAGAAATTTAGTTCATTCATTAGCCGTTTTGCTTTTTCTTGTTTTAGTGACATGGTTGAAGTCACACAGGTCTGCGATTTAGAATCTAAAGGAAGGGAACTGAATACTGAGCGTGTCTGTCCAGATTTTCTCCTTTCACACTCTGTCTGTCTGTGGCCCTCTTCACTGCCTGCCTTCTTTCACGGGGAAGCTCAAGAGGCTTGTGCATTCCAGAGCATGTGCAGACAGGAGGAGCACTCACCTCTCACACAAACCCTCACTGTCCTTCACCATATTTACAGTCTAGGCTGGAGGTGGCTCTATACCAACCTGGGGCTCCTTTTCAAACAGATAGCCCTTTCCAGAGTCAGACCACATCCAGGCAAATAATCTCCTTACAGCACTATTCTCATGCATTCCATTTGTGTCTAGGTATGTTATAGTGAGTTCCTTGGATAAAGTCATGACATGTTGCGTGGATTAGCTCACCCAGTCTCTAATTTCAACTTCCTCCTGTGCTTTCTGCCCCGTATCATGGATATTGAAATACCACATCTTAAATTCTCCCCAGTCATGTGACTGTGAGAATCAATTTTAGCCAAAATTGTGTGGCAGAAACCAGAAAGGATTTTTTTCTCTTTTAAAATTCTTTATATTTATCTTATTTTTGATTGTGTGTGTGTGTGTGTGTGTGTGTGTGTGTGTGTGTGTGTATACGTGTGTGTAGGCTCGAAATTGATGTCAGGAGTCTTTCTTCATTCCTCTCCACTCTATATGTTGGAGTAGGGTAGACCAACTAAACCACAATTTGTGTAAAGCCTCCCAAGAATGAGGAAATTCTCAGTGCTGTAGGCTACTCAGATCTCAAGTCATTTGTTAGTCAGCATTAATGTGGCAATAATGGGCTAATATACCATCTAGCAAGGACTTCCTAAAAAGCTCGTTCATACACTCCCTTCCTGTGACTGAGTGAAAACTAAGGTACTCGTCAGTGAAGCTGGGTTTTTTACACGTAAATGAATCTTGAGCAACTTTAGAAAGATTTAACTTCCTTAATCATCTTTGACTTCAGTTTGTTCATCATACTAACAAATAATTTGGTACTCAATTACTAAGCATATATTATTTTCCCCCCTTTTAAATTTCTATTAAATAATTCCAGTTCATTTCCAAGGTGAACAGGTGTCTCCAGTCAACCAAATTCTAAGGTAAAGTAGACAGAAATGTGAAATATAGAAATATATTAATATACTTAAGAAAAACTGTAAATTACAATATCCATTGTTGCTTACTTCTACCTTTTCTGTGGCATTAGTAGAACATTTCTCAGTCAAACTACGATCTTCAGGCCAAATCTGATCATTAAGCTGTGTATGGCTCTTGAACTAACAATGCTTTTCTGCAGATGAATATTTATAATTAACTTAGTTCTAAAGAATTCAAACTCTGAACCCCCCAGTTCAAATATTGTTATTTCTCTGAAAATAATTTCATAAGGGTTATTAGTACATCTATAATTTAAAATGTACTCAGTTATCACTTTGACTATATTTTGAATTGTACCAATAAGACTCCAGAAATCTATTTTCACTATTCCTAGTTTTTGATTTTACAAAATCTGTACAAATACCTAGCTTTAGTTTTATGCCTTGGTGCACAAAGTTGCAAATAGGCCTTTAAGCAGAAGATGGCCTCCTGCCCTAAGAAATGCCTGACTATTGGTCGATGGGCAATACTACGATGCAGGGTTGGCACACTGTTCAGGGAGCAAAGGGCATCTGTGCTGCCTTTTGTTGCCGACAAAGGACAGTCTTTGTTTCTTAGAAATTTCCAAGAGGTATAATGTTAAACAACTTTCAGAAACTTCTGTGTCTTTTTTCTCACCTCACACAACAGTCCTTTAAGAAAAAAGAAAACCCAGCAGGATCATAAGACACTCACTGGACTGGCGTTGACACCGTGAACTAAGGAAGTTCATGGGTGCCCCGGTTAACACAAGGAAATCACTGCAGACAGCCAAATCACCCATGATTCATTCTGCAGCAGCATAACTAGCTACAGGATCATTGCAGCTAATTTGCAAGTGATTTCACTCTTATTTGTCCTGCTCACCGGTTTAACATATACCTCCAGGCAAGATCTTTTAAGGACACATATTTTTTCTTTCTGATTACTACTAACTTTTTTTTTCTTTTTAGTTTCAGTTACCAGTGATAATTGTGTTCTACTGTAATTTTTGAAATACCTTATTTTTTTGTCTTCATATTCTGAACAGTGACACGTGTTTGGTTTCTGCCTTTCACCTCCTACACAAAATAATTTTGCATATGGATTAATCTCTAATAGTAGTATTAATCGGTCGTTATTGAGATGACAATTATTAAACTTTTGCTTTTTTTTGAAAAAAAAAATTTAGTACATTGTTAGGGCCAGTGGGCTGTACAGTTGGAAGTACACTATCAGCAGGGTTATCTAACAGTAATATGAAATGCTTATCCTGATTTGGTGCAGGATTATGCAATTGCTTCATGTGCAAAATTATAAGATTTTTCTTTAGTGACTATCATAGAAAGTTGTATCTATTTTTCCCTACCAGGATCTTTAAAGGTCACTTGAGAGTTGCGTCTCATACTTGTATAATGTCTTGCATAACATTTGCTTAATTAGATTTGTATGACAACACTTCAGTCACTCGAGATTTGCCCAAAGCTCTGAAGTAGCCTGGGAACCCAACCTGTGATGTTGAGAAGTCTGTGAAGACAACTAGTTGATAGATACAGTTGTTATGCCTACCTCGGTTACTCAAAAGCTTCCCGAGATCCCATGTTCCCACCCGGCAAGGGCTGTATTCCTGCTCTGAGGGGATGAGTTGATTTAACTGTCCGGGATTGCATCTTTTGAGCATATTTCTCACTAATGCTGCCTATCCTCCCACTGATTTTTCAGAGTAAGAACAATGTCCATATACTGTAATCAAAGTTTTCCTCCTAAATGCTGGTCATGTTTCAAAGGCTTCCTAAGCAGTCTACTTTAGTGGAAGATTATGCTTGAGACGAGCTGAGTATGGAGCCTGACACATAATAAGGATGCTGTAAATGGTGCCCTTTTTTTGTGACTTCATTGGATTTTGTTTACAACCGTTATATGCTTTTATTGAAATTCCTTGGAATTCATTTTTATAGTGAAATTCAAGTCTCATTATAAAACTGAAGCTCTCTGGTTATGGAAATGCTGAATTTTGTACAACATTTAACTGAGCAATCCATTGCTATCACCCTAAGCGTGAAAGATCATTGTTCTAATACTTATTACAGGTCCTTTGTAGAGATAGTCTGGCTTTATTCCTTCTATAGGAAAAGTATGTTATTTTCTTGAAGCTACCTGGTGAGAATACTAAATTGGTTTTGTCCTAGAGTTTTTCTGAAGTACTATTGTCTCATTGTACTGTGTAGATAAATATTCAATTTTAAGAGATTTTTCTGGGGTCTCTGAAGGTTGAATAGAAAGGTCTAGAATGTTTTAATTTTTATGCTTTTTTGATTTGTATATTTCTGACTGTGTGTAGTTTATGCTTGTATGCATGTGGTGTGTGTGTGTGTGTGTGTGTGTGTGTGTGTTTGTGTGTGTATGTGTAACGAGCCTATGCATCCAGAAGTGGAGGCTAGAGGTTTGTTGTCCGGCATCTTTCTACAATGGTTTTTCCATCTTCTGTTTTTTGAGTCAGAGTCTTTCATTGGACCTGAAGGTGACCATTTCTGCTAGAGTAGCTGGCCTGCATTTTCTGGGACCATCATGTGTCTATAACCAGTTCTTAGGTTGCATACTTGCTGGCACACATGACCCAGGTTCTAAGAATATCACCTCTGATCATGTTTGTGCAGTAAGCACTTCACCCTCTGAGTCTTTTCCACAAACCTTGAGTCTTTTGGATGCAATAGAAAGTTTTCTTAAATATTTGCCCTCTATCCTAAAGCTAAGACTAGAATCTCAGAAACCCTGAATCTCAGTTTGTTTCTGGAAACATGCACTCATATAATCTTTTGTCAATGTAACAGACAGTAATTGAAACTTCTAAAATAAAATCATAATTAAATTAAACTACAATTTTTAAGAAGTATATACAGATTAATAAAACTATTCAGTTAATGAATTACAAGTTAGAACAAAAACTTCCTTCCAATTAGTTTCGAGTTTGATGGTATCATTATTCATTTTGTGGTCTCAAATATCTCAGCAGATCAAAACCAAAGAATTTTTGTTAAATTAACCTACTTTGATGAAGGTTTGCCTTTCCCACTTGTGTGACACATGGTGAAGCATGGCTGAGTTTGAGTCCAGGGAGCATCTAACAAGCAGTCTTCAGCAAGAACCCTCAACAGGATCAGTCTTGTCTAAGTTCACAGGAAGGCAATTCTTTATTTTCTTATTTTTTACTTTTTATTTTATTTTTATTGATATTTTATTTACATTTCAGATGTTATCCCCTTTCCCCATTCCCCCCCCACTCCGAACTCCCTATCCCATCCTCCCTCCTCCTGCTTCTACGAGGATATGCCCCCCCATTTTCACCTCTACACCCTCGAATTTTCTCACATTGGGCCATCCAGCCTTCCCAGGACCAAGGGCTTCCTCTCCCACCTAAGCCCAACAAGGTCATCCTCCACTACATATATAGCAGGAGCCATGGGCCCCTCCCTATGTTCTCCCAGACTGGTGCTCCTGTCAGCATGCACTTCCTGGCATCCACATCAGCGTCTGCCTTTGGTGACTGCACATAAGATGGATGCCCAGGTGGAGCAGTCTCCAGACAGCCCCTCCAGGAAGGCAATTCTTTGCCAACCGTGACAACAATTTATATGAAGAGAAGGATAAGGTTGTGGGGGGCAGGGATGGTGGTAGTGGGGAGGAGTCTACAAACATCTCCTTGGAAGCAACACTGGAAATTATCTGAGATGAAGTTTCCATTAGCCAGGCAACAATTGAACTTAGCAGAGTAAATAGTTCACGTCTTTCTGACTACTAAACTGGTTAACCCTGCATGAGGGCCTTAGGACACACTATTATCACACTATGTAGATAACTTGCTTAAGAATGTTAACTTGCCCAAGTCTTGTGAATTCTGTGAATTTCACAAGTTGTGTTAACTCTGGGAAGCAGTTTTGGTCACTGAAGCTAACATAGGACATAGTTGAGATAGTTCTTTAAAATTATTTAAAAATTGCTGTGTATCACATTCTGAGGTTAGAAATCTAGCTGTTAGTCCAAATTCTAACCCTCAAGGAGCTTATAGCTTATTGATTTCAGAGACAGCCTGAGATACAGTAAATGCTAGGAATGAGATGCAGGGATGCCCATGGTCACACCTATGATTGGAAAAAAATGTTCTTCCCTTGTTGATGACAGAATCCAAGGATCAGCTGCCTGGGGTTCCTAGTTTTCCTAGTTATGATTCTGAGTGTGGGATGAAGATCTTGGTGAAGAAGGAAGAAGTGACTGCAGTTAGCAGATGACAAAAATCTAGAATTGGTAAAATGCTACTCATCTCACTGGAGAGGGAGTTGGATGTGGTGGGGCGTTGGCTCCCAAGGGTGCTCACTTAACCTCATAGTTCATGTTAAGCAAGTGTGGCTGAGAGTGGGAAGAGCTATTTAAAGAGGCAGCTGATAACAACGTTTCTTAACCTTGGATCTCCCACAGGAAGAGTGGGAGGGAGAGCAGTAGCAAACAGTGGCAGGCAAGAGGAAACAGAAGTTATCTCTTGGGTAAGTAGGCAGGGCCAGGGATGGAGAACAAGAAGAAACTAAAGGTGCTGAAGTTTCAGATTTGCACAGAGGTTCTCTGACCCCTTTGAATTTCTGAAGACTGGGAAGCCTCTTTGGGGAGACTCATATCTCTTTAAGGTGTCCATTAAGGTCAGGACAAACTGTATAATCACATGGGTTGGCTAGTTGCCTTGTTTATCTGTTACCAGAAATTCTGGGGAATCCCTTTGCAGCTTCCAGATGATATTGTGAAAATCAGGGTACCTTCTTGGAGCTCTTAGTCTTATTGGTAAAAATTTAAAGATGACCTCAAATAAAAGCCTGAAGACAATTTTAAAAGAAATATCCCAGAATGAGAGAGCTGTAAATCTCATAAGCTCCTTGGAAGAAGAGTCTGAAAGGAGAAGGAAAAGAGGACACGTCATTTGAGTGAAACTGTCCAAGGAGGTCAGCCACATACTGAGGAGGGGAGCTTTAAAGAAAGAGTGAAGCCCAAGGCATTAGTGAATGCATGCTTAGAAAAATAGGAAAGGAGAAATGAAAAGAAAGGTATCTTTTTAAAGAAAAATTTATAGACATCCACATATTTATAAAGTAGCAGATCTGCTCTCTCTAAGAGTCTGAGGTGGGATCCTTGAGAAGTAAGCACATACTATCTCACTTTTTAAAGGGTTACTATACTATCACCACAGCATTGCTTATGATAAGCCTGCCTTCCTAGGAGTGGTCCTATGTTGTGAGTGGTCCCTTGGCCCGGTGATTGACTAGTCCAACTGCAATGTCAAGTTTCCACTAAGGCCAGGGATTTCATTCTCTTCATTAGAAGGACTTTGCTATACCTTCATGGGCCTTTACTGTTTCAGTGGTACTTCTAGCTTCAAAATCTAGGCTTTCATAAGGCAAGAATCTTTCACAATAAAGTTCAGAACAGGAGTAAGAGTTTGCATATGTATGTATGTACACACACACACACACACACACACACACACACACACACACGTACGTATATATACCTTGCTGATCTAGTAAAATTCAACTGTGAGTCCATCATAGTTTATGTGTCTCTCTTCTCTGCCCTTCTTTGAAAGCATTTGTAAGGATCTTGCAATGTCGTTTTAATGAGGTTCTTTAAAGTTACTACCCATTAAGAGGTTATTAAGGACTTTTCAGGGAGAGTATATAAAATAAGCATGCAGAAGAGGAGGAAACATTAAGTCTGGAAGGGAGAATGCTGAAAAAAGCAGTCTAAAGCAAAGACAGTGTGGAGTGACTGCGGGCCATAGATCAGTCATGTCTTGTGAATAGAGACTTTCTGCCAGATGTAAACTCAAAGGACATGTAGCATCAGGGCAGATCTTGGTAGTCCTAAAGTCACCAGAGCCTTCCCATCCCCTTTCAGGATTTGGTGGCCTATTGAACTCTGGTAGAAGTGTTTTTAACTAAGGTAGACTCTCTCAGGACTGCTCCATTTTTACTCTCTGAATTGTGGTTTTTACATTTCTATCCTTTCTTCCTTGGGCTTTTGTGAGGGACAAAGTACTTGACAAGACACTGAATTCTTAGCACTAATATTAAATCTTTCAAGGAAAAAGGTGAAATTCTCCCTTTGTCCTTTCTCCTTCCCCCTCAGCAAACCTTTTGTCTAGCTTCTTTGTCTGGCTACAGAGGAGCAGCTTGAATTCCTGGACAATTGCACTGTGCATACTTAACCAGTTGTCATATAATTTCTGATTACATTATTGATAATGGTGATAATAGCAGCAGTCACAGTAACTCACTTCATGCTTTGCATTCACAGAGCAGCTCGAAGCATTGGAATTATAGTCTAAGCCCTAAGATGTGAGTGCTTTTGTGACCACATCATCTTAATGCTATGTCCAGGTACCAGGATAACAGTAGTTATCTGCTAGGGATATGGCCTCTATTTTACAGAGGAGAAAGTTGAGGAACTGGGTTGGGGGTGGTGTAAAGTAATTTGCTGAAACTGCACAAACAGAAAGTGGTAGAGCCAAGTTTTGAACCTGGTGGACTGTTGTTTAGCAAAGATATGAAAGCGGTTTGCATAATAAAAGCAAAAATATACTACATGTGAGATGGGGTACCCTTGAATAACCCCACTTTTTGATAAACAAGCATTGAATCTTTTACCATATTTTTGCCACATGCGGAGTTGACTTAACAGTTGTAGTTGTTGCTATTACTCTTCTGTTAACGTAACTTATATTTTCTACACTAACATTTTATGAATTGTGAGCTATATAATTTTTTGGCCCTTAAGAATACAACTTATTTTGCTAATCCAGATGGCACCTTACGAGACTGCCAAAATGCATAAAAACCATAATAATATCAACATCTCATTTTAAAAGGAAAAAAAAA
>JANHMN010000016.1:26181965-26202951 GCA_030674055.1 Rhabdomys pumilio | reverse complement strand
CCTCCTCCACTTGGTGAGGGTGAGTCCTCCTCCACTTGGTGAGGGTGGGTCCTCCTCCACTTGGTGAGGGTGGGTCCTCCTCCACTTGGTGAGGGTGAGTCCTCCTGTTTTTTTTCCTCTTGGGTTGCACTTGGAGCTCTGTTGAGTACTGCCCTATTCACCTCTTTGAGTCTTCTATCTCTTTCCACTGCCCGATTTCGATCATGCCAACCGCTTGGATCCCTTCACACCTCGTTCCCACCCTCATTGTTCCTTGTGAATGGTTTTTCTGCAGGAAATAATTATATCTGAGCAGATATGGAAATCCTCCTAGCCTCTGAGTTCTGAGCAGCAGATTGCATGAAAGTTAATTAGTTTAATTTATGGAAGTCTGTTTTTGCATTCTTAAGCCTGTGGTTTCAAAGGAAATAATACTTGCTATATGACAATCCCTTTCTTTCTTTGGGCTGTCCTGCATGTGACATCTTTGTATGGTTGAAGGACCTTCAGTGCTAACATTTCAGGGGTAGATAGCTGCCTCACGTTGCTATAAGCTCTTAGACAAGTATTCACAGCAATTAGGTTTTGGGTGAATTATCAATGAAATAGAGAAGAAGATTTTTGAGTCAATTGGCTTCATGGCTTATTGCTGAGGTCTCTTTTGTTGCCCTCTTTGTTTTCTGATGTCACTAGAAACCATAGCGGATATCTTACTCACAATTTAAAAACTGACATTCTTGTGGTATTTGTGTGTGTGTGTGTGTGTGTGTGTGTGTATCTGTGTATGTAAATATGTGTATATGTGTGGAGTGTAGATGTGTGAGTGCATTCTTGTGCTTGCTTTTATGCATGACTACAGGAGGCTACAGGAGTATGCCCAGTGCCCTGTTCTCTGCCTTACTTTCTTGGACCTGGAGCTAAGCTGGCAGCCAATCAGGTCCCTGTGATTCTCTACTGTAAAAGCCATACTGTTGGCGTTAAAGGTATGAATGGTCCCAGTTGGCTTTTATGTGGATGCTGAGGATTGGAATTTAGGTTCTCATGTTTGCACAGAAAGTGTTCTTTCCCACCAAGTCATCACCTCAGCCCCTCTCAGAATCTCCTTACAATCTAAAGTTTCTTCTCCATAATAGGACAGTGTTAGATAATGACTGTGGGTAAAGATTGCAACTAAGGCTTGCAGCAGTTACAGAAGTTGATAACTGGTTCCTACTCTAAGTGCACAGGGCTCAGTTAGGAGCAATGGGAAATGGATGAGGAGAGGAAGTATTCAAGGAAGCTCAAGGCTCTGAGGCAGGAGCTGTCATTACAGTTTCCAGGTGGTGATTCTTCAGTCTTGGATCTCATGTGAAAGGGTGTGTGTGTGTGTGTGTGTGTGTATGTGTGTTTGGTATGTATGCATGTGTGTATGTATGTATGTATGTATGTATGTATGTATGTATGTATTTTGTTGAGTGTCCACTTTAATTGTTAAGCACTTTAATTGTTATTTGAGATAGAATGTCTCATTGAACCAGGAGTTCATAAATTTGGCTAGGTTGATTTCTTGTAAGCAGAAATCCTCCTGTTTCAACTTCACCTGTAGTTGATTTACAGATGCAAGCTGCTGGATTTATGCAGGTGCTCGAAATCTATATACAGGTCCCCATGCTTTCATGGCAGACTTGTTTTCAATGGAGCTGTCTTTCCCATTCCTGTTTTAATGATCCAAATTTTAAATTTTCTATTTAGAGAGGTCTGTGGGAAAACATCAGATGAATTTATATGGTTATAAATTCTTTTTTATTGAATATTTTATTTAGTTAAATTTTAGATGTCATCCCCATTTCTCCTCCCTAGAACCCCCTATCCCATCCTCCCTCCTCCTTTTTGCTTTTATACCATTTTAATTACATGCAAGTATTAAGGTCAGTTCTAGGTTGAGGGTCTAGCAATACAATAAATTCAAATAGTCAAGGAACAAGCAAGACAATAAACACAAATAGTCAAAGAATAAGCAAGGCAGTAAACCCAATTACATGAGCACTCCTGTAATCACTGTTTCTAAGGGCTTGTCAGCATGACCACAATATCTGAGCCTACTTCCCTGTCCTAGTCCAAAGTCATTTTCATATCTGAAGCCTACTTCCTTGTTCTAGCTTAATATTTAGATTCCTGCCTGAGATTACTTCTTTGTTGTAGCCTAAGATTTAGATTCCTACCTGAAATTACTCCTTTGTTCTAGTCTAATGTCAGATTCCTGCCTGAAGCTCATTTCCTTGTCCTTGGCCCATGTCAGCTTCTTGCCAAGTAGCCCCAAATACTCTCTGCCTCTCCCCCTTTTTTATTTCATTAACAAGACTGAGCCTGCCTTAGGCCATTCTGACAAGAATGCCTTCCTTACTCGTCATGAAATATGTGTTATCCAAAGCAATGCACTTCTGTCTTAGGTTGGTAAGGCTCTGTGCAGAATCTTTTCCGTCCTTAACTTGTCAGCCTATTAATTTAATAACTCTGTCTGTAAGTCCATTTTCAGGTTCAAGCCATGTGCTTTGGTTGCCAATATGCTGATGTTGTTAAAGAAAAGCTTTAACATGATGGGCAGGAATAAAAGTATTTCCAAAACAAAAAGGGTTAGCATGATGAAGCTATATATGCTTGAATATATATATGTATTCTTGAAATTTGACCAAAACAGAAATACTGACCTCAGGCCATGGGTAATTTTTTCTGCAGTATCTACTATATCAGCACTTAGCAGAGAAGCAGTCTTGACATTCATAAGCTCACTATGTAATGTCAAAACATCCAGAGAGGTGTTAGAATTATGCCAAATACACTGCAAGTGTCTTTAAACTTCTTCCTAATTACAATGACTACCACTGTAAATTTTAGAACTAACATGAAACCAATGGTATTTAGCATGACACTTGAGATGACTCCTTACCCTTAAATTCTGAACCTCCTTTCAATAATTTGAATAGGATAAAGAACATCAATCCATTCTTCTAAATGCCTATCTAAATCCTCTTGTATACTCAACACATTAGTAACATTTGCTAAATGATTAACAAAAGTAGCTGTCTTAACTTCTTGTGTCACAGCAATTGCAGAATCAATGGTGCTAGCAATTAATGTAATTAAAGCTCTTATACCAGCAATAATCAAGCCCACTACCCTCTTGCTTCTGCTTAAAACCCGACTCATTTCTTCCAGTACTTGCAAGCTAATTTTAGAATATGGTTATAAATTCTTGAATTCGATTTTTATACAATTACATTGTATCTTGAATGAATTTGTACTTTCTCAACTATTGATAATTTATGTCATAAAAATTATTAACAACTAGAACTGTAGATTTTTACAATAGAAATTATATTCATATCCATAAAAATAAAGTATAAAACTAAGACATAATTTTAAAAATGCATGTATTAGACTATTTTTTGCTGAAATAACATTTTTATTTATGAAACTGTTTTTTAATAATCTGAACAAACAATTATCTGTTTGATATTTAGAAATCATTCTTCTTTATTTTTGATTTTAAAGTTATCACAAGTAGATTGAGCATTTCTTTTTTTTCTTTTCTTTCTTTCTTTCTTTCTTTCTTTCTTTTTTTTTTTTTAATCAAATGGCCGTATCACAGTGAAACCTCATAAATCCAAAGACTCTGGGAACCCATGTTATTCCATGGTTTGAACTTTTCGACTACATTCTTAAGAATTTCAGATTAAAAACTGAACAGAATGGTATGGGTTGGTCTTCTCATATGTCTCTCACCCCAACTCAGGCTTGAGGTGAAATATAATGAAATAACCCGAGGGCGGGCAAAGAAAGGGGCTTCCAAAAAACTATCTGGAACTCTGATGACCACTTTTATGTTCCCATAAACTGTTTGTGTTTAAATTCTATCAGTTATATGCTTAAAATTAAAGCCTGTAGATTGTCCACTTGTTTTTAGAAAGCCATGTAAATTGTGCTAAGGTTTTCAGAGTATATTTGACAGTGTTTCAGAAGGTCTTTATTTTGGTTTATACGGAAACTTTCTGAATGGTTTCTCAACATCAGGTGTTTCATTTAGGCAAAACCCACAACCGCCCAGCTTTCATTATGTCCTTTGAAGAAGAATAAACATTACTGAAGCCTTTGGCAGGTATTTTTACACAGGCATCACCTCCACCAGTTCTATTTTATAGGCCAGCTAGAAGTCAAGCTATTTCAGCTAATGAAATTTACTTTGATCAGTGGAGGCCAATCATCCTTCAAAGCATTGTTGTGTTTTGAAATGCAGGCAAGTGTCTAATAAATTGAGGGTACCGCAGGAACAAGGGATCAAAATGAAGGCTGATGTTTCATTAGATCACATTAATACCTGACAAAGGCTGACTGCAAATCAATGGGGAAGCCCTGTTACATGTGGGTGATGTAGGAAAGGTGGGCTTTTCCCTTTTCTCTATCCACTTTCCTCCAAGCCTTTGAATGAATCATCTTCTCTCTTCTTTCTCCTTCCTATCTCCATCTTTTTCTTAGTTTTACCAAAGAATTTAGACTCAAAAACAGTGATTTTAGACTAATATTTTTTGACATTCATTGGGCATATTTTAGGGGTTTATAGGACAACAGTAAATAGGACATTTAAGACAGAAATATAACCATATGTGTATACAAACACATGTATGTATATCTATACACATACACATATATGTGTGTGTTAAATATTTGTGTAGATATGCAGGTTTGACTGAAGGGTTTTCAAATAAACTTCGCCTAAGTATGTGCCTTGTGGAAAAATTTAAATATGGCTCATATAATAAATCATGCATCTTTTCACTCCCGTATAAGGAAATTACAACATGTCTATTTAATTACACATCTTGCCTCTGAGCTTGATTTAGTCAATTAATTAGCCATTGCTTAATTAAATAGAGTTTTTCACTTCTTACCCCCGTCACATAATTCACCAGTTCTCTGACATTAACAGGGCGTTCACCAATAAGGTCTTCACTTTTTAAGGTTAGCACAGATGGTGGAAGTTAAAGACTCAGTCCCACACAAAACTACCTTAACATCAGGCAGTAGCTGCAAGTGGAGTCCCCAGGCTACTCATGCTTCTGCCTGGCTGACTACATATTTGGCTGCCCTCACAGTCCTACCTCCCTCAGGTGTCATAATTTGCTAGGAGAACTCAGAGCTCAGGAAAGTTCCATGCTAGTGATTGCATTCTTATTACACAGGCCGTAACTCAGGAACATGCAAATGAAATAGGCGCTGTATTAGTCAGCTCCTTGTTGCTCTGGCCAAAGCCTGACAAGAAATAACTTCAAGGAGGGAAGGTTTACTTTGGCTCATGATCCGGGGATACAGTTCATATGACTGAGGTGGCATGGCGCCCTGCTCTCATCCCAGATGAAGGGGAGAGAAAGGAGAATGCTGGACCTCCACTGGGCTTCTCCTTTAACCCCTTCTATTCTATGTAGTACTCCAGCTGCTGGGATGGTACTACATCCACATCAGAACAGTCTTCACCTTAGTTAACCCTCTCTAGAAATACCTTCACAGACACACTCAAAGGCATATTTGCTCAGTACTCTGGGCATTTCTTTTTTGAATTCTTTTTTGAATATGTGTATATGTCTCTGTGTGGGTGCAATTTCATATATGTGTAAGTGTGTGGGGACCAGAGAACAAATATGGGTGTTATGTTCAGAAATATTCCCTACCCCTTTTGAAGGAGAGCCTCTTACTGGCCTGAGGGTCACCAATTAGGGGAGACTTGCTTGCCCCCTGAGCTGTAGAGATCCTCCTGTCTCTGCTTCCCCACTGCTGGGATTACAAGTGCATTACCACCAAGCCTGACATTCTCATGCTGTGTCCTCATGCTGTCTAGGCCAGCACTTTACTTAGCGGTCTTCTCAGACCCTTAAGTGTTTATTATTTCATTGAAGTTGACCGATTTGATCACCACGAGTACATCTTTGTTAACCTAATGCCCAGAAATGTACTCCTAAACAATCACACTCCAATGTGATCCCTAACGTCTCCCAGTCTACCTTTAAAATGTCCCCAAATATTAAATATTCTAACATTGCTCAAAAGCCCAATTCAAAGTCTTCTGTGAGGTTCAGCATGATTGCTTAACTGTAAGCCTCTGCTGGGGAAAAAAAAGATGCTTATGCCAGGGGTAGACAGTAATGGTGATAAAAAGCTTCTACTCTCTACAAGTTTACCATCTTCTAGTGTGTTAATATATTCTCCAGTCTGGAAACTCCCTGAAGTTTGTTAAGACTTTAATTTACATATCCTTATGAAGCATGGATGATTAAATCGTTGGTCACTGGTGACTGACAGTCTTCTCCCAGTCTTCTCCTTTCCTAGAATTTACTGAATATTCTAACCTGTTATCCTGTACATTTGTACTTGGTATTTCTGGTGGCGATTTCTTATCTATTGTTTATTAAAATCATCTCAAGTGTGATAGGAAGGGGTTGGCTATGACTTTTATATCGCTTAGGAAAATTTAAGGAGTTTTAGGGTTCTGAGCCAGGAACCAAAGATAAAGGAAACACACACACACACACACACACACACACACACACACACACACACACACCTCTGTGAGATGTAAACAAATATCTATTTACCCCACAGAGGTCACTAACTACAGAGCAAAACACTACTTGCCCTCTGTCTAGCGTAGTGAGCCAGTGAGCTTACTGGCATTAGCTAACAGGTCGTAACTGTGAGGAGTCAGTCTTTCTTTCATAGGATCGTGAGTGACTCCAGTTATATCAGCCAAAGTGCACTACAGTGTTTGTGATGACTATGGAAGCTTGCTGTATCCCTGGAGCTCTCTGCACAATTGCAGGCAGCTCAGCTGGTGCTCTCCTCTCCTCAGCACAGCAATTGCTTACTGCTTTTAGACCCCTGTGGAAGGGCCTGTGAATGTAAGAGATTTAGCAGCTTCCTAGGCCTTGTAAGTTCACTTTCAGAATCTTTTCTTCCTTCAGGTGATGTTTCAACTCAGCAGAAATAGACAATCACTATGTGTTTGTAGGGTCCTGTTGCTATCTATCTGTCTATCTATCTGTCTATCTGTCTATCTATCTATCTATCTATCTATCTATCTATCTATCTATCTCTCTATCTACCATCTATCTGTCCCCTCTCTGCCTCTGTGTGTGTGTGTGTGTGTGTGTGTGCATGTGTGTGTGTGTGTGTGTGTGTGTGTGTGTGTTTGTGTGTATGTGTACACCAAGTGTGTAGAGGTTGGAGGACAACTTGGGGGACTCTGTTATCTTTCTTTCACCAGGTAGGTTCTAGGCATTGAACTGCTGGTCTTAGGTCTCGCCCACTGAGCAATCTTGCTGCTCTCTGTCCCTATTCCCAGTCTTGAACTTAAACACATATTCCATTACCTGGTACTGGTGTAGATCAACTCCATGTGACTAAAGGAATTGAGGCCTAGATAATTCTCTTTTGGGCTGTAGCACTCATGATTGTGGGTCCCTTTGGGCTGAATTGTGGGTCCCGTGTGTCTGCTGACCCTTGGGGTGCAGAGCTCTTGGGTTGGGAATCCCCAGGCCAAGGAGGTGACTGGGGACTCTCAAGCACTTGGGCTCTCAGGCGCCACTGAGAGGCCACAGAAAGGCTGAGACAGGGGCGTTCAGGCTGCATCAACCTGCAGCCAAAGGGACAAGGGGGGAAAAGCTCCAGTGGCGCCCCATGGGGAGAGGGCTCTTGGTCACTGGACTCACTTGGCTGAGTCTTGGCTGGATCTTCGTGGCTGGAACATAGAGAAGTCATCGGCGGGAGTTTAGACAGCAGCTCTGTAGTTGAAGACCTTCTCTAAGGTTCCCCACCGCAGGCACCAAAAAAGAGGTGGTCCATGGTTTAAAACATTTATTGTCATGGTGGAAAATGGATGAAGCTATACCCTGTGTTTTCAGAGTTGGCTTGAGGTTAAATACCTTTTGCAAGGAGAAGGGTCTGGGGAGGAATGCTTATTTGGGTATGCCCTCTGGCCTTTAGGTATCTCATGAACCTGGAGATGTCTTGAGGTTCTGCTGCCTGTGCCATGCCCTCTACCTGTGCTGCCTGACTGATGGGCACAAACCTTTCTGTGGAAGGGGCAGTAGAGGGCTATGGCTATGTGAAAGAAACCAGGGCCCAGGAGCAAGGCTGAACACCAGGGTCTCCAGGGTTCAAGGCGGGATACCCAGCTGCCTCTCACAGCCCACCGCCCCACAATTCTCTGCAAGCATCAGAGGCCCTGTGGGGCAAGGAATTGAACCATTTCCTGTTTCATGTATTGGGTATTAGTGTGTTGCTGGTGAGTTGCTCAGATCAGACCCTGATGCAATTACCACTGCTTTGGTGTGATTATTGTAATAATTTGCTTTCCATTGGATGCAAGACAAAATCTCAATGAGATGAGGAAGGCAGGAGCTCTTACAAGCAGGAACCAATGATAGACACTTGACTTTTTAGCTAGGAGTTGGCTATGGCAGGCCTACAACCTGAGTCTGATTTGGATGCCTTGCCTTGGCCACGTTCTAGGCGGCCACGGCAGCCCAAGTCATGATTGGGTGCCACATGTGGAGTGCTGTTTAAGAAATACCTCTTACCGGATCATGATGGAGTTTTATGGTTGCTCTCACCTACCCATACGGAAGTATTGAAGTAGTTTAATCTGTAATGGAACACGAATTTTCCTGTATTGCCTATTAAGCTCTCACAGTGAAAGCCAGTAACTTGGACTGTGAGAGAAATGAGTCTGCGGTGATAGCAATTTAATGAGAAAGTTAGTGTGAAAACCAAGTTCCCTTTCAGGTGCCTTAAAATTTACCTTTATTGTCTCAATGCTTTTTGCATCTGAGCTTGGCAGTTAATAGTCTCTCTAATAAATTCAAAGTCAAGTTGAGCCAGTATAGAATTCTGTGTGTATATGTGAGACCCTCATGCCATTTAGATCCCTCTTGCCAAGCTGACTGTTTTGTCTGTTGGGCCATGTAAAAAAGAATTTACTAACTGGAATTTGGATTGAATGCTATAGCAGGAAGCCATCTATACTCAAGAACCTGTCAGGGTTTTTTTTTGTTTGTTTGTTTGTTTTGTTTTTTTTTTTTGTTTTTTTTTTTTTGTTTTTTTAGCTGTCTCCTGTTTTGTTGCTAAACTCTTGCAAACTGTGAAAACATCAAGTAATACATATTCAAATAAATTTTAAAAACATGTCTACAACCTCTTATTTTATTATTGAACTTGGCTGCAAACCCATGGTAGGTATGGAGGTACCTTGGAAGTATGTGTGTGATTAGGAATGTTTTAAAATTACCAATGTGGTCAAGAAGAATCAAAGCAAAGGTCTTGATTACTCATGTGATAAGTAGCATCCCATCTGTGTTTAGCCTATAACCTTCGGCACAGCATCACTCCTTCATCGACTTTCTTTCATGCACAGGAGTTGGGGGTGGGGAGGTGAGGCATATAGTCCCCTTCTGGCTGCCTTGATCCGGCCTCTTTTGACCTTCCAACTTACATTAATAGCTCAAAATGTCCCTCATATTTTCTTCACTTTCCCCCCACTCCCTTTATCTTGTCCCTGTCAGACAGCAATATAGGTATATCATTAAGTATCAGCTATCCATAGATAAGCCAATAGTCTTTTTTTTAATAAATTTTTTATTGGATATTTTATTTACATTTCAGATGCCATCCCCTTTCCTCATTTCCCCTCCCTAGAAAACCTCTATCCCATGCCCCCTTCCCTTTTTTGCTTTTATACAATTTTTTAGTGTTAATCAAAGGCTTTATAAGTTTGGGAATGCTCAATAACAAGATGCCCATACAATCAGAAGTGTAACCCAATACCCAACCTAGATATATCAACTACCTTTGACTGGTGGAGACACTCAAACATCCGCTTCCATGTCCCCCCAACCCCATCACCTAGCTCCTCCTCTCCTTCTCCTACTCTTCTCCTTACTCCTCCTCTTTCTCTCCTTACTCCTCCCACCTTAGCTCCTCCTACATATCACCCTTCCTGTTAAAATAAAACTTTTCTCTCAAAATACAATTAGAGTATAACTATATCAATTTGTGTCAGTAAGGTACAAGACAGACCTAATACCCAGTCCATCATTTTGTTGACCAACCAGAACCTCTGTCATCTCTCCTAACTAAAAGACTTAGTTCTGAACCTGACTTTTTTTTTTCTTGGCTGCTGAAAACCATCCTCTCAAATCTTTTCTCTCAAAGTAAATAGCTGGGATTGTCTATGAGACTGTAAGTCTTCAACCCCATCAGAAAGCCAGAATGACTGAGTTAACTGAAATTATGGGAAGCACAAAACATAGCTTCTAAAATTTAGCCAATTTATAGAGACCGCTGAACACCTGGAAAGTCCCTATACTACAAAACATTGGAGCATCCAATCTTCAGCCTTCTGGCCCAGGATCATCTGACAGACCGAGTGATGTAGAATTGTTAAGAGCTGATCACTCTGTCTTGGCAGATATAATCAGTCGACTATTCCACAAGTGTGTCCTTTTCTGGACAGTAATTTGTCTGTAGATGACAAGAGGCAATTCTTGCCTAGTGACTGTCTCACCAAAACTGGAGTAACTCTGAAGATGCTCAATTTCTTCTTAGAATCAAAGACAGGAAGCTGTCAGGAGCAGACAGGTCTCTAATCAAAATGAACATTAATACAGAAATGTTTGTAACATCAATTCTGGGGACTTCTGACGCTTCAAAAACCAGCTATCCATGTAAGGCAATCTGGACTGTTAACTCCTCTCAGCTATTTCTAAATAAAATATAGAAAACACACTAACAAACTCAGAGCTATGAATTTGCTATAGGCTCTTAACTCACAGGCTAACCATCTCAAATTAGTTAGAAAAGTTAAAGAAGGACTGGGTCTAAGCCTTGTATTCCTAAATGTGTTATATAAGCACAATGCCTATGAGAGTAACAATATTCATCTCACTTTTATATTAATAAGAAGCTCATACCAATGAAAATCTTAAATTTAAAATCAAAGTAAATTTTGTACCATTTAAGAAATTATAACTTCATCTTAATAACAATTATACTTATTTCTATCAATAGGTTATGGCTGTGCAATAAATCCTAGCTAATCCTCCTTGTTCCAACAAAACCACTACTTTTCCCTAGAAAGACAGCCCAGTATAAACCACCTCAGTTCCCAAGCCCAGGGAATGGGGCACCGACTTCGTTAACTTCTTCAAGCTGATTATGAGCGTTGAGATATTAGAAGAGGGGTAGGGGGAAGAGTAAATTGATAAGCCTCTGATGATGTGTCTTCACTGCATCTAGCTGGAATTCCAGGACATCAGAGGTTCACGCAGGTCTGCTCAGCTCACTTGATGAGTAGACACACTGAGGCTGTGTATTCTGCAATATACAATTCTAGAAACAAATTTTAGTATCAAGATAATTTTTTGTTTGAATTCTGGAATCTAGTCTTCTGGCAGCCTGCCTCTGTCATGTCTAATCCATATAATTCTGGGAGTTTCTATGAGGATGTGCTCCCACCATCTTCCCGTTCCCACCTCCCTGCTCTTGACTATTCCAACACTAGGGAATCTAAATTTTCAGGCACCAAGGCTGTCCACTTCCACTGATGCCTGGCAAGGCCATCCTCAACTACCTATACAGGTGGAGCCATGGGTCCCTCCCTTTGTTTTCTCGGGCTGGAGATTTTAGAATGGCTACTCCAGCCTGTTTCTTAGGACTATTTGCTTGAAAAATTGTTTTCCACCCTTTTACTCCAAGGTAAAGTATTTGTCACTGAGGTGGGTTTCCTGTATGCAGTAAAATGCTGGGTCCTGTTTAGGTATCCAGTCAATTAGCCTATGTCTTTTAATTGGGGAATTGAGTCTATTCATGTTAAGAGATGTTAAGGAACAGTGATTGTTGCTTCCTGTTATTTTTGTTATTAGAGGTGGAATTATTTTTGTGTGGCTATCTTCTTTTGGATTTGTTGGAAAAGGATTACTTTCTTGCTCTTTCTAGAGTATAATTTCCCTTCTTGTATCGGAACTTTCTCGCTATTATCCTTTGTAATACTGGGTTTGTGGAAAGATATTGTGTAAATTTGGTTTTGTCGTGGAATATCTTGGTTTTTCCATCTATATGGTAATTAAGAGTTTTGCTGGGTATAGTAGCCTGGGCTGGCATTTATGTTCTCTTAGGGTCTATATGACATTTGTCTAGCATCTTCTAGCTTTTATAGTATCTGGTGAGAAGTCTGGTGTAATTCTTATAGGTCTGCCTTTATATGTTACTTGGCCTTTTTCCCTTACTGCATTTAATATTCTTTCTTTGTTTTGTGCACTTTGTGTTTTGATTATTAGTTGACGGGAGGTATTTCTTTTCTGGTCTAGTCTATTTGGCATTCTATAGGCTTCTTGTATGTTTATGGGCTTCTCGTTCTTTAGATTAGGGAAGTTTTCTTCTATAATTTTGTTGAAGATATTTATTGGCCCTTTAAGTTGGAAATCTTCACTCTTATCTATACCTATTATCCTTAGGTTTGGTCTTCTCATTGTGTACTGGATTTCCTGGATGTTTTGTGTTAAGAACTTCTTGCATTTTGCGTTTTCTTTGACAGATGTGTCAATATTTTTTATGGTGTCTTCTGCACCTGAGATTCTCTCTTCTATCTTTTGTATTCTGTTGACGATGCTTGCATCTATGACTCCTGATTTCTTTCCTAGGTTTTCTATCTTGAGGATAGTCTCCCTTTGTGATTTCTTTATTGTTTTTACTTCCATTTTTATGTTCTAGATGGTTTTGTTCAATTCCTTCACATGTTTGGTTGTGTTCTCTTGTAATTCTTTAAGAGATTTTTTATGTTTCCTCTTTAAGGGCTGCTACCTGTTTACCTGTGTTCTTCTCAAATTATTTGAGAGTGTTATTTATGTCCTTCTTAAAGTCCTCTATCATCATCATTAGAAGTGATTTTAAATCTGAATCTTGCTTTCTTGGTGATATGGAGAATTCAGGACTTCCTTGTGTGGGAGAACTAGGTTTTAATGATGCCAAGTACCCTGGGTTGCTGATGCTTATGTTCTTGTGTTTGCCTTTCGCCATCTGGATCTCCTTAGTGCTACCTGCCCTGTCTCTGACTGGAGCCTGTCTTTTCTTATTATCCTGGTTATATCAGAACTGTGTGGGTTGGGTGTTACTACTGAGGCCCAAGATCTGCTCAGTGCTCAGGCATGGACAGGAAGAAACCAGTGCTCCAGACCAGGAGTTACTTCCTGGGTCCTAGTGGGTCCCAGTTATCCCTTGTTTGGGGCCGGTGTTGCTTTCTCCTTACCTAAGATACTGCCTGGGTTAGAGCTCCTGGGAGACCCACTTCCTCTGGGTTCTGTGAGACTGGGGGCAGAGCTGTTGCCTGGGATCTGCTCAGTGCTTGGGCCCAGACCAGAAGGAACCAGTGACCAATAGTTTTAATTAAAGGAAAACATTGTGTAATTTGCTGTAGACAAGGGTTACTCTAGCACTTTTCTCAGATTACCATTAGTTGACTCTGTCCAGAGAAGAATCACTACAATGTTTTATCTTTATTGGATTCCTGATTTTTTTCCAAAATATTTTATTTTCCAAGAATAAAATGACACAATCCAAACGTTGTTTGTTGGTATGATGACACACTGGAAATCAAACTGGTCTCAACTATTGTAGCTAATATAAGTCTATGACTGAAGGTGGCCAAGACCCTGGAGGTGACATAAAACCTCTATTTCCTCAAGAGAGCATCTGAAGTTATCATATGCAGCCCTTAGAAGTATGGCCACAAGTATCACAACGAAGTTTAAAAGACAGTCTTGGCTCTTAAGGAGAGAGCCAAGGTAAATTTACAGAGGGAGGCTTTAGTTACAATGTTTAAATCAAGCAAGATGAACATAAGGATGCCCAAAATGTTCTGAATCAATACATGATTTACTAAAGGCAGGCAGAGACCAGGAAACATCTTAAACAAAAGACAGCAGAGAGGGTGCTAAGTTCCAAAGCTACAGGCTTACTGCCGACGTCAAGTTATACAGTTGTAAGCACTCCTACTCTGTTCACATGAACAGAAGCAAGAACCGGCCTAGTGTTTGGATTGAGAAGGGTGGACATTGTGAAATCTCAGGTGTGCTTTTGTGATGCTGGTCTGTGTGCTTGGCCTGAACCCTTTATCAACGGGGCTATCATTCTGTCAATATTTGAGGAGAGGAGGCATCATCTAACAGAACAACACAAGATTAGAGGAACCGGCTTGAAAACAGAAGAAATATGGGAATTTGGAGGTTTGTCAAAAGAAACCATCATTTTATTCAGCTTCTCCAAGGAAATAGAGCCAATATTATATTAACTGTCTCTCACTGATCTATCTGTATGTCCATGCATCTCTCACAGAGAACTGACTCATGGATTTAGAGGCTAGCAGCTCTAAAATCTATAGAGTGGAAAGGCTAGAACCCAAGGGAAGAATCTTTATTGAAGCTCAAGTCTAGTCTTCTGCCTGTTGGAAGAACTCCTCTTAGGTTGACCTTTTCCTACTAAGGCCTTCAACTCAAGGGCACAGCTTGTCTGCCTATAGAGTGTGATTGGGTTTGTTAGATCCTGCTAGTTTAAACACTAATCTCACTTAAAAATATCTTAATAAAAACATCTAAAGGAATACTTGAACAAATATCTGGGTATCTTGGATGATCCAAATTGATATATTTAATTATCATCCCCAGAAATATCCTCTTTGTTGGAGTAACCTGCATTTCTCACCATTATTGAGACCTGTATGGAATCTATGCATCAGATATCAAAGTTCCAGTGGTTTCCTCTTAAACTCTATAGCAGAGTGATGAGAGGGAGGCTCTGCTCTTGGTTTCTGTGATGAGAGACAGGTGACGCCTTCATTTAAGACTTTCCATTGATGGGAAAATATGATGCTCTGTGGAGGAAAAGCAGGATTCTGGATATTAGTAGAACAAGTATCAGCTTTCCTTATTGTCTGAGTAACCTATGTTTCAACAGTGCCTTGTGCCTACCATGTTTCAGCACCAGTCTGTAGAGGACATTGATCTTGCTTTGTTTTCTCGTCATCAAATTATTCATGTTTAAATGAAGATTAATATGATGAAAGTTTCATATTTTTTAAATCAACTGTGGATATAAATAGTACTCAGAACTATCTTGGAAACATAGTACATGTTCTATATTTTCTTAGTGAATACATGTATGGATGCCTGTTTGCCACAATAGCACACATTATGAAAATAAACAATAGTATATATGTATATATGCATATATATATGTATCTCTTTCATTGTTTGCTACTATGATAGAAAAATAGTTTTGAAAATAAGACTGATAACTTCATTCTCACATTTTAGCTCAGTAGAAACAAAAGCCATAGAACCAAAAGCTTTAACAGAAGGATCTCATCAGTAGGCTCCCCAACACCCACACACCCATGCACACACAGAGAGATTTGCATTACAAATCACAATAGTAGCAAAATTAGTTATGAGGTGGAAATAAATATAATTTTAGGGTCAGGTGTGCACAGACAGAGAGTAAGACCTATGATATGTTATATAGTACACATGTTTAAAAAACAATTGCTGAGTTTGTTTTTAAAATTAAAGTCTTTCTAAAATTAATATCAACCCTGTATTTATGGGCTTTTGTCTTACAGTTCATAGGTTTATCTAAAGTTTTCCACTGTCTGAAGAGTCTCTCATCTCTTGTGCATTGTTATCTGCGTTTGGGGGACTATTTACTAAAGGTTCTGAGAGCAAGCCAGATGGAAGAGAAGGCAGCTTTTTGCCTCCTAAGAAAAGCAACAGTCCCCGAAGACAATGATCAAGCTTTTTCCAGATGAGCAGTGCTTTTCATTGAAGAATGTTTTAAAATATTTTCCACAGCAGAAAATTCCACATTCAATGTTCCATTGTTGCCAATAAAGGCTTTCCAAGCCCCGCATGAACAATACTCAGCTAATGATAACCTTTCTGTGCGGATACTGAGGCATCTTTCATATGGATGCCTTATAGGACGGAACGCACTTCCTAGCATTTTGAGGCAGTGTGCCTAGGAGGATCCCAAACTTTGCCTTTTAGAGTCTTTGGTTTTCTGGCTCTCTGGATGAATCTCCTCAGACTGTTGTTGCTGTGTGACAGGTCACAGCAAACTCATGGGCGATAAGGTATCTACTGTGTTCATTAGGAGTCCAGCCAGCCATGAGCACATATGGCTTTTCTGGAACCTCAGCTGGGAACATACAGTTATCTAAGAGTAGGTGGGATGACTAGTGACTGGAATCACCTGACCAGTCCATGTCTGTAGCCTGAAGTCTTGTCTTGCACCTCTGTGAAGCTAAGGGACTGGCTGAGAGACTGGCCTTAGCTACAGTACATACTAGTGATTTCTGTGTGTCTTGGCCTTCTCATGGCTTGGTTTTTCAGGGACAAACACCCCAAGAATGATATTTCAAATTATGAGCCTCAGAGAATCTTCTTTGTGGTATATCATAGGTCAGCAGATGGATTCGAAGCTCTTCCATTGATTAGTATAAAGGACTTGGCTATCTTTTTTCTCCTTTTTTCCTTTTTTTTATTTGGTCAGTAATCGAACTGAATTTTATCTTTTGCATCTGTGTTAAGAGATTCTGGCAGAAGAGAAGGTAAACGTTTGTTGCCTGCTGTGGGATGATCTGGAGTCATCCTTCAGTATCTGTGGTGAGGATTGATGCCAGGACCCCCGAGGGCACTAATCTGTAGATGCACAAGTTTGAGTAAAATGCTACATTTTCACACCCCAGTGAACACCCTACTTTATACTTTCAATTATCTCTAAGTTACTTATAATACCAAACATAATTCAAACACTCTATAAATGCTTGTTATGCTGTATTGTTTAGAAAAATAACGACAAAGAAATAAATCTGTGTATGTTCAGTAGACACAATCGAAAGAACTTTGTGTTCCATCTAGAGCTAGTTGAAGCTGAAGATGAGAACCCGTAGACAAAGGGGTGGTCTGTGTTGGCTATTTGGGATTATGTAAGGTAATTTTAAAATTTTGCATAAAGGGTTCTGAAGACTTTTGAGAGGGAAAGGATTAAAACTATCCATCACTTCCAGAAATTCCAGCGTTCCTGTGATTATGAGTAAGTAAAGTTAAAATTATTACAATTAATAACTTAATACTATTATTTAATTTATAATGACTATTACTTAATAGTTTACTTAAAAAGTAACTATTAAGTTTGAACAAGATTGTACACCATACAACATGATATAACACACATAGACACACAAAAATAGTGGTGTATGTGGAGACCAGTGGGTTACAACCATTGCCTGGATAAACAGATAAGGCTGGCTTTTCCTTCATGCTCTTACCAATGAGAAAGGCTGACAAGATGGAGCTTGGAATAACTGGCCCTTTCCTTCTGTTGAACTTTGCAGCAGCAGAAGAGACAAAAGTGTTTGCTTTTAATAGAGCATGAGGCAAGGGAGATGGGTGATTTCAGAAAGACAAGCATGGACTGAGCAGGGCTAATGAATGCCCTGCAGCTCTCAGGGAGAAACTCCTTGGCCTAGTCACTATGAAAAATGAGTGGTCTCCTACATATGAAGCATCAGGGGCACTGGTTGGCTTTAGACCAGTGGTTTTCAATATTCCTAATGCTGCGACTCCTTAACACAGTTCCTCATGTTGTGGTGACCCCCAACCATAAAATTATATTCATTGTTACTTCATAACTTTAATTTTGCTATGGTTATGAATCATAATGTAAACACCTGTGTTTTCTGATGGTCTTAGGTGACCCCTGTGAAACGGTTGTTCAACCCCCTAAGGGGGTCACAACCCACAGGTTGAGAACTGCCGCTCTAGACTGAAGTGACACTTGTGTCAACCATGAGATGGATGCCTCTGGCTTGAGCTATATACTTCTGGGTTTTAGCTTCAAACAAAGCAGTAAGTTTGGGTGTTTGACTATCTTAATTGCCAGCAGGAAACCTTGAGCATCTTAAGGGAGGGGAGTAGTCATGGGAGAAAGTGACGGGTAGAGGTTGGAGTTGAGCTCTGGGACCCTTGGGCCTTCCATAAGAGACTGGTTACAGCTATAAAGCAGAGTAGAAGGACCAGCTTTAGCTGTTGTAAGGAGAAAATTGTCACCACAGATCTCTGCTCACATTACAAACTCTGCAACACTCACTGACATTTCTCAACTGTCTTCTACCTCACTGTTTTGGGGGCAGACAGATCAGATTTTTCAACCTGGCTTCCTGCTACCTGGGACTAGTCCATCTCTTCACTTTTCTGAGACTCAGCTCTTTCATTGGTGAACTAGGTTAAGAACCATGTTACCAGGTTAGTACATTAAGTTATGGAAACTGCATAAATCATTCCCATTTATTTTCTAAATATTTTTTCCCATTTTGTACTTAACAATAAATCCATGTCCATTTTAAATATCCAGTTTCCAGGGGAATTTCAAAGGCATTCCTGTCTACTTTCCCTGATTTGCTGTAGCCTTAACAGGCCCTTCTTTGGGACCACCCATGTTTCCGAAGCTGAAAGTCCCCAAATATCCTTGACTAGCTACCCCAAGGGCCAAGGTTGCTTCCTTCCTTTATCCAGGAACAAGGAGTTCTACTGTCTAGTTTGGAAAGTGTTAGAGTCCACACTGCTTTTATATTTGTCAACTATTACCTAAGGCTGTATTGCTAAAGTTGAGGTCCTCCATCTTCAGGGCAAAAGTGTATTACATCTACATCCTCATCAAAAACTACAGTCACGTGGGGACCAGAAACTGAAAGGCTCCTGATCAAAATGGTAAAGTTGAAGAGCTTGAACTACTTTCTGTTTAGCTAGCACCAGTCCCTACACTGAAGAAATTCTTTGAACTAAGAGTTACTCCATTCCAGAAGAACTGGATAGTTTAAAAAAAATCTCCCCAGACCTCTACGTTCTTTGGGGGGAGTTTTAGGAATTTCCAGAGCGACCTACAGTTAGACCATATTCTACTGTGTTACAAGCTGATGAGAATCCAATTTCCCCCCTTCTTCCTAACTGCTATCTAAATACAATTCTTCTGAGACGCTGTGAATCACCTTTTAGGCAGGTTGTCATGATCTTATTGTTTGTTGTTAGTTTTACGGTTTCCTAAGAGATCAAGTGACTGTGGTACTTAGTAAGTATTAAGATGACAGTTGCATGTCAGACACTACCTTAGATTATAAATTGGTAATTTCATTATCTGGTACTATTATCTGAATTTCTGTTCTGACTATAGTTCTCAAGTATTTGAAAAAACAGTAAAGAGAGAGGTGGGGAGGAAGGGGGAGGGAGGGGAAGAGGAAGAGGGAGGGGAGAAGGGAGAGGGAGAGGGAGAGGGAGAGGGAGAGGGAGAGGGAGAGGGAGAGGGAGGAGATCTTATAACACCACCCAGACAGGAAGAAACTACCTACTATCTACATTCTTTCTTATTTTGAAATAAGGGAACATGTTGTAAGGACAGTCCCCTTTACAGGTTGCTCTGGTGCTCTCATATGTTAGTAATAATGACCCTTGAGGAACATTAAACTGAAAAACATGAGAATCAAAAACTATTGGTTAGTAGTTATTCCTTGGGGGAGAGGTTTCAGGAGATGTTGTCTTTTGCTTGCATGTCAAGAAAACAAATAGGGACTTGTGGATGAGACAATAACCAAGAAGAAACCAATCAGTAGGAGTATGAGGAAAGTCTCAGCATAGTGAAGATGACGGTGTTGAGAGTAAATGAATAAATAAAATTTGGGTTGGACAGACACCCATCAGCAGTGGCAGACATGTAATGCATTACATTGCAGCAGCCATTTAGAAAGTAAATAAGCAGGTGTTTATAACATTCACTATTAAACTTGGAAAGCCATGGAACAAGCATGTTGGAGCAGGTTGAAAAGACAATGACTAGAATGTTATAGGGCTTGGTATCATACAAAACAGGAAAAGAAAGGTAAGGTTGCTTGACAAAAACTAGAGTTACCTGGGTAGAAGAAACCTCAACTGAAGGATTGTCTCTATCAGATTAGCCTTTGTGTACATCTGGGTACACAATGGGGAGGCACATCTTCATGTCTGATGTGGGAGGGCCCAATTTTGGGGCCCTCGTCTCCCCATCTATGCCAGCGGGTGAGTAGAAGGCAGGGGCTAACCTCCGTTGTGGCTGTGGAGTTCCCGAGGATTTGTCAGGCACTCTGCCACCCTCACGCTGCTCACTCTGTTCAGGTGTTCCACTCAACCCTCTTCCCTGATCTGGAGAGGGTGGTGGGTTGGTTGCGGTGCAGTGGTGCATGTCCTTCCTGTCTGGTGTGTGAATGTGGTTGGGTCCCACCATTTTATCCCTGGTTTGGGCCTTGAGGACAAACCCAAGGCAGGCTTGAATTTGAGACCTGTCTTAGTCACTGGGGGGGGGGGTGTAACTCAACAGGACCTGTTTGGCCCCGCCTCTGCTCAGCTGTTGCTGATGTAGAGCTTTGCAATTGGCCCTGTGAGTCACCCTATACCCTTCCCCGCCCCCTATGTCATCTCACCCCACCAAAACCCCTCTTCCCTATGCTCCAAGTTTAAATAAACAAGAGGTTGTTACATTAAAGTTGAGTTCCTGCTTCGACAAGTCTTCCATCCCGCTCAGCAATGGAGAGACCCGTCTCTCCTCTCACCTGGACCTGCCGGCTTCTTTAAGGAGCCAACAGCTCAGCCCACTTTGGACTGTGTAACACAAGGGCAGGTATTTCTGGGCTGTATAAGAAAGGCAGCTGAGCAAGCCTTTGAGAGAAAGCCAGTGAGCACCATTTCTTCATGGTCTCTGTTTTAGTTCTTGCCCTTAGATTCCTGTCTTGTCATGCCCTGATGACCGGCTGCCACTTGGAAGCATAAGATGAAGTAAATCCTTTTCTCCATATGTTTGGTTACGGTTGGTGTTTTATCACAGCAACTGAGGAACAACCTAGAACAAC
>JANHMN010000016.1:26157598-26176965 GCA_030674055.1 Rhabdomys pumilio | reverse complement strand
TGTGGCACCCTACAGTGCCACAGGAATTAAAAAATACCTTTGGGAAAATAATCCTTTCATCTCACACTATGACTGTATTCTTTCAACCACTTCCTCTTTCTGAGATCTAGGAATACCGGCACAAAGCAGCAGGGTTTCCTCCAGTTTTATGAGACTGTTTTTAAATGGAATGCCAGAGACATCAGCCTGAGAACACTGGAAATCTGATTCTTATAAAGACAAGAAGAGATATGCATAGGAAACAGTGAGTGTCCTCACCAGTCCAGGTCCTTAATGGAACTGTGCTCTTCCTCTTGTTGAGATACAAAGTCAGCCCTGTGCATAGTCATTAAGCTTACGTGCTATAATGATGGTTCCCAACCTTACCATTAACACATTACACATTACCTTGTCTTTTTCCTTTCCAGGCCAAAATTTATATTCATTCATTCTCTCTCTCTCTCATTCTCTCTCTCTCTCTCTCTCTCTCTCTCTCTCTCTCTCTCCCTCCCTCCCTTTGCGCTCGCGATTGCGTGCGTGCGTGCGTGCGTGCGTGCGTGCGTGCGTGTGTGTGTGTGTGTGTGTGTGTGTGTGTGTGTGTATGTGTGTGACAGGGAGTGCGGGCCAGGAACCTTGAGAAGACCTTGAGAAGAAAGTCTTGAATGACTGCCAGACCTTTGGATGGGCTCGTACAGGTGGGGCACCTTGAAAAGGATCCCAGCATGGACACACTTTGTGCAGTTGATTTGTTGTTGTTGTTATTTGTTTGTTTTTGTTTTGTGCTCCAATGGTGGGTTAACAAAGTCCTTGAGATTGGGAACAGGAGGATCATGGAGCCTGTCCAGCAGCTGCAGCAGAAGTGCAAACATCTGGCACGAAATCCTTGGGTCGATCCTAATGTTTCCAGGGTGTCCGGGTGGATCCAGGACAGAGACTAAGAAACATAAACAACGTGACTTCTGCAGAAACCAAGTCAGAGTGCTTTTTCACTAGCTGAGTTGTGACTTTCCCAAAAGTTAAAGTGATTCAGGATGCATATGCTTTACGGTCAGCATTTTCATCAGAGGTCTTCTTATGCTCTGTGGTTTGATTTTTCTTTTAATCTCACTCTCCCCTTTCCCCAAGAACTACAGTGGGTTCTTTGCATTTCAAGGTCTTCTAAGTCTATCACGCCTTTCCTTGACTTTGTCCCCTGGCTTCCCTTCTGTGGAGTTCTCATCTTCAGAGGGAGCAAGGCAGAGTCACAGCTGGCTAGATTGCACCCCTTATCTTTACCCACACTCCTTCCTGTTCCCTGCCCTTGCCAAGCTCCATTCTTCACTCTGTCCTTCAGCCTCCGGGCTAACTCTGAACACAGTCTTCTGCTGTGCACCATGTGTGTCCGTGTCCGTATCCACCTCACAAATAACAGTGCCCGTGAGTGCTCTTTCTTCTGCCGGATTCCTTCCCTGTCTCCCTATGACCCAACCTTCCATGTTATCATTTTTTTTTACCCTACATTTGTGCATTGCCTTTTAAATTATCTAAACCAGAGACCTTCTTTACCTTCACTGGAGTTAGGCTATCTTACAGATAGATATTAGACAAATATCACAAGATAAAGTATAAATCCACTTTGGTTTCTTTACAGTTGAGAAGTAATACTTTTAGCTGCTTCCTAAATACAAATAAAAATAATTTTAAAGCGTCCCCAAGTAATTAACAAAAGTCAATTAAGGTTTATGAAAAGTAAATATTCTTCCTTCCTAATCAGGAGAGGGCGCTTGACAGATGAAATCACTCCAACCCACGGGGCAACTCAGGCAGGATCAATGTTTTAGCCGTATGTGCTGTGTCAGCTTGCAATATAGAAGAAACAGATTATTTCTCATCAATCGAGTTCAACCTTTGTATTCTTCTAAGTTAGCTTTTCTAACTTGATGATCTGACACCTAGTGTTAACTTTGAGTACTGCTAAATGTTCACACAGGAAGTTTCTGTATTAAAACATCCTTTCTTTCCTTTCTTTCTTTTTCTTTCTTTCTCTTTCTTTCTTTCTTTCTTTCTTTCTTTCTTTCTTTCTTTCTTTCCTTCTTTCTTTTTAATTCTGTTGAGTTTCTTAGCTTGTGAGATTTAATGCTGGCCACAGTATGTTCTCAACATATATTTAGCTGAAATGAACAAAGGCACTTGGAACCAGGAAGCTGAGTTTCAGCCTGATTGAACTAGCTCCCATGGCCTTGTGCACACTGCTTTCTTCTTCGAGTCTCATGCCATCAGTGGTAAAACTAAGTGCATATTTGTTTAGACGGAAGGCTGCTGCGTTACTACAGACGACTTACTCGTGTTGCTCCATGTGATGATAAGAGTGAAAACTAGATTTGAGTGGTTTGTAGTGACATCATCTATACATGGCTACTGAAATACGCCTGGGGATCCAGAAGAATTAAATTTTAATTTTATTTAACATAAAATGAACTTAAAAATAAATAGCCACACATGCCTAGTGGCTCCACCTTGCAAAGTATAGTTTTGTTTGTTTTTTCTGAGCGTGGAATGATAAGATATTCTTCACAAACCTGAGGTCTGTGTGACTTTGATGGTGCCAGTTCAGATTCTTTTGGAGTGAATTCACCATGCAAGCACGTTGGGATTTGTTGTATTGTGGTCTCTCATGGTTCAGTTGTGAAATTTGATTCGATTAGATGGAGATAAAGACAGTTTTTTTTTTCCTAATTCACAAGCAGAAATTGAAGTGTGTAAAAACATTACGATCTGCTGTCATCTTGGTGGAGGTGAATTTCAAAGCTCATGTCCTAATTATTTTCTAAGGTAGTAAGTATTCTCTTCGTTCAAGAGACCAGCTTTTTAAGAGGTTATCATCCATGAAAAGGTGTAAAACGATATTACTTTCTATTTGTTATGCTACACAGTACAGACTATATACGTTTTATTTATTATATAGTCTGTAGAAGATAAAAATGCCTAGATAGTTTCATTACACTTTATCAAGCCCTCTTACAGGCTATACTTTCTACCTGGTCAAAGAGCAAGGTGGACTTGAGATAAACACAACACTGTATACCATAAATATGCATGGATGAAAAACTTAAAAAGTCTATAGTGATCACACTAAAAGATTCTGAATAGAAACATTATCTACTTTCATTTATTACTTATTTATCACTAGGTATATTTTATTCTGTGCATATCATTTCAGCACATGCACACGTATACAAATATACACTCGCTCTCTCTCTCTCTCTCACTCACCCACACTCTCACACACATAAACACATACACACACACACACACACACACACACAGAGCATGCCCTAAAATTTGAGGTTACTGGGAGTGACTTTTTACAAGGATACTGAAAGCGTCTTTTTTACAAGGATATTGAAAGCGTCTCTCTTAGCAAGATGTTTATGAACAGCAATATTTATATCAAAATAAACACGTGTGATTTACAAAGTCCAGTTATAATATATGTAACTGATGTTATCGTTTCTATAGCTAAGTCTACTCAACTCCAAACTTTCACCTTATTATAATTATTGTAAATCTCTCAAAGAATGCAAGGCCTATATGTACACGTACATGTATATACATGTCAAATGTCCCTAGCGGTCACTTTATACACTTTGGGTTGAACTCTGTGTGACCTTCCTTTCAGTCAAAGGATCGTCCTCTCTATCCAGAGGAACAGAGGAAAGATCAACTTGTGATGATTCTGAGAGTATTCTTCCAAATAATAATTTTAGTAGTGACCACAATGCATTGCCAAGAAGACCGGCAGTATTTTCTGAAATGAAAATAAGGTTTTCATTAGAAATTCGGTGTGTGAATGAGCCACAGTCCTTTAGTGTGTATAGTTGTATCAAGGTTTGTAATGTGTATGTTCATAGTACGTGGTTACGTGAATACCATATTCTGTGGCTGTTTTGGGGAAAGGGAACATTTTCGCATTTGTTTTCACTCTATAATGTGAAGTTATAGGTTGTCTCTGACCCTTGGATACATCCAGGAGCCACAATTTGAAAACACTGTACTGTTATAACTCCAGTGGCTCGGTACTCAGCGGAGTGTGAATGTCACAAGTGCAAATGCACACTCCTTTAGAAATGACCATTTCAAACACAGAACATGGCTGTGCTTACAGGTTGCTATATGTTCTGCTGATTTATTCAGATTGTTGCCTTTCTTAAGTTGGGACTGAGACAGGAGGGATCAGGTGGGAGAAGTCCTGGCAGGGAGAGAGTACTGGGAGAGACAACTGGAGCTGGGGATATCTTGGGGATCAACTAGAAGCACAGTGAAATGGAAACTCCCAAGAACTTATGAGGGTGACCCCAGCTAAGACTCCTAATAATGGTTGATACAGAGCCTGAGCCAGCCATCTTCTGTAACCAGGCAAGACTTCTAAGGGAAGGACTGGAACACGAACTCAGCCACAAAACCTTCAAACTACAATTTATCCTGCCTGCAAAATGTGGTGGCATAAAGGTGTCACAGAAATTGTGGGAGTGGTCAACCAATGACTGGTGCAGCTTGAGACCCAATGCTACCACAGGGAGCTCAACCCTGACACAGCCTGGAGGGCTAGGACCCAGAGGGTGGATAGCCTAGAAGGCCTTAGGATAGAATGAACCACGCAACAGGCAACAAAACAAAACAAAACAAAACAAAACACCCTAAAACAATCCCTCCCAAATAAAACCAAACAAACAAACAAATAAGCAAAAAGACGTCAACGAATTGATTCTGAATGCTATTCTGCTATGCTTGTAGCATGGAGCCTAGCATAATTGCCATCAGAGAGGCTTCATCGAGCAACTGTTGGAAACAGAGACCTACAGCCAAATATTAGGCAGAGCTTAGCGAATCCAGCGGAAGAGGAGAAAAGACGATAGGAGACAGAGAGGTCAAGGGCTCCGCAAGAAAACTTACAGCAACAACTAACCTGGGCTCATAGGGCCTGACAGACTGAAACAGTAATCACGGAGCCTGCGTAGGTCTAACCTCGGCGCTCCACAAACACTTGATGATTGTGTAGCTTGGCTTCTTAGGGACTCCTAACAGTGCGAGCAGGGGTTGTTACTGACTCTTTTGCCTTCTTTTGGGATCCCTTTCTTCCTGCTGGGCTGCTTTGTGCAGCCTTGATGTGAGGATATTTGCCTAGACTTATTGTTACTTTTGCCATGTTTGGTTGAGATCCCTGCGAGATTTGTTCTTTTCTGAAGAAAAATGGAGGAGTGGATCTGGGTGAGAAAGAAGTTAGGGAAGGGAAACTGGAAGGAGTGGAGGGGAGGGGAAACTGAGGTCAGGAAAAATAGCTGCGTTTGCAGTATGCCTCCTGTTTATGGAAGACAGGTCTTAGGGCTGCTGTGCACTTAGTTTTCTAGTTGTCCAGTAGATGGCAGTCTACGCACTGGTTTTCAATGACCACCTTCCGTGCAGGGTTCAGACTTCATAAAAGGAAACATACACTTGTTCTTTAGGGTCATCGTTTTGGAAAAAGATTTTGGCACAATAAAGCAAATGAAATAATTTACTTAAAATACATAAGATATTAGAGTAGTAAGAGAAACAAACAACTGTTTTTTGTTTTTGTAAATTTTATTTGTTAGGGTATGATCGGCAGCTAAGATGCTGCCTTTTAAACGTGACTCGGACATACCAGATAATGTTTTGTTCTCCTGGAAGCTTTTATTTTACATTGAAAGCACAACTTAGGGCCAGATATGAAGTATACCCCCAAAGGTCCAAGTTTCAGACTTGGTCTTCAGCTTGACCCTGTTGGGAGGAGGTAATGGAACCTTTAAGAGGTAGGGCGTATCAGGAGACTTTCAGAACACCAAGAGTACTTTTGAAGAGGATTATGGGGTCATAGCTCCTTTGATTTCTGTTTCTGGCTGCTGTGTGAGTGTTCTTGCTCTATTTTGCAATTCTGTCACAGCGTGCTGTCACTAGCCCAGAACAATGGGTCATCTGCTCACGGACCGGAATCTCTAAAACTGAGAGTCAAAAAATATTATTATCAAATACTGAGAGGTTCTTAAAGGGGTATTTAGAATGATTTGAGAAAGGGAAGGGAAGAGGGAGAGGGAGGGAAGGAGGAAGGGAGGGAAAGAGACAAAGAAAAAGAGACACAGAGACACACAGAGAAAGAGAAATATATAGAGAGACAGAGACAAAGAGGATAGATGTTTTTCCTTAAGGTAAAGGAAGGTTTAAGATTTTCACCTTCATTGTGGTCTTGTGTTTCTCAGAGACTTTATACAGTTGCAGAAGAACTCGTTCTTGATGAAGGACTAAGGAGGTACCAGGCAATATCACTGACTGTGGAAGCATGTGCCTATGGGTAGCAAAGCCTGTACTGGGCTGGGTGGTGGCCGAGACTGTCTTTAATTCTACATTCAGCTCAAGGCCAGCCTGGGAGAAGAGATTAACTGAAGATTCTATCACACACGCTGCTACTCAGTTCTGAAAGCTCTGTTGCACTTTTCACAAGGTCATTACCTTTTATCACCTTTTCAGTCTTTAGGTCTCAAGCTCATAACGATTTTTTTCACTACATACATAATTATTTGATAATGCAAAAACTATTTCAATCTTAAGAATTTGCAGATGGAAAGGAGATGGCCATCTACAGCGATAGAGATGATAGGGTGGGGTAGCTTTTCAAAGGGAAGGTCAGCAAATACTTCCCACTCTGAAAAACGCTGTAGAGGCAAGGCCAAGTACAAGAAGCCACAGAGGCCAGGGAGGAAACTTATGAAGAAATTGGTCTAATGCACTTAGTGTGTGTTCAGACGAACTGATAATAGCATATTTGTGCCTTCACGTTCATAGGAGCATTAGTTTCTATTGAAAATTTTCATAAATATATTTTGATCATGTTTTTCCCTGTTTTCCAGTTTCTCCCTGATTTCCCTAGTTTTCTGCCTATCCAAGCTTATATTATTTAAAAAAATCTTTCAACAAACAAACAAAAGCAAGAAACAAAAACAAAAAAGCCCAAGAAACACAACCCTACACAAAAAGACAAAAATGAAAACCAAAACCAAAACCAAAAAAAAAAAAAAAACAAAAAAGAAACAAAAGAGAAAGATCAACAAGACATAAAGTGCCGAATCAAAGCAAACAAGTCTCACAGAAATACTACTGAGTTTATTTGTGTTGGTCAACTGCTCCTGGGCCTGGGGTCTTCCCTGAGGTGTGGTTGATATACGTAGTGAGACTCCACTGAAGAAAACTGATTTTCCCTTTGCCAAATCGGTATCAATTGCAGATAGCTTCCTGATTTGTAGCGGGACTCTAAGCTCACGTACTCTTCTGATTGCTGGGACCCTGTCTAGCTTGAACCTATGCAGGTCTTGTCAGAGCAGCATTATTGACAATAGCCTAAAGTGGCGCTAGTGTCCATGGATGGATGGATACATGGATGAATGGATGGATGGACAGATAGGTAGGTACAAGAATAAATAATAAAAAATGCGTATACACAAAGTAATGTTCAGTCGTAATAAGGCTATCTTGCTAATCTTGAAGACACAGTGCTTAATGAATAAGCCAGTCTCAAAAGAACAAATATAACATGACTCCACTTTCGCAAAATACCTAAGTAGACAAACCAGCAGAAGCAAAGCAGAACTGTGGCTGTTCAGAGTTGGGTTGGGGAGCAATGTGGAGCTGCTTAACGAAGTCAGAGTTTCAGTTTTGCAAGGTAGGAAGATTCCGGAGATTGGTTATCAAACAGTATGAATATACTTGCCACTAAAATACAGAAATATATCTAATACTACGAACTGTGTATGTAAAATTACTTACAAGATAAAATTAAGTCATATATATTTTACCCTAACTAGAAAGAATCTAAAAGGAAAGAAGAAGTCGAGTAGATTATGCTGGGTGTGCTTTAGGTGGCATCTAGGTCTTTGTTTCCCTTGGTTCTGAGAGCACCACAGCTTTGGATAGATCTGAGGGGTAGATTTCGTCATACTACCAATGCTAGTTGGGTCTTGCACTTATGACACTTCCATCTCCCATACCCACTTTGTTAAGGGTTGGGGTAGGTAGTGGGTGTGTGTGAAGGGTTCTGAAACCTTCCCTGAGGTTTCAGCCTGAAGAAAGTTATTTACAGAGTTTGGAGAGAATGGGTTGAAAAACATTCAATATCTCTGTAACCTCTTTGAGGGGTTAATGTCAAACTGGTCTCCACTTGGCTTCTATGTGGTATATTGCAGTTTCAGGTCAGCTCTGCAAAGGCTGTTGCCAGCAACACACCAAGATGATCTCTGGTCAGCACTAAAGAAATTCTCATTTTTTAAACACTCATTAAAAAAAAAAAAAACCCAAACAAAACAGAAAACCAAGCTTATGATTTTTAGAACTCAATGGAAATTGTAAAGTAGGATAGGATGCCATCTGGGCTTGCATACTAGGAAAAGAGCTTGCTGCAGGCCTCCTAAGAAACTTTTCCAGGGCTCTTGTCTTTTTATTCAGCCTTCAGGAATGCTTGCTGCCCCACCCCCACCTCCTTCTTTTAATATTTTTTTGGGAACTCTGCTATCCCCTTGAGTCTTATTGTTCCCATGTATTTTTTTTAAGCTAGTGAGTCAGAGCTCTCCTACAATGAGAAAAACGTTTGGCCTCATAGGGCCTTGCCAAGGCTAGTGACGGCGCCAAGGAGCAGAGTTGGTACTGCCCGTGCTATCCTAAGTGCAAGGCCAGTGGTGTGCTTTGAGCTTGGGTATTTCTCTGTGGAGAGGTTTTTTATACTGGCTGCATGAGCTTCCTCCTCTCTCTTTGCCTTATGCCCTTTACACTTTTCTGAGACTCGTTCTCCTCTGGGTAGGGCTGATGAAGCATTCCTGAATTCCCTGAGGATAGCTGAGGCAAACTAAACTTTTCTGGAGAAGACCAGGATCCCTTAAGACACCTTGTTAGAGTGTCTTCTCTTTCCAAGGTCTCAAACTAATTCGCTATGGATCTGGATGGCAGCAGCTTCACAGCTAAGTGCTGATCCCACAGGAAAGGACATTCAGTTTAATTCTGAGTAGACATAAGTTAGGCTAAATCATGGCAATGTGCATTTTCAGCGATATGCAAATAATGATGGTTTAAAATCATTTGGACCAAGGATGAAAACAATAATATATTTAAATCAAGAGGAGACTGTCCAACTGCTTTTAACTTTCCTCACTTGCCTGAAGCTGATGTGATTTTCTTCCCAATGGTCTCCAAGAGACTCAGGACTACTCTTATTATTTATCTTTCCACCATAACTGCAGAAGTGGACACAGATCCCCATCCTACAGAAGGACAGATGTCCCAACAGAATAGGGAAAATGCTGGCTTAGCAGTGACTCATAGTGTGACCATGGAAAATTCTAGTTATAAAGCATGGAAAAGTTAGATTTTCCCTGGAGAAGCATCTCCTAACCATGCCTCCCACTCATCTGCTCCCTATATGTCCAGAACTGCCTCTGCAGGAAGGAAGGGAAGTGAGGACATCCATGACTGTGGTGGGGAGAGTCTAGCTACAAACAGCTGGGTTAATCCACTTGGGCATTGCCAGTATTGAGTTTGTCATGGGTGACTGTTCAATAATGTAAGGCCAGCTGCTGTAACAGAAAATCCCTGCAATTTTTGTAGAACAGCTCAGTGGAAATTCTTACTCATACAGGAGGGCATTCTTGCTGGGTGGAGATAGATGATTATGGCACAGGCCACTACAGTCTTTTGAGAGCCTGCGCTAAGATAATTATTGCCATTTCATCACTGAAGTTACACAGATTCTCTTGATTTCTAGCTCCAGCCAGTAGGCAGAGGACGAGTCATAGATGAGGTGCTATGGTTCAAATCTAAAAAGAAAATGTGTGGTTTTTGCTTAAGTACTAGTACCAGATCTGAGGGACACGGTCAATAGGAGAAATGCTAGCATAGGAAGAACTAGTGTGTGCCCAGAAGAGAAAGCAGAACATCACACAAGAACTAGTTAGCCAGTTTCTGGCATAGTAGCCAAAGTCCATTTCCCAGATTGACAGGTATTAATAGTAGGTCAATCATAGGTGTTGGTTGGATGAGCAGTGGATAGTCCTGAAGTCTGGAATTAACTTGGGAGAACCAGGCAGTGATGCAAAGTAGGAAGGCCAGAGGCAAAATACTGAATGGGTCTAAACAGGGAAAGCCATAATGGTTTCAGGAACAATGTGGAAGCTCAGATAAGTTTTGATTCTTTGGCCAATCCAACCAATCTGAGAATGATGTTCTGGACAGGATGTGTGGAGTACAATTCTAGACCATGTCACCTTAGGGCAAGGGATTGCTAGCCTGGGAGCTGAGTAAACTAGGAGTCTCTAGCTGGTTCAGGTGACCAAGACTGAGAAGTAAAGTGTTACATATAGCACTCCCCTTCTCCATGAGTCCATCTGTCCTCCACAGAGCCATCTTGGAGGATCCATCTCACTTTATTTTTCACTGGGAAACCTGGCAACCTGTGAACCACAAACCCCCTGTAAATCAGCTATTGTGTGGATGATAAGCAAGTATATATAAAGCCAGCAGTACCCCTTGGTAGCCCTCTGAAATCATCTAGTTCTTCCAATACCTCCCAATAGTGGGGCACTTTCTAGCTGAGAATGTAGAAGTGCTTTGGTTTGGCTATGTCAGTTCAGAGAATGGAAATGGTCATGAGCCTTAGCAAGATCTCCTTCTATGGTAGATCAAACTATGTGTGTGTTGCCCTGGGTTTTTGCATGGACAAAACTAACTGTGGCAGCTACGTAATAGCTACCCAATAGCTGCCTCCCTTCTTTCATTACTTCTGTACTTCGCAATTGAGGTTTCCTTCTCTTCTCAGTAGATCTATTTGACTGTGAAGTTTTATGCCAGTCTGGTCCTCATGGAACATGCAAACAAGAGATTCATTTATCCAGAATATGGACTAGACTGCATGGAAGGGTCATTCCTATACAAACTGTATTTCCTTAGGTAGTCATTTTGGGACAATGATACAGTATAGCTTGGGAACCTACACAGGTTACTAGGTTTCCCAACCTTTCTCTCTTAACTCTCAATCTTGATACATGTTAGTTTGCATGGTAATTCTCCCTTACTTTGAATCCAATGAAAACCTTATTCCAAATTAATTATGGTGATAGTCTAGGGGTTTTTATATGCCTTATTCTTAGTACAAAATCTTTTTATTGCAACTCCTTATACACTTATAAAAGTGAAAGTGTCTTACTGAGTTCATTATATTACTCTTGTTATTCATGGGTGACCTAGGTCTCTTTTCTTCTTCCTTCTCTTCTTTCCTTGCCTCCTTTCGCCATCCTTCTGTAACTTCTCTTAGCCTTGTCACCTAGCCTTTCTCCCTCATCTTTTCCACTTCCCCTTTCTTAGTTAATAAATGAAACTAATTACCCAATGAACCAACTCTACAGTTTTATAATGAATGCTTTGGTGTAAGTGTGCTGTCCATTCCAAACTTATATGTTGAAACTTTGACCCTCAAGGCATTAGGAGATGGGGGACTTTGAGGTTGGCCAGGTTGTACCAACAGAACCCTTGTGAGTGCTGCATTAGAATTCACTTTTCTGTCAATGTGATAAAATTCCATGATCAGAAACAACTTATTGAAGAAAGGGTTTGTTTTAACTTATAGTTCTAGAGGGACAGATGTGACCTAGTAAAAAGAGATTAAATTACTCAGCTGGTCAGAGGGAGACCTCTTCTTGAAGGAAAGCAATCAGTATACTCTCTGCAAAGTGTTGTAATCCTATTAAGGCTAATGTGTGTGTGTGTGTGTGTGTGTGTGTGTGTGTGTGTGTGTGTGTGTGTGTTATGTGACAGAACAGCATAGTGGTGAACAGTTAACTTTCATAATCCTGAGACAAGAAATCTATGATCCAAGGATCTTCAGCCAATGTTAGAAAGACCCAAATGAGCTGTCCTATCATAATGTTATATCCAATGAGCGCAGGAAAGTTTGCCAAGTAACGTAAGAAATACTAGAAATTAACAGCAGTTGATGGAATGGGTGCTGATCAAGATCTGTGGAGTGGCAGGAAATACTGTGTACATTTTTCTGCCATTGTAAAACTAACAAGAGGGAGGGAAAAATCTGAAAAAAGCACTACTGACTGCTTGCATTTCGGTGCTGCTCTTTAACTATGGCTTTACCCAAGTCCACACACACTAGAGGGCCCGTAACCCACCAAGCTATGACCAGTTTAGCTGTATTCTTCACTGGGGTATCAGTACCTCAAGACTTTCATGTAGTATTGCCTGGCATGTTGTTGCATTTATGCCCCAAGTTACATTATTTTTTCAAAGCCTATGTTTAGCATTTGAACATGTGGCAATTTTGATCTCAGATATGCCATTGACATGATTTAGAGCTTGCTGGGGAGAAGGATTACAGTTTCCATATGTTTCTAGCAACAGGAGATAATCCCTGCTTATTAGAGGAACACAGAACTCACAGATGACCAAATTTTCTTACATCTGTTCCCCAATTACACTCACTTGTTCTAAGAAACTCTTCATGGGTCAAAAAGAGTAGCAGTGAACAGAGCCCAGAAGCAGAGCATAATGAGAATTAATTCTGTACTCTGCTTTCTTGGAGGGTTGTGTGTGCTGTGTGATAAAGAGTGAGAAAAAAAAAACCTACCTCACCATGGTCTCTACAAGTGTGGAGTGGAAGGTAGCCCTGCTTTGAATCACGGTCACAAAGTGGTTAGCAATATGATTTTATTTTAAGTCACAGGATGTGAGTAATGTTGCATTCCTTTCCTTTCTCTGAATAAATTGACCATGGTCCAAGCCATTATTCTGCCCATCTGGTGGGAAGGTCAAATGTTATCATGACAGTGTCCTTCACTGTGCCATTTGAAGGTCCTATTTGGTTCCCCACAAACTACAGTTGATGCTTGGTCTGTAGAGCTATGTTTTATCTAAGGATGCAGGCTGGACCGCTCTCCTATAGCACTTAAGTCTATTTAGGAGCTCCAGCTAGATATTCCCCATTAGGGTCTTATTACATTGTTTGGGTTTACAAAGGAACAGGTAAAGGCTGCTGTTGTCTTCTCAGCCTTGGAAGACACTCCCCACATTGCTCTCTTGTCTTGTTTTTCCATTCTTTCTGTGCCTCAGAGGAGCCTTTATTTCCACCCTTCCAAGATTCCATCCAAACATGCCTGTTGGAAGAGTGGTTGGGGAAAAAAAAACAAGTCTATACTAACTACAGATATTATCCCTTTAATGTAATCAACTTGTGTTGACACAACCCAGGAAATCCGTGCATAGGAAATGCTTTTAGCTTTACCTCTGAGAGCTGTATTCAGAGTGCAAGTTTACAGAGGGATTGATTGTGTGCATTCTTTCACTCATTCATTTTTATTCCTTCACTCATTCAAATACATGCAAATAGTAACTACTATGTGGCAATCATCATCCCATAATCTACTCCTTCTTTGTCTAGAATGATAACCATAAACCACAATGGTTGGGCGAAATATGAATTGTTACAGATAAATAAACTTAATATTTTTTCTCATACTAATGGTATTTCAAGCATACAATAACCACATTTGTCAATAGCACTGACTTGCGACTCAAAGGCAGAAACATCAGAAGCCTTTGTTCTAAAACTGTGGATGAAGAGTCACAAAGCTATAAAGAGACTAAGAGTAGTGCCACTTAGAAGGACTTGTAATTGTGGTACACCCACAGCAAATCTTTGTCATATTGCAAAGTACATTTGGTGCAGTGTATTCTTTAACAGGGGGTCAGTTTGTATCATTATTTTGGCAAGCATGTAATGTGCTAGTCATTGGGCTAAATTCTGTAGATACAAAGAGACCTAAACATTGGTCTCTAGTGCCCACCTTCCCCAGAAGCCCTACAGTTCAATAAAAATAAGAATAAATGCCTTATGGTCTTTAGGGTCAGAGTAACTTCATCTGCTTGGGAAAATTTTCAGAGAAAAATGTAATTATGTCAATTTCTTCTGTCTTCTCAATCAACACGCACAAATTGTTTCTCGAACAACAGAGGGTATTTTAATAACTGTATTATGTAATGAGCAATTATTTTAATTTTGCATTGACATTCTCAAAGTATTGGGCTCTCTTTGCTCCACTTTCTAAATGAGCATGGACCACAGGGTGGGAACTGTGACAACACACAAATTTGCTTAACAACATTAATCATAGGGCAGGCAGCTAGGCCTCATGCCAAGGATGTCTTTCACTGTGTTCTGCTGAGTAAAGCTGAGAGAACCTCTCTTCTCATTCCCACCCTCATCAGAGGTCAGGTGGAGGGGACATTTAGATTTTCTAATGGTCCCATGGATTTAAGGCTGCTGAACAACTTTTTGTTGAAACTTCTCCTGTTGGATCTTGTCTCCCTTTAATATTTGTTAATGTGTCCTTTACAGTGAGATATCTCACTTAATTTACAAGCAGTGGCTTATGGGCACTGTGCTTTTAAGACTTGTATGAAAGAAAAAAAATCTATTTATCTATTGAGTAGTGAAGACAGGTGAAATCTCCATTGCCACTGCGCCTGTCCAAGGATTTAATTCTTGGGTTCATTTCTGGTTTCCGTAAATGCCACTGATAGGGAGAAAGCTCCTCAGAAGTAAAAATGTGGCTATAGAGATCCATGCACATTTTAAGATGTTTTCTCGCTTTAGTGATCTTTCATGCATCTTCCCTCTCTGTGAGCCTGAGACTGTTTCTGCTATTGATACAGATGCTACATCACTGTACTTGTGCATGTGTTCTGAATTTTCACAGCATCAATTAGTAAGGAAAGAACAACCAGCCAAAGAACTTAACTTTCTTTCAATCATGACTTGCACTTAAAAAGTGCTACTGGGAAGATCCTTTAATCTTGGCAGTTGTGTCTTCCTCTCTGTAAAATTGGGCAGTGCACCTTCTTTCCTATTTCCTAGGACTATGGGGATTCATATGAGGGAGGGTTTGGAAGATTAGTGTTTTATGGATATGTCGACTGTGAAGAAAGGTGTGTTCTAGTTTTTCCTGCTACATCCCAATTATAATGTTAACTAACCAATTATAATGTTAACTAATAAGCTTCCTTATTAGCTGAAACCTGATGACTACACTCCCAGAACTGAGTGGAGACAGGAGGACAACAAATCTAAGATGCGTTGACATTATAATCTAGCTTGAACCAATAAGATGTCAGCCTCTGTGAATGCAGGAACAGACATAGTAACCAAACCGATAAAACCTTAAGGTTAAAGAGTCAGGTATAGTTGGGAAATTGTTGATGTGGTTTATATTGAACAATACACAAAGCAATGTATTCTATAGAGAAAGACCAGAGAAAGGCTTGTACATGTTAAGAAAATCAGGTGATGCTGGAGTTTAGAAGGAGTAATTTCGATGCAAGGAGTGAAGGACTACCCAAATCTTCCTTATTCTCATGAGGTCTGAGTCTGTTTTAGGGATTTTTCAGCTTTTTACACAAATCACCACCTAACACAATAGTACAGCTTCCAAAGGAGAGAAGTTATTCAGTTGCATGACTTATCCAAAGTCACGATCAGTTCTAAAATTAGTTGAGGATTTGATGATAGATTTGTGCCTCTAATTTCAAAGCTTTTCCTGATACATCAGTGGCTTATTTTCTTCCCCTATTGTTTAAGATTGAAAGTCAAATAAGAACTAAATAAGTCACTCAAGTCCAATGTACAAACCAGAGGAAGGCTGATAGTTTATTTGCACTTTGCTTGGGCAATATTTTACAGGATGTCAAAAATTTGTCTGAATGTTGATAACCTCACTGTTATGTCCATTTCCTTCCCGAGAATATGAAAGACATAACCACGTTTTCCTATTTCTCCTGATAGAGTCATTACTCACTTCTGTTCTAACAAGGGTGTGAGAGGTTACAAGGCCATCCTATATTTTAGTTGGTATTTATCCATGGCTTTGCTACATGTTTCCTGTGTTTGGTCATGTACTCTGTTAAGACTACTTTTAAGGAATATTACAACTCAGGGATGGGGTTGTAATCCATCAGTAGTAATGGCTCTGCAGTAGAGAGCTTGTAACATCCTTGGAGAGGGTCCAGTTTGGTTCTCAGAACCCACATCAGCCACGTCAAAACTGCTGGGAACTCTAACTCCAAGGCATCTGAAACTCTTTCCTGTGTCCCATAGGCTCCTGCACTCATATGTATGCGCTCATATGTATGTATGCAAATAGAGAATTAAAATAAAAGAAATTAAAAGATATCACCACTCATGTTTGAATGGCATTTACAAAAGCAAATAATATTTCCCTTAAGATCTAAGTCAGTACATGCATTTATTTCACCAACTCATCCAGTAGCTTTATGATTTTCTCTGTGATGAAGTGATTTAGTCAAAGAAAATGTAAGGCTGAAAATAATACAAAAAGGAAGTCAACTAGAACTTGTTCGTAGAGAAGTGTCAGAGACCATTCTCCTACCTGACCCCTACTCTGTCCTTTGTTTCTCAGGGATCCTACAGGGCATAGTTTTGACATCACTGTATTAAGTGATAAAATTATAGACAATTTCGTTTTACAATAGCTATTCTTTCAGCAGAAGACAGCAAGCCATGAACCCATCCCATTTTGCCATTGCTGCCATTGGTGCCTCACTAAGCACTATGAAGACAAAACCTTCTTGTTATTTGCCTTCCTTTCCTCCATAATGATAAATCATTGTTCTATTAATGCCCTTTAGAGAATAAAGTCCACAACTTTGTTAACAGAATTCTACACATTGTTTCCATGGCTTTTGTTCTTTTACTACTGTTTCATGTTTCTTGGTTGATGACACACAGTGCGGTTGTAGGACTTTGAAGTGGAGCTTCGCTTTTACACACTCTCTCGAGAATAATTTAAATTTTCCCATAAAGCTAACATTCATGGGTTTAAATTAACTAGCTCACCCAGATTAAATTACTGACCTTCGCTGAGCTTTGCTTTTTCTAATCTGTAAAGTAGATCAGTGCTGTTCACTTGACCTGAATAATACACAATATAAGGCTATCGGTGATCCTTAAAATTTGTTAATTACTATCATTAATTATTATTATTATTTTGTATTTTTGGGGGGACAGGATTTATCTGTTTAGCCTTTCTCTTTTGCCATCTTGGAACTCACTATGTAGATCAATTTGAATTCAGAGATTAGCCTGCCTCTGCTTTACCAAGTGCTGGAATTAAAAAGATGCACCACCACTGCCCAGCAGTGATAGTTATAAAACGTTTAGGATTCTGTCTAGTTTATAGCATGTGCTTAATAAATAGAAACTTCTATTTAGAGCAATAGAAATGGCATCAAGTTAAAAGACAAAGTCTCTGCAAAATTAACATTTGCCTCCATCAGTGTATATCTTGTCATGCACATCTCAGAACACTTCCTTGTATTAGAGCCCAGCATATTGACTTGGTGTTGGCAGGTAATTGCAAGTCACCTTTCAAGAGCCTGGGCCATATGATATGGGATTTAAGAAATATATCCTTGAAAGGAGTGTTGACTAACGCCTGGAATAGCTATTAACTCCTTAATAGTTGGCATAACAAATACAGCCAAAGGCAAGAAATAGGCAACGTTATTGGAGGTTCTTAGAATGGTTCAGACTGGCAGCTGTTGCTATCCTTTGAAGAAAAAAGAAAGATTTTTGCAGAAGTTCTACCCTTTCTGAAGTTTCCAGGCCCCCAGCTCAGTTGTTCCGTTAAAGCACTTGGTAGGTGCCCCTCCTTTTAAAATAGTTACTCAGCTTCTATAGTATGCAACCCTTCCTTCAGTCTGATTAGTTTTCATTTTCTCCATGTCGAACTCGTCCCACTCTTCTCATCATGGTTTAAAAAAATACATTGAAAAAAAGGTTGCCCTTTCTTAGTTGTAACTGTGTAGCTCTAGAAATTAGAATGACTCATTGCATAGTGGAATTGATGAAGCCAACAGCTGCTGGAAAGTATTTCTCCTTAATGGCCCTATCAACATGTGTTTGCTATTATTCCACTAAAAAAAAGAAAAAACATCAAACATCCATGCTAGTCTTTGCTAAAGATTTCACTAGAGAAATTTATGCTTTCATAATAATTTTGGTTTTAATTTTAATTTAATTTTTTATGTGTATGGTTGTTTTGTCTACATGTATATGCGTCCAGCATTGGCATGCCTTGAGACCACAGAGGCTAGCAAAGGATGTTAGATCTCCTGGAATTGAATTACAGATGTTTGTGACTCACTCTGCTTGTGCTGGTAATGAAACTTGGGTCTTCTGGAAGAGCAGAGAGTGCTTTTAACCACTAAGCCATCTCTCCAGCCTTGAAATTCACACTTTGACACAGAACATTTAAATGGGGTCCATTTAGAAGGAGTTCTGATGGAGAACAATATCGTGAAGAAATGAATGAAATGAACAAAGAAAACAATGACAAAGATTTTGTTGAAAATGCTCGAATTCTTTTAACAGTTGCTTAGGAGACATCATGACTTTACTAGCAATAAGGGAGAAAACTTGATAGTTCATGCCTTCAGAGGTCTCTGGACAGTTTGTGAAAGAATATATCCAACAAATAGTAACTATTATGGTAAAAATGAACAGTCAGATGAAATTGTTGAAGTATGTTGTAGAAGACAAAGGGGAAAGGTCAAGGTAAAAATTAATAAGCAAGACTTACTTCAGTTAAGGAAGGCATGGATGACCTCTCTGGTGTCATTGGGGCTGAGAGCTGAAGGATGGGAAGGAGTAACGGAGGCAGAGGAAACAACTGTGTATGGTCTTGTGATGAAACTGAGAATACCCTACTCTTGGAACTGGAGGTGTGCCTGGAGCACAGACTGTGAGGACACAGTACAAGATAAGGCCAGTGGAATGAACAGTCAGTGTCTGGACCATATAAGACTATGCAGGTCTAGGTAAAGAGATTCCATTTTTATATGTAATGTAATGAGAAACCATAGAAGTATATGCTGTATTGTGTGTGTGTGTGTGTGTGTGTGTGTGTGTGTGTGTGTGTGTGTGGAGAGAGAGAGAGAACTTGCTAGTTAAACAACATACAGCCGGTTCCAACTCTGCTTTCTCTAAAAGACTTACTGTATGAGACCATAGAAAGCTTCCTTATATACAACTCAGGAGGTGATGTCCATATGGCAGTCTCTTTGAAGGACACTTTAAAGTGTATAGTGTAGCGTTGTGTGCTGTACTGTGAATGTGGTCATGTGCAGCAGCTGAGAAGGGAAAGACTGGAAATGAATACATCAGGAAAAAATGGTAAGGTCATATAAATATCTAGCGAAAGAAACTTTAACACATGCTGATGAGTCACCAAGCTATCTATCTATCTATCTATCTATCTATCTATCTATCTATCTATCTA
>JANHMN010000016.1:26111760-26136429 GCA_030674055.1 Rhabdomys pumilio | reverse complement strand
CTGTATGAGGAGCACTGGTCTTCCTGTATGAGGAGCACTTGTCCTGTATGAGGAGCATTGGTCCTCCTGTATGAGGAGCACTGGTCTTCCTGTATGAGGAGCACTAGTCCTCCTGTATGAGGAGCATTGGTCCTCCTGTATGAAGAGCACTGGCCCAGTTGTCTTGGTCATGAAGGAGTATGATATATTATGAGAGTTGTGTCACATTTCGTCATTGTAGGCTGAATATTTTGGGTCTGACAACATGGGAGTTTATATTTTGCCATGCATTGAATTGTGTCCCCATTGTAAGCTAAATTAAGACCCCAATTTCCAGTAAACACAGGGAGAAGGCAAGTGATGATGGAGGCAGGGAATGAGGTTAGGCAGCTGCCATCTAAAGGCTGCCAAGAGTCTTCAGCAATCCACAGCCAAGAAGGAAAAGACAGATCAACAGGAGGTTTCATAGGGAGCATGGCCTTGCTGTCATCTTGATTTTGGGCCCTTCACCTTCAGTCCAGGAGACAACGGATATCTATTTCTTCAAAGGCACCCAGCTTGTGATGGTTTGATGGGGTTGGGGGACTCCTGGGAAATGCATCTACATTTCCCTTAAAGTTTCAAAACTTATTTTCAGCATCAGGGTTTGGGGATTTCTGTTTCCACACTTCATTATAGGTGGCCTTCTCTTTCTTAGGGTGATCCCAGGTGGGAACCTAGAATGTACTGTGTAATTGAGGCTACTTGGCTAGGAGTCTTATCAAGTAACCCATATACCTTAGTTTCCGCATCACAAAGTGTTTAGTTGCAGATGTCTCTGTACAAAGCAGAATTGCCTCTTGCTTCCTTTTATTCTCCTCAGACTTCTGGTGTCCATTTGGTGCCACTTGTTGATGCTGAGTGTCATCAAACCGGTGACAGAGAACAGACAGTGGTGTAAAAATAGACCAAGAAAGGGCCAGAGATAGGAAACTGAAGAGTACGTGTTAGTGAACTTGGCCAGAGAAGAATGATTGGTTGGGCGCACTTGTGTTGGCCATGCAAGAGGAGGAAAAACTGTAGCATTCATGGTAAATTCTGTCCCCAGTAGAGAAGGCTTGCCACATTAAATGTACAGAGATCTTATTTTGTGCAAACACCCAATTAGAAGGCTCATCTGGAGGTCTGGCTTGCTCACTGAACTCTGTTTATACTTTGGTGTTTATTGTTCTTTAAGCTTCTGGGCATGTCATGGGACAGACATGAATGATTACCATACATTTTTTTTTAAAAGGCTTTTTATATTTTATCAACAGACAACAAGCAGAAATGCCTTTGCCATTTTCAGGCTAACACTTTAGTCCTTAAATGCATTTGAGTCACAACCTTTTAAAGAGTATGAACTCCTTTTTCAGTTGCTACTGTGCCCTTCCTGACTTCAGATGTTGCTTCCTACCATTCAGCTCAGTTAAAGGAGCATTATGAACGGCATTAATTTTACCTCACTGCGGGAATATTTTCCCTCCAGCGCTTTTAGTCTGTTTATTAAACAAATAGAAAATGAATGAAATAAATCTCCGCAGGCCTGAACACTACTTGGCACACAGGGGGAAGGATACATTCTAGAGTCCTTGCAAGGAGAATCACAGCCCATTGTACAGAACTAACACTTTACGTAAGAGCTCCTGACCTTTACAATGGGGTTTTCCACGTGGACATAATTAGCAGACTGGTATTTAGGTCTAGATGAGCCATTATTGTTGGAGGTGCACCGTATTAAGATTATCAGTGTCCTTAAAGTCTACTCTTCAGATGCCAGTAACACCCTCCAAATTGTGACAAGTACAACTGTCTCTAGACATTGCCAGATGTCCTCTTGGAAGGGAAGCAAAATTGCACCTGGTTAAAAGTCCTGCCCTAGAAATTCATACTATGATGTGATGAGGTAGTACTTGACTTTAGGAGTATCTATAGCCTGGAATGCTGTCTGTTTATTGCAGGGATGTTTGCTTTGCTCTGCTTTGGCCTTCTGGAGCCATTTATTTATCCATCTAACGTTTGGGAAGCATTTACTTTTTGAGGATGGAATAAATGAAATGCGGAAAGAGAGCTGGGTGAAGGTCGAAGGGCAGACTCTATGTCATTGAAAGGGCACCGTATAAATAAAATAGATGTAAGCTTTGACTTCGCAGACTCACTTAGGAATCGCCACAAGAGAGGGCTGTGTCCTTCTAGGATAGACTCATTAACTTTTAGGTAAGAGAAGAAGGCATTTTGCTTCCTGATTCCAGATCACGAGCGTCTAGAACCTCGAGGAACAAAGGATAATGTCTACCAGGCCCAGGCCCATTCCTTCTACAGAGCCTTTCATTGGCTGAGGGATGCTTGGCTTGTTTCTCCCATCACTCTCAGCAGGCTACTTCTCTGTGTCTTATCCTGCCTCAAAGGTTTCATCCTAGCCTCACACTGGTTTCTTACTTGAACCTTTTCTTCCCCCTAGGTTATCACTCTCTTCTTAATGTATTAGTGTGTGTGTGTGTGTGTGTGTGTGTGTGTGTTGCTGTGTGTGTGTGTGTGTGTGTATTTTTTCTGCTAGCAGTATTTATTAAATATATGAATATATGAATGAATTGGTGAAATTAGCTATCTTAGCTACTCTTCTATTGCTGTGAAGGGACACCATGACCAAGACAACTGATAAAACAAAGTAGTGGATTGTCAACTTGCTTATGGTTTCAGAGGTTAGTCCATGATCATCATGGGGATGGAGAGAACATGGCATCAGGCAGGCATATCTCAGAAGCATCATTTGAGCTTGCAACCTGATCTGAAGGTAGAAGACACACCTTCTACCTTCAGGTGGAGAGAAGGAGAGAGGGGGAAGAGAAAGAGAGAGAGAGGGAGAGAGAGAGAGGAGAGAAAAGAGGAGTAGAAAGGGAGGGAGACACAGGGGGAGAGGAAGAGAAAGAAGGATGTGGAAGAGGAAGAGAGAGATGGAGAAGAGAAAGGGAGAGAGGGAAAAGGGAGATGTGGAGGAGGAGAGGGTGAGGGAAATGGAGGAGAGGAAGAGAGAGGGGGTGAGGGAGAGGGAAAATGAGACTGGGCTTAGCATGGGCTTTGGAAACCTCAAGCCCCTCCCCTTCCTTCCTCCAACAAGGACATGCTGCTTAATTCCCCCTGAATTGTTCCACCAATTTAGAAACAGACATTTAAATACGTGAGCCTATGGGCATCACTCTCATTCCTGCTGTCTTAACAGACATTTGTGCATTGTAGCTTCTCTTCCTTACAGGCAATTGATATCTTGATGAACTCCCCTTTAAGAAACAGTTCCGAGTCTGTTATTTATCAGGCTATGGATTAGAAACTGATTTCATTGGTGACAGTTATTTTTTTCAACCCAGGTATAATTGTGGTGAAAGTATGAACAAAGACTGAGTATTGGCAGGGAAGATGGCTTAATTTAGTTCTGTGTATTATGGTATTTTGGATTCAGACCTACAGGTCTCGGTGTAGCTTTGCTTGTGTGAATTGATGGGTCCCCTAGGAGGGATCCGTTGGTTTAGAACTTCAGAAACTGTGTTTACCTTCAGAGTCACACAGCTGGGGTGCTAAGTGATGGGATTAAAATTCTGTGGGCCTTTAAATGCTAAACTTTATGTCAGTTGGAGAGAAACAAACTTTACAACTCCCTGACAGGAAAATATGACTCAAAGTAACTTGCCTTTCCTTTGCCTCTTAGTCATCCGATCCTATTGCTCACAGATGGGCCTTAAAAGAACTCCAGAAACAAGGCCACAGGAACGAGGTGAATTTGAGAACCGTTGGCTTCATAAAGTCTATGAATTTTCTATTCGCCTAGGTCCATTAGACCACTGCTCTAACTGAAGTTACAATTATGCCCTCTCTGCTTTACAAACTTAGATGAACAGGCTAGCTGCAAATGAGAAAAAAAGAAATCTTGAAGGTTTGGAGCCAACTTGGAAACAGAATTCTAGTTCATTTTGGAATGCAAGCAACCAATTTGGAGGCAAACACAATAAAAGAGAAGCATGCAAAATACAGAGTCGAGATCAAAATGAACTCGAATCTAGATTGTCTTCAGAACCCAATGTGGAACATACGGGTTCAACAGGCCACCCATGAGATCAGACTTTCAGCATTGATTTAATTACGCACCACAGTTGCAGTATAAAGAGAAAGGATGCAAGTTGGAAATACTTAGGAAGTGCATAAGAAAAATAGTATTGACTATTAGCTGGGTATGAAGGCGTAAGCTTTTAATATTAGTATTCAGGAGGCAGAGTCAGGTAGATTCCTGTGAATTCAAGGGCAGCTTTGTCTACATCGAGGGTCCCAGGACACTCAGAGGTACTTAGTAAGACACTGTACTTAGTAAGAAATAAGCAAGCAAACATATACTATTTATTAATGAGAAGTCTTCCAACATTTTCTGTCAGCTTTAGTTTTGGGTTTCTACTGTTGTATAAATGTTGGTCTATTTGAATTATGAATTATTAAAAATAAAAGTGACTTAGGACTTGTCTAGTTCTAAATTTTGATTGTTATAGACACAGGAAGTAGATAGGACTTTGCCAAGGCCCAGAGGAACATTAGCGATATGTGTTCAAAAGAGGACTGGAATTAAAATTTACTTTGGGGGAATCAGTTTCCCCAACTGCTCTGAAAAATGACTAGAGTCAGGAAATGTCTGTCAGTGACTTGGAGTCTCTTCTCTGTAAGGCACTGGAGAATTTAGGGGTACCTGCCTGGTGTGGATTCTCTGAAGTTCCCCATGGCTACTGGCACTGTGGGAATTTCACAACATATTTAAGAGAAAAATGAATGTGAGTTGTAAGTTCCAATGCAGTTAAGTAAACGGACTGGACATAAAGTTTTGGTGCTCTAAACAACAGGCTATGTTCTTGTGGGAGAATAGACAAGTATAATTCAAGAGAAGAGAGGTAACTCATAGCTGGATTTTATAAGTGACAGGAACTCCACTCTACATGTAAAGTATATCTCGTATAGCTGCTACAGCAGAAAATGTTATATTCCAGTAAAATCGTGAAAACCCTCCTGCCCACCACTAGTAAAGAGCTAGTGAAGTCATATTTACCTTAATGCTTTTAGGTTTATGAAAATTGTACTGTGATTATTTAATTAATAAGTTCTGCTGAGTCTAAACCAGTCTGAGCTTAATTCTGACTGTGTATCAGCTGCATCTAGGAGCTATGAAGAAAGACTTCATGGAACCTGGGCCCTACCACAGAATAATTATATCCGATTTTCTACATATCAGCATGTAGTGTTTTAAAATGTTCTCCAGATGATCTGAGGCTGGGTGAAGAGCCTCTCTGTGCAAGCCACACCCTCTCATGAGGTTACATTTTAAGATTCCATCACAATGGGGTTTATAGAAGCAGCAAGCGCCGTGAATATGTGCTGTGTAGGAGGGAGTGGAGGGCGGGTTTGCTATACAGATAATGTTTCATGCTGACATTTGGTCACTACAATGCATGCATTTTCCAGTGTTTTACTTTTGGGTGTTCTCCATCACCAACTAAAGTAAAGCTACACCAATTCTTTACTCAAGCAAATCAAGCATTCTGTTGAAATAGATAAAGATGTTCATATATGTCTATGTTAAGCCGTGTGTGTGTGTGTGTGTGTGTGTGTGTGTGTGGTCATACACCAAGTTGTAATTGTAGAGGGATGAAGAGTTGAGAAGTTGTATAGAAATACACACACAACTATCAGGAAGCCACTTCCTGTGACACATTGACACATTCCTGGGATTAACCACTGTTATTACTTGGAAGTATTTTCTACTTTCTTATCTTTTCTTGAATGATGGCTATGTCTGGGTAATATTTCTCTTGTAAGTCTCCTAGTAACCTAACAATAAGCAAAGATAGCTGTCATTCCATGGTCTTTCCCAAAATACCATTCAGACCAAAAAGTCCTCTTTCTATTGGGCATTTCTCTCCCCCGCCACCACCACCTGCCTTTTTCAACTCTTCAAGGTTTCCCAAGAATCTTCACACTCTTTCAAGATCAAAATAGAAACCCATGTCCTAATAGTGTGTAGCACAGCACAGTAAGGTAAAGCATCTTGAAGGTGGCATTCTTTTTGAGACATCGAATCATGCTTGCTTTGAAACATCATTTAATTACGGAGATGTTCAATGTTCTTGGGCAACTGACAGAGTTAGTACGGGTCTCCTATTGCTCAAGGGACTTTGTCTTGATCCATTAAGGGTGTGTTTACACTAGTGTCAAAAAAGGTCTTGGTCCCAAGGGCAATGGAGTCATTATGGCAGAGCGATCTAGTGTACTAGGCTTAACAGATAGATCAGCTTTCTACATCATGTTTCCTTGAAAATGACTTAAAAATGAGATGTCTTTCAATGTTATTTTTCTATTCTAATGTTTAATTATCTGCTTTTCATTATGTATTTTATTTCTGGTCCCTTCACACCACTGCGCTTTGTACTGGTCATTATTTTTACAGGCTATCTATAATTTACCAAGGACACCTTGATTTTATTTTTATCACAGATGTCAATAAGGTCATCATAACTGGTGTTATCTGTGAGGTAAGAATCCTCTTAACTTGTCCACTCCAGTCTCTGACAGAACATCAGACGTGCTAAGATTGCGATTTTGGCTTGCATGTTTGGTACAAAGTCATCTATCCAGCACTGTCATACTTCAACACTATTTCTTGATGGTTCTTCTTCTTCCTATATACTTTGAAGTGACATAGTGCAGATATTTTACACACATCCTGTTGCTGATGATTCTTAGACATATTGTAGTAAATATATCTGTTATTACAGATTGGGTCAAATATCTGAGATTAAAGTTCACTTTTCAGTGCACGTGGCATAGAGACACCAATAATGAAGCAATAACAGCTGACCCCAGAGTTCTATGTTCTGTCTTTTCTGGGTGTGTTAGTTAGTTAGTTAGTTAGTTAGTTAGTTAGTTAGTTAGTTTACTTACTTAATTTTACCTTTTCTAAGAGAAGAGATTTGTGCACTGTAAGAGACCAGCTTTGGTGTAAGGGGAACCTTCTGGAATAGCGGATGGCTATTCCAATCCTTGCAGCAAGTAAAGCCTCAAGTTCTGCGTGCCTATCATCTCAAAGTGATAAAATGAAAGTGGAGGAAGAAGTGAGGAGGCCAAATGGCAGCCAATGGCATCCTGGGAATGTGCCTGGGATATGCTAGAGCTTAGCCTTGATCTGTGGAGCCCCAGGAGGTCAACACAAGAAGGCCAAAGGAAGATGTAGTTATATTGTGTTCATCTAATACTGGAGTTAACAGAATTTTAAAATAACATTAAAAATACTTGTTATAATGCACACAAGTATTACAAATACATGCAGATATGTGTGCATATAAGCATGTCTATAAATAGAAGCATTTTTCTTCTCTTAATAGACTCATCTTTTTTGGACAATTTTTATTACTGTTTCAGATGTTTGTTTTCTTACAAGCTTTCAAACTGTAGTCAATGTAGATAAAAGGCACAAAGGAAGCCAGGTGATAATGCAATTCAACCATGCTTTCATAACAACAAAACAATCAAAAATGTAATTAGCTAAGGATGTTGAGTCACTGGCGTTGGTTCAAGTCAGCCTCTAGTTTCTGGTGGCTGAGTCAGTGCTGGGCTCTGGGGTCCACCTGGAGGACTGGGGCAACTATGGAAGTATGGGCCTGTTCTGGAGAACTCAGGCATGAGATGAGAAGTGTATGTGTGTGTGTGTGTGTGTGTGTGTGTGTGTGTGTGTGTGTGTGAGAGAGAGGGAGAGAGAGAGAGAGAGAGAGAGAGAGAGAGAGAGAGAGAGAGAAAGAGAGAATGAAACAGAATTATCAAAAAGAAAGAGAGGAGCCCACTTTTCTCTTAGTGAACAGTGAAAAACTGTCGGAAAGCTAGAAGATTTCCATCAGTGAGCACATAGCTACTAGAGTAAAGAGCAGACTTCTCAGATGCTCATGAGACACAGGCTTCTGTGGCTGCTGCTGCAGAATGATTAGAGCTCTGTGATGGGGTTCTAGTGTTCTGGGACTTCATGTTCCCTGGGTCTGGTGGGGAGCTGGGTTTCCTAAGTATTGCTTGAGCATGTTTTATGGGAATAACTCATACGAATAATTCTCATACGATTTAACTACAAAAATAGAAGGGGTTTATTCAAAAATAATCTGGGAGATCGGTTGTAACTGTTTTCAATGATGGCCTCACTTATCCCTACTCCCATCGCCACCCCGAAAACCCCTAAACCCAAACAAATAAAAACCTTGGTTTTTTGAGGAACAAACAGAAAAGGAGTATTGAACCCATTGAATTAACAAAGATAATCAGGGATGATTCTAACAAATGTAGCTCCCTTGCCTTGATATATCCTGGAGTGCCCACTCCCAGCCATTTGCTACTGCTTACAATCTTGGAAAGGCAAACAGTGAGGCCTGACTGACAGAACATTCTAGTCGTTCTAAAGGATTAGTGCTGCCTTGTAAAAATGCACTAGTTAACTCAGTCTTTGTTTCTGGCATTTGTTTTTAAGAAGAAATATGTAATGCCCAAGGAGGAAGTCTCAGAGAAACTCCCTACAGAACTCAATGGACCTTTCTCCCACCAGCATCTAACTTAGGTTATTCTTAATAGCTTCCTGTTTCCACAATGTATGGCTCCCTGGCACGTATGTGTATACAGACTGAGTAGGCAAACTGAGAACATTCAGAAACGTTGTTTTGTACATGTTGGGGCCTGCCTTGGTGTTCTCTCATAGTTACCCCACCCTTCAGAGCCAGCAGAAGCAGAGCGGCCCGGTGCTCTCAGCAGCCTGGGTGATCCGTGCTCTTTAAACATTCTTCAGTCAAAGCCTTTGCTTCTGTTTCCACTCACTGAGATGCTCCAGGCGTTTGTGCTCACCTCTGGTTTTACAACATAGTGCCCTTCACCTCACTGGGAACTTGTATGTCTGGGAATTTATATCGGTTTGTACACCCATTTTTCTTCTTTCCTACAACCTGGCACGATCTAAAGTCAGGTGCGACAATGATATGCCTGCTACTCCCAGTGTGGAAGACCACATCAAACTCCCTGTGTGCTCAGTGTGAGGCCGCCGTCACATACTTCAGCTGTTTCACAACACTAGTGTTTGCCTGGAGGGTGACCCAATACAGAGAGGTATGGGTAACAAGTGGGTAACAGTGGTTAGGAGTCTACCTTTTTGAGTTCTACTGTTTGTGTTCTAAGCCCGACAGCCTACATTCTATTTGTGCAACTCTGAGCAAGCTGTGGTTCCTTTCTGAAAAAATGCGTGTGATGGTGGTGGCAACAACAGTATGGATCCCACAGGACCACTGGAGAAAAAGGTCAAATGAGCATCATTGAATGGTGCTGTAGGAAAGGCTAGAGGGAGCCTCCCATTCCCTACTCCCTCCTACTCAGGAATTTTAGCACTAGGATGCTTGTAACTAGCCTTTGAAAGGGCATGTACCATCAGGAGACTCTGTGGACCCAAGGCCCTTTGTGGATCACTGACACCTATAAAGACACAAACATGGTGGCCGAGTGAAGATAGCCCTGTTGAACTGACCGCTGGCTTTGCATGTGGCTCTGGATACTCCGAACTGCTGCTGATACCAGGCATCTTTACCTCCCTGGCTGCTCTTGGTGAAAATCCTTTCTGTGCAAACATGCACTTGACTTTGGAGACTGCCAGGAACTCCCGGCTTTGTGACTGATTGTTGCCAGCACTTTAGTTATACAATCTCCCTCAGAATTATCTATGTGCATATCCCTACCCTACAGCCTTGCAGATGGACGTTGTGACTCAACTACTCAGGTAATGGCAGCACTTTGCAAGTAGAAGTAAATGTGGGGGAAGTTGGTATATGCAGCCTAGGTGTATGCAGCCTAGCCTAGCACAGAGCAGGCAACCAGCCAGGGACATTTAAAAATGTTTGTTTATTTGCTTTCAGTCACCTTGTTTTTCACTATTGGTTCTCAGTGTCTTACATGATTCACTGTAAATGGGAAAATTTACTTGTGTTTGATATCTGTACCCTAGATAATCCAGTATAATCTCTAGATGTAAATATCTAGGGTTGAATCTGTCAGTCTCTAACTATATTATGTTGCTTTTGGACTTGGAAAAGATTTGTATACTTAATATAGCTTTAAACTTTGAACTTTTACATTACTGTGAGATGTATTCTATTATAACTTATTTAAGTCTCTTCAAAGTCAAAAATGCCTAGTTTTTAATTACCAAAGCAGGCAACAGTGGTTAAGGGGAAACCTGCTTGTATCTTTAAGAACATGTACTTCCCTTTCCATGAAGTAATGAGACATCTTTGTAAGGCTCAATAAGGAAAGCAAGATGTATTTTATATCTGAACCATCAACACAATTTCCATGAGAGGCAGGAAGTATGTATTCTCTGCAGGTATAACTCTGTTCTACTGGCTAAATCCCTTGGTACTCACCCAGTACATGGATCACGCAGATTTCCTTTAAGACAGAATTCAAAAACATTTCCCCCCTCCCAAAACAATGGTTCATGTGAAAGTATGCTGTTTTTATGTTTCCTGGACTAACTGAAAAATAGTTAAGTGATTTAAAACATTTTAATCTTTTGATTGAGTCACTGACAAAATATGTGATGGAGGAATGTCAGTCCATTTAACCCTGTGATTTGGGGAAAAAATCCAGTGGGTTAGCACAGGGGAGATTGAGTTTAGAAACTGCTCATCCAGATGATGGGGGAGTTTGTTGATTATGATGAAAGGCAGGAAAGGGATGGCCCTAGAAAGTGGGGAGGAAGAAGTCAGGGCACACCTGGAATGTGAAAATGTTGTACCAGCTGTTAGGTAAGGGAGTAGTAGGGTATCCCAAGCATTAAAGTCAGTAACAGATGATTGCTAATGCATTTTAATGCTTTCCCCCCAAGCTGATGCACTCTTGGGTATGAAATGGGGGGTACTATTAATTATTGCTCAAGGTTAATAAAAAAAAATCCTGGTTGCTCAAGACTGATCAGTGTTGTATGGGATAAGGCAACATGGAACTTACAGTTGCCCCACTCTGCTTACCCTGGGGCTTTGGGATTCCAGTTGGCTCTAAATTCAAATGACCTCAAAAGATGGAAAGCCATTGAGCAAGGGTGAGTTGGGAGAACTCCATGTCATTTCAAAACTCACTGACAAGCTGTAAGATGTCCAGACCCTCAAATAATATGCTGTCAGGGAAAATGTCAAACAAACAAACAAACAAACAAACAAACATTCTCTACCACACGACTCATCTGTTCTCATGAGAGATTAAAGATTATGTATCTTTAAGCCAACTTGGGAAGAACTATTTCTAAACCTGACTTGAGGTTTAGAATCTGTCAAGTTGAGGAATGATCATGTGAGGCTCTGAAAGTGTCAATGCTCAGGCCTGCCATCTATATGTTTCAAATCAACAGATCCGGGTAGACCCAAGCTTTTAGATTTTTAAGAATTCCTATAGTGACTTTGATGTGCTTAACTAAATCTGTGAAAACTCTTGGGTCTGGAAAGAAACTATCCATTTTTAAAAGGCTCCAGATTTCAAATGTTCAATAGATAAAATTGAAAGGCAATAAGTGAAGAGAGGAGATGAAATATTAACTGCAATATTTTCTGCAATTCAATCATAGTTTTACAGAATTCAAATAGGACATTGTTTAAAAGTATTTTTTAGTACGGTAGTCTTTCCACTACAGCAGGACATCTCTGAATTCCTCTATATTAGGCCACTTTGTAAAAGAGGGAACTCTTTACTACATTATTTTCAGACATATATATCTTTCAAAAACAGTATATCCTTGCAATGATATTTCATTGGCATCATAGAAACTTTATATATGTGCATATATCATCAGTTGTATACAGTGCGTATCATATAACAAACAATGGCAGAAAATGCATATAAATACATATATGCATATCCATACACATTCTCCAGAGCAGAAGGAAGGGTATATGCATCTTGGCATAAACTATACTTTGGTCATTTATTCTCCCTATTGCAAATGTAGTGTCATAGAAGGATCCGGAGCCCCACAAGCCAGTGGACACAGGCCTCTCTCTTTAGCAATCAGCTCTATCTGGGAATTCAATCATAGAGAACTGCTGTTTCAAAGTAGGGCAAACTAGGAAGAGCTAGAAAGTACCTGCTATTGTACACACTTGAATGGACAGGATGCACAAGCAGGTGGCTTTGGAAATTTCTGGACTTTATAGATCCTGTTCCCTTTTGCAGCTGTTCATAACTCAAACTTCTAAAAAATGTAGCCAGCACTGCTGCTAAAGGAAAAATATCCCACATCATAGGCCCTTCATAATTCAAGGATATGTAGTACACTTTGTCATAATAAGGAATATAGATTTTTATTCAGTTAAAGTCAAAGTTTAGATAAACAATTCCTCACTGTATTTTGACTTTAGTAGGAGATGGATATAAGAAAAAGGCAACTGTTAAAAAACATTTAAAATATATGTATTCTACATAATACATACAATATATGTAATATGTTATACCTTAATATATAAATATAGAATACTTATATAAATATAATTGTTGGCTGAACTTAAAATCATTTCATATGCTTAGGAATAAATAATGTCTCTCATTTTAGTATCTTGCTTTGCTCAGCAATGTGAGAAAACTTGCAATCAAGGATGCGAGTTTTATAAACTGGACATCCTGAATTCTAGGTATGATTTCAGATGTGGCAGAATATTAATTACCATCTTAGGAAGCACCTTAAACAAACAAACAAGTAAAATGTCTATCAACTCCAACAGAAAAGGTTACCACCATAGTATTGGAAGCATGCTTTGATTATATGTATATTAAAGTGGCTTAATTTTATAAGTGATCCTGATACAACATTAATCACAACTTTTTTGTTCACATTTTAGGAGAGAAAGTTGAAAACAAATATTTTTGCTTTTGAACAAAGACCTTTTCCCAGATGTTCTGATTTGTCTCAGTGCTAATCCCAAGATCACTAAACCCATTTCTTCCCCATGACAATAATCCATGACAAATCATGCAATCTTCTCTTTTCTTCTTTAGTGGTACATTTCAAAATATCTGTCTTGAGCACCTTTTGAAACTATGGAAAACATTTTAAACTTCATTAATTCTTACATTTTTTTAAAATTAATATCCAAAAGGGAGAACTAGAAACTAGGCTGATAACCATTATGTTCCCATAAATTATGTTATTTTGTGCTTTGATGGTTCTATCCCTAGTGTATGTACCATTAATTTCATATCACATCTGGCCCATGAAGTAAATACAGATGCTCCTCAAAATCCTGTGTGATTGCCTTTAATTAAGTCCATTATAAGTTGAAAATATTTCAAGTCAAAGAGGCATTTAATAGACCTAACCTACTAAACACCATAGCTCAGCCACATGGTACACTGTAGTATTGGCGGTTGGTTCTTCTTGTGATTGTGTGGCTAACTGGGAGTTATGGCTCACTGCCACTGCCCAACATCACAAGAGACCATTGTGCTACATATCATTGCTAGACTAGGAAAAGGTCAAGATTCAAATTTTTGAAGAATAGTTCCTACTCGATTTGTTTTTTTGTAGCCTCGAAAATTGAACAATCAGGTTGAGCCACTGTGAGTGGGCTACTTGTACTTCAGCTCGTCCCTGCTTACCCAGCAAGGTGACATCACAGCTGTGTGTTCACCCCAGTCTTTCCCAAAACTCCAGCTTCTCTTATAGGTTTTATACTTCAACTAAGAAACAGTTTCCCACTGCTGGGTTGAGAGCCTACAATCTTAAATGGAGTGTGAGATTCAGAAGTCTGCTGCTTGGTTATAATCTCTCATTTCATTTTTGATTGTCTTCCACTCTGCCACATGAACTCCTAGATTCCAATCAAAGTGAGATGTTAAAACTTGTCCAGTACAACTGCCCCTAATACTAAGGGGTTGTGGTGGAAGAGGAGGCAGAAAGATGAGAAGAGTCAGAGGAACACATAATTTGCTGTGACACTGTGTCTCCTAAAAATGTCAGAGCAGCAACTCCCATGAAGCCTCACCAACATGACTGCCTAAACAAGACCTTAGCAAGGATGACATCAATAGATGTGGTAAGAGATGAGGGAACGCTCACAAGGCCTCAACCCTAGACAAAAACTATAGGCAGCTAAGGAATGCTGAGAGTGGGAGAAACCGTCTTCCCCAGGTAAAAGTGCATCAGCTAGTCATCACTGAGAACATACACAGAGAAACAGCACTATATAGACTGAGCAGGCTATATTTTTATATTTAGAAATGTATATGCACAAATATAAGTAACAGCATTTAAAGAAAAAGCTGCCAGGAATCTGAGAAAAAGCCAAGGGTTACCATGGAAGGGGCTGGAAGGAGAAAAGGGAAGCAGGTAGGGGAATGTAATTATAATCTCAAAAATTAAAAAGTATAATCAAACTTTAAATTAAAATAAAAATGTGGAAGTGTCTAGGGGAACAAGGAAGACAATTGGGAAGGGAGACTGAGAAGATGAAGGATAAGAAGGCATGGAAGGGAATATGTTCAAAATAAAATATGTAACAGTCTGGCCTTTTTCCTTGTATCCTCCTGCCCTCCCCTCCCAAGCTATTGCATGCAAACTATGTTCGCCCACCCAGGTCAGACCGAATACTCCTCTTGACCCTCTCCAATAAAGTGTTTTTTTTTTTTTTTTAATGAATCTTCTATCCACCGTCTGCTCCTCCTGTGACATCTTCCTGACAACATCAGTGACAATCACTTTTTAAACACATTTTTATTCTGCAATATGCAGTACTACTTACCTTGACTTATCATAGCATGTGTTTAGTCTGTTTCTAAAATGACAATGTGATTTACGATGGTGCCTCATATTACTACATGCCAGTAAGGAGGGGGAGAAGGAGAGAGGGAGGTGGAGAGAAAGAGGGAGAGGGAGAGGGAGAGGGAGAGAGAGAGAACACAAAACCAAAGATGATCGTGCTCTGTGTTGTTAAGTGCAAGTGTAGAGCAGGCTTTGGAGCCTTTCCATGCCTCCATACCTGATGCATAAAACGGAAAGGATTCGGACAATGAACTATACTGTGCTTTATACTTTAAATCTAGGCCTCATTTCTTGTTTACATAGAGGGTTTGTTTAGTTGTGTTTTTCAACTGTACACGAAAGTATCAGTGAAGAGTAGGGTATACTCTAGCCAGACACTGTCCAGCAGAGATTTCTATGATTGAAATTTTCTAGCTAGTTCTGTGGGGGGAAGGGAGGAGCCTAATGAGCAGAGGGTAGCCTGGGTCTGTCCTTGCAAAACAAGTGTTTTCAGAAGATATCCTCCTGGGCAGGACATCTGCCTAAATCCTGCCAATTTTTTTTTCTCAAGGTTAGATTTTTCTTGTCTGTCTGTCTTTCTGGATTTGCTCCTAGTTCTGTGAGCAAGCAGGCAGGTATTGATGTAGCTCTTCCATTTTCTCTAATTTGAGGATTCCCCACACTCGCTCTTGGCATGATATTTTGTAAACTGCTATTCCCTCCACGCCTGTTATGCCTTTTTTCCATCTGGGTTGAAGTCTCTTTTCCCAGTAGGGCCTTCTTTCTCCACTTAGTCATGCTATGTGTGGAGACCCACATCCACACTGCCGGCCGTTCTGACTCATCCCAGGAGGCTAGCTGGCTCCTGGGAATCCACATTGCAACAACAGGGAGGCTCCATCGAAGGGGAGCCAATCTGAAATCCTAAAGTCTGCTTTTATCCTTGGAGTCTCCCTCTGACCAACGCAGCACAAGAAGGGTGAAAAGTAAACTGCTCTTTCCCCTTCAAGGAAGGGTGGCTAATAAACGGATTTTTAGCAATCTTTAACTTCCAATTTATGAGGTGCCTTCATTGCTGGTTTTAAATATTCCACAATGTGGCCAAGAGAAAATGGTCCAATTTTCCTTTCCCTTTACCAGCAAACCAAGAGAGTCAATTTTGACAGGTACACTTTCTCTGTGGTTGTTTAGATTAAACCGTTTCTCTTTCTGAAATATATTATTCATAAAGGTGAAAGTGTATTGGAGCTCCTCCCACCCATAGAGAGGAGGCTGTGGGTGGAAACTGTATCACCTCTTCAGTGGGGAATTAGGGGCTGGGCAAGATAGCGTCTTCCCACTGGAACCCCCGAAGCTAGGATTTTCCTTGGCCCTTAAGGCCACTCAGAGGAAACCCTCTGCCAAGCACAGCTCAAGTCCAGGATTTCTCAACCCGCTCGGACTCAGACAATAAATTCCTTGAGCCAGAATTGTGGGAAGGGTCAAAGCTGAACAACAAAATGATAATGAAAGTCAGACCACTGTGTCAAGTCAACGATGGCCAACAACTCAGGAAAGTAATGTATTATAAATCCAGGCAAGCACATCTTGAAAGTGTAAAATGAAACACCAGACCTGAGTTCTCTTAGCTCAGGGCAGTCTGACATTGGTTGTCACCACAGATGCACACATTTAACTAGAGGGATCCAGAAGTCAAGAGGTGGAAATGACTTTCAGTTTGCTAAATTGGCTTAACCATGCACATGTGCTACTAGTTAAAACACCACACACACACACCACACACACACACACACACACTATGTACAATATATGTACATATATCTGCATATATTATCAGTTTTAAACAATTTCACTCGTTTAATATTTTTAAGCTAATCATTTAGATTATTTAGGGGAAGGATTACATTCATTCTGCATTCTGATATTCACCAGTGGCACAATCTCACACGATTATTTTACCAACACGTAAAGGATCTGTACCTGAACTTTTAACCTACCAATGGACCATAATCATTTTCCCTTCCCAAGTAAAGTGCATGCCTGTGGTGGGGCACTTATGGCTGAGGTTCTATGGGACCCCCCCCCCCCATACACACACCAACTGGCTAAATTCCTGCTGAACTTGCCAATAGGAGGAGGCAGACAGATGCGACATTTCTGACACCGGACCCGCAGGGGCTCACACACAGCCAAGCTCAAAAACAGTGCGTGTCTGTCAAAGCTTGGGAGAGTACACTGTGGGACCCAGACAGCAACCAGTGCTTACCTTGACCACGTCGTCGTTGAGATGCTTGGGGTCGCGGTTGACCAGGTCAATCTCCTTGGTGTGTGCGTCGTACACTTGTTTCTCAGTCACCTCGTCTGCCATGGCCTTGTTGTTGGGCTTGTAGATGTTACCCTGGTCCCGGATGGGAACAGTGTAGAGATGTCCCTGTGAGGGCAACCGGCCAAACCAGGGGAGGGCGGCAACAGCGGTGGGAAGAAAAGTTCAGAAAGAAAAACAAGAGTCAAGAGTCAGCCTGGCTGGGGGTGGGGGGAGCTTGGAGCTCCAACTTTTGCTAGCTTCAACCTCGAAGGAAAGGCTTTGCACACAGAAAACTCCAGCGCTGCAAGCTTTTTAAGAGGACGGAGCAGAGGACACCACACCCCTCGGTACCAGGCAGGGAGCGCCTGCCTCCCGCGCCTACCGCCAGGGGTCAGGGCGAAGCCCCAAGTACCCTCCTGCTCCCTGCGAATCCCGACCCTAACTCCCCAGCTCAGTAACTGGGGTCGCGTTCCGCCTCCTCTGTATTCCTTCTCTCCGCCAGGCCACACACGACCCCACAACCTCACCTGCTCCACTGTCCTTCTCTTAACAGTTAACTCTGTCCTACGATCCCTTCCAGCACTATCAGGATTCCTCTGGATCATGCAGACAGTAATGGTCCCATCTTCTCTGCCCCTCTGTGGTTCTCCCGCGCACCTGCCGCAGCTCTTACCCTTTTAACTCCCCACCCCTCCTCCCCCGTTTGCCCCATGGGTTTCCTTAGGCCGTGGGGGTGAATAAGTGGTTCGCAGTCTAACATACTTCTTTAAGTAAAGGCATGTGCCAAGACCCCTCACCCTCGCCCTTGTGCCCCAGAAGGAAATGTCACCTGAAGAACTGCCTGACCCACCCTTTACTTAGACCACTCCTAGGCTGCCTACTCCAAGCTGAACCGTAGGTAGTCATATTTGGGAACCGAGGTCTCCAGGTTTAGTTCACCTGAGTGCCAAGAAGTAGTTGACAGTAGCGGTGGTACTTGTGAGGAAAGAGGCTCCCCAAGCTCGGAACTCCCCACCCCTACCCCCACCCCCACCCCCTACCCCGGGCCTTTAAGGGGCAGAAAGAATTATTGAAGTTCTCGAGAAGAGAACTTCACTAAGTGCCATACACGCATGCCGCCGCCCAAGCCAACCACTTTAGGCTCCTGGGTGGGGGGTACTGTCGTTAGGATTGTGGCAGATGAATCTCCTTCCCCTGAACACTCACCACACACACACACACACACACACACACACACACACACACACACACAGCACTAGCCTCCCAGTAGGTAGGAGCTGGTCTGCAGGGGGGGGGGGGTCTCTCGAACAGTGTCATCTGGAAAACTTTTCTAAGTCTGGCAGACTCGCAAGAGTACCCGGAGGTGGGGTGGAGTGGGGTCCTTCTTTTCCCCCCCGTTGGCTCCATTGATCTTCTCTCCAAAAGGAAGCCCTAAGACATTCCTAGCTTTTCACCTCCCCACCCAGCCCATTCCTCCGCGGTGCCAGCTCTAGAGGGCCGTGAAGGTAGAGAGAGGGCTGGGGCTAGGAAAGCAGTCGGAGCATGTGGAGTGGGAGATAGCAAAAGCAGGCACTTTGGAGCCGGCGCGCCCTCACCCAAGCCTACCTCGGAGTCTACGTATTTGCCCCCAGACATGCTGGCGCGTGGCTGGCTGCAGGCTCTGAGGAGGTTTCCCTGGGCTGTGATTTAAGAGAACTGAGGAAGGAAGATCTTGTATTGTATAGAGGGGGAAAGGCTCTGGCGGGGGGCGGTGGCTGGGAGGGAGCCTCTTGGCTGTCCGCCAGGGGTTTGTTCTGCTCTCAGTTGGCTGGGACGTGCTCTGCGCCGGGTCTAGGCACATCCCCAAGGTTCTGGCAGCAGAGGGCGGGGAGTGCCCGCGGGGAGCTGAGAGCCTGTGAGAAAGCCTTCATCAGAGCTAGGCTGTTTGGGCAGATATTTTAGACCGGCGGCAACGTTTTTCCCAGCTATAAACCAACAGAGAAGCATCCAGGGGAGAGCGCGTGTTTTCCCAGTGCATCATCTCAGCAGGGGTGGAGGGAGCATAAGAGTCCACAGAGATGCCCAGTTTGGGCATCCGGCTCTGCAGAAAGAATTCTGCCCTGTCCTAAACTGCTTCTCTTCCAGCTTCGCCCAGATTCCATTACCTCCTAGGACTGATCTGTCTCCTTGTTTCACAGAGAAAGATAGAGAAGCGAGAAGGCTGGGAACCCGAGGGAACATTTTATACATAAACACAATGAAGGAATCTGTGTGGGCGCCTCTGCAATAAAGAAAATGAAATTCCTACCAACAGGTTATACAGCAATCATAGGCACTTTGAATATTTTCAGCTGCAGAAAATTTTACTTAGAGGTTCAAGCTTGTTACCAGAGAGGATTTTTTTTCTTTCTTGGCTTGAGATCAAATCCAGGGCTTTGTGTATTCTACCTGGAGACAAACACTCTACCACTAAACTACATCCTCAGCCATAGAGTATGTGCTCCGCTGTGAGAGATTTTTTAATTTTTTTTTTACAAAGTATATTTTTTTTTCATTTTAACAACTAAAATATCCGTTTCAAAAACTGGCCAATCTCCTTTTGTTTTTGTTTTTTTGTTTTGTTTTGTTTTGTTTTTTGGTTTTTTTTTTTGTAAGGAAAAATAAGATAAACTATAGTTGCTTTTTACTAAAGAAAAGAGTAACTAACTAGAGACAGCAACTAAGCAATTCACTGCCACCACCTATACCCACTAATCCCCCACCCCTACCCTCCTTCCCTCCCCCCACCCCCCCACCTTCAAGTATGAATGGGATGTTTTAGCCAAGTATTCCATAACTGGAAGGAACAGAAAGTACACTTTTAAAATGGCTACTGAGAAGCAGGAACATGGATCAGGAGGATGATGAAGAGGAAACCCAAGGCCTGGAAACAAATAAAATGGAACCTTGAAAGAACTGATAATCTAGTTGGAAAGAAGACATGAAAAGACCTGGGTCCCTGCTGACAGGAAAAATAGACAATCTATCCTTTGAATTAATTAGTTGATGGATTACAAATTTATAATATATTTTATCATAAATTATAAATATATTATTTATGAATAATTTATTTTTATTAGCATGTGATAGCCATAATACTAAAGAGGTACAGTGCACTATTTCAACACTTGCATATGTCACAGTGATCAAATGAGGGTGGTTAGCAGTACATTGTTAAAAATAAAAGGATGAATTTAACTAGGAATGGTAGTGGGGAGTCAGTGTGGTAAACCTTAGGTTACTTATGCTGGCTGTTCACCATGAGATTAAAGATCTTCCAAAAGGCTCGTTTCCTTAGTTTTAGTTCTACTAAATTACTTTTCCAAAGTCTTTGATCAACTTGTGTGTCAATGTACGTGGTAAGCCAGAAAAGGCCTTCTGGTTCCATGTATCCGGACTTAGCTGCCTCTGAAGATCTCTTAGGATACCGTTTGTTTGTCTACCATATACATTGTCTTTCAGGGATATTTGCTTCGAGGCAATTAGGGTTCTGGTCTAGGGAAAAATGTAGATACTGGCTCCCACCTACTGTTTTAAGCTGCTGCTGAGAAATTCTGACTGTGAAGAAGTCAACAGGTATGGAGAAAGCTTGCCCTGCATTCCAGGCAGAAAGAAGTTCTGAAAAGATCCTCCAGGGTATGACTAAAACAGTCCTCAGGCCACCTCCAGGGGAAATCCCATACATATTCAAGTCAAATCAACAGTGGCTCTGGAATCATAAAGACCAGGGAGTGTTCTCAATGCCAAGATGCGTCTGTAATGAATGGAAGAACCATACTTTGTTTAGGTGACCCACCTCAACAAGACACAGGCGCCACAGAGAAGTAGTTCTTATCCTCTTGTGACAGCTGACTCGGAGAAATGACTCTGACCCCATGAGACCATGCAGACAGGGCTCTGCTAACTTAGGTACCAGATTTAAGTGAATAGGTGATGCAAACAATTCTTTCCTTTGATATTCGCATGCGTAACTTCAGGCTTGCACTAAAGTTAATGACTTTCTTTAAATCATTTGCTGGAAATGAGTAGATTGCAGTTTATTTATCAGCTTTGTTCTCATGTCAGACACAACATTAAAGGCATGCCTGAGGATTCAGGGTTACTAAAGATGTTCAACTAAAGAAAGAAGCACACTAAAACTCCTTCTCAGGACATTTCGTTGGATAATAAGCCCTTTCTAAGTTGACAAACAACTGCACCTGTTAAGTTCCAGGACACAGGATCTGCTCATGGCTAAATAACAGTTAGCTGCTTTTTGTGTGCCTTTCTTCCAAGCTCATCTTCCTGCTGTGCTTTCTCTTCCCCATTCTCATGATGCAGAGTCTTTTTCCTCCTTATATCTAGCTTTATCTTACTTCTACTCTGTGGCTAGAAGCTTAAGGGTTAACTACATACAGTAAGTGACATTAATGATTTTAAGAAGTAAAATCCGGGGCTGGAGCGATGGATTAGAGGTGAGGAGGGTTATGAGGGCTTGCTGATCTTGGAAAGGATCTGAGTTGGGTTCCCAAACGGTAGGTTACACTGTCCATAACCCTAGTTGTAGGGGACTGTCTGCCCTCTTCTGGATCCTACAGGAACTGACACTCACATGGTGCTTATAAATACATGCAGGCAAACACTCCTACAAATAGAAGAAAATACCTTCATCTTTAAAGAAAAAAAGAAAAGAAAAAAATCCCCAGATCTTCCAGTATTTCCCGACATCCAGATGCCTAGGTTACCTACGTGTGTCCAGGGGATTTACTCATTACATGTAGGTTCATAAACATGTCAACATTTTAACAATTGCTGTGCCTAGCTGAATAGTCATTAGTTTTCCAACACTACCACCTCATATACTTTCTTCTACTTACTCTACCACATTCCATAGAGGCCTTCTTCTTGTATTTCATGGCTTTCACTTGGAAAGAAACAGTATTCATGTTGTATCGCTGATTCCTTTCTTCCCTGTCTGGAAGGGTAGCTGGAAATTCTTTGACTGAATCTTTATCATCGTCATCGTCATCGTCGTCATCATCGTCGTCATTGTCATCATCATCATCATCATCATCATCATGAAATGTCAAACTTCCTATGTATTTGAGAAGGCTGGCATTGAAGTTATGATCTTTTGCCTTTATCTATCAAATACTGAAATTTATAAGCATGTCACGCCCAGCTTTTCATTCAGTATTTTAGTAATTTTTTCCTATATAATTTATTTATTAAATATACAAGCAAAGCATTTCTTTGTTTTTCTGATCAAGATGCCTGGAGAGTGTTTCTAATTAGCTTTACATTTCTTATTTTTTAAAAATGGAAGATGCAGTTGATGCGTATCTACCAGGAATGCTGTGAAAATTCCATAAGATGACACAGTTAAAATATTGGTGCACCTTCCTAAATTATGATGAATGCCACTAACCCTCAGGGACAGAGTTTTGCCCACAAATTCAATAATGAGATGGGCAGATTTTACTTCACAAAATGTCCTAGTCAGTATTCTGTTACTGTGAAGAGATGTCATGACCATGGCAACTCATCCAAAAGAAAGCATTTAATTGGGACTTGCTTATAGTTTCGAAAGTTCAATCCATTATCTTGTGATGGGAAGCACAGAGATATGCAGGCTGACATGATGCTGGAGAAGTAGTTAAAAGTTCTACATCTAGATCTGAAGGCAGCAGGAAGAGGGGCTGGAGCATTTGAAATCCTGAAGCCCACCCCCAGTGACACACTTCCTCCAACAAGACCCCCATCTCCTAATCCTTTTCAAGTAGGACCACCCCCTAATAACCCAGCATTCAAATCTATAGGCATATGGGGCCATTCTTATGTAAACTACCGCATAATATGTTTACTGTAAAATAATTCAACCATCCAAAGTCAATACATGATATGAAGAGCCCTTTCAAGCTTGACGGTAAAATCAATTTGTCTTATTTCTCATTTGCCTTAGAATTTAAGTAAAAATCATTATAGACACGGTTAAAGTCATCTGTGAGCCATAATAGTCCTTTTCTATGACTGAACTTAATTTCCCTAACAAACTTCAATTCCTTTAGGTAGCAGAGACTCCACTAAGGACAATTTCTACTTTCCTCCATTCCTCAGTAGTTTAGAAGTGAGCTTGTGAATTACTGAGGAATTCAATTTTGAGGCAGCTTCGTGGAGGAGTCTCTTGGGATGCTTCGAAGCCCATGACTGTTGAAATCATCTCTCTGTTCTCAGGCAGTGGATGCCCCTATGTCATTCTTCATGATCCTTCCATGCACCTTAGGAGATACTCAGATTTACTTCTTGACTGTCATCCAAAGTCCCCAGAGTGGTACTGTTGGGAGGCGGCAGAGATATTCTGAGGTGAGATCATTAGGTCACTGTCAGCAAACTCAGAAAGAGTAGTGTCAGATTCCATTTTATTCTTCATCCTCTTTTATAACCCCTACCACAAAGGAAACAGTTTGTTCTGCTCAATGCTCTCACTATGTGCTTTTTTAAAACTGACCCCAAAGCCATAGGGACATCTGACCATGAACTACAGTCAAACGGTGAGTCAGAACAATTCTTTCTTACAAGTTGACTATCTCAAATACTTGTTCCAGTGATGGGGAACTGACTAGCGTAGGACCAGTAATGCTTTCTTATTATTTGTGTACTGTCCCAGGGGCTCTGTGGAAATACGATAAACTGGACAGACAGCAGTGATACAGGAGTATCCATCCATTCCAAGTGAGATAAGTCACTCCCTAGCCTTGTCATGGCTCATTGAAAACGTGCTGGGGTTGCTACCAACATGAGCTCTACCCAGACACCAAAAGCATTATCTTTGTTCTCTGAATCCTGTACATTATCTGCTTACGAACACTTGATTCTCTAACTTCTTTTCTCTTGAGCAGCAGCCTATCCCTGTGTCACCTCGTAATACTTCTATGCTTTGAATCCCTCAGGAACAAGGCTGTGGGGATGAAGAGCATCGACACTTTTTTTTTTTGCTTTGTTTTGTTATTTTTTTAAAATATATATCATAGTCCTGTTTTGGGAAGTGGGGGGGGGGCTCTAGGGGCATCAGTAAACTTTGGAAAGTTCTCAGCAACGTCTCTGACCTCTACCTAGTTTGTCTGAACTATAACAAACCAGCCAACTCAAATTGCAAACATGTAATCTTAGCATTTCTGTAAACACTTCTATTTCATGGACAGCTTCACATTAGAGCCTTTGTCCCTCTACTAACTCAAAGTGGTAATAGTGGAACAATATGATCTCCAATGAGCTTTTACTATGTCAGTTCACACTTCTATCAGTAAACCTTTTACTACACAATTCTAAATCAACCTGATTGTTATTTACTGTGAGTGAAATTCCCCCCAAAACATTTAGGAACCAAATGCTGGGTTGAAATTATATTTATTTTAGCAAGGAGTGGTGGTACATGCCTTTAATCCAAGCACTCAGGAAGCAGAGGTAGGATCTCTACTTTTGAGACCAGCATGATCTACAGAGAGAGAGAGAGAGAGAGAGAGAGAGAGAGAGAGAGAGAGAGAGA
>JANHMN010000016.1:26070368-26102670 GCA_030674055.1 Rhabdomys pumilio | reverse complement strand
CTCCTCCTCCTCTTTTCCTCCTCCACCTCCTCCTCTTTTTCTCCTCCACCTCCTCCTCCTCCACCTCCTCCTCTTCCTCCACCTCCTACTCCACCTCCTCCTCCACCTCCTCCTATTCCTCTTCCTCCTTCTCTTCCTCCTTCTCTTCTTTCTCCTTCTCCTTCTCCTCCTCCTCCTTCTCCTCCCCCTCCCCCTCCACCTCCTCCTCCTCCACCTCCTCCTCTTCCACCTCCTCCTCTTCCTCCACCTCCTCCTCTTCCACCACCTCCTCCTCTTCCTCCTCCTCCTTCTTCTCCTCCTCCTCCTTCTCCTCTTCCTTCTTCTCCTCCTTTTCCTCTTCCTCCTCCTCCTCTTCCTCCTTCTCCTCCTTCTCTTCCTCCTCCTCTTCCTCCTCCTCCTTCTGCTCTTCTTCCTTCTCCTTCTCTTCCTCCTCCTTCTCCTCTTCCTCCTTCTCCTCCTCCTCCACCTCTTCCTCCTCCTTCTGCTCTTCCTCCTCATTATTATTTCTTTTTGTTGTTGTTAAAGTTCCTGGACTAAATAGCTAAATTTCTAAGAAGAGACATACCCAAATCTTCGTGTTATAAAATACAGCAGAGTGTAAAGCTTTTGGGAGAACATTTAACCCCCCATTTTCCTTACAGATAAAAAATACAGGGCTCTGAGGCTAAGCCATTTACAGAAGGTGAATTACAGGAGTCCTGGTGGTGCTGAGGGTGGAATTGGGATGTCTCACTTCTAGGACAGGGGTCTTTTCGTACAGGCAACAGCTTCCCAAGAAAGACGTGAAAGTAAATGAATAAGATTTAGATGACTGGTAAAAAGAGGAACTTTTAAAGTTCTTTCAGTCCATAAAGAACACTCAAAAGCAGCCACATGTCTGATTTATTAACAAATTAATTGACCACAAGAAAGTCTGTGCCAATATCAGTAGTTGTTCCTCACATACTTACTTTCCAAAAATAATTTTGGAGAAATCTGGCTTTGGGATACAAGGTATTCTGGTATGTGAGTTATATTGGTATCACTTTCATATTTAAGACTTAGAAATAGAGACATCAGTTTATTTGGGATTAGCAAGATGAGACTTTCCAAAGATCCAGAGTGGTTGGTTTGTGAGCAAGCCACCACATACTGGTTATCAAGTGACAGGAAAGTTTATGCAGAATCTCTTCAAGTGCTAGAAAAACAGAGAACAAAATAGTCTCTATGTGCAGTTGCGGTGTGTGTGTTCACATTCTCTCATGTGTGCACACACTTGGGTACGTGGTTGTGCATGCATCTGTATGCATGCAGGGCCTGAGGTTTGTTGTCGGAAGTCTTCTATCACTATTCACCTTGTTCGCTGAAACAGAATTTCTCAGTTGACCTCAGAGGTCATGGATATGAGTAGTCTGCCAGCTGGCTCTGGAGATCCCATCTCTATCTTTGTAACAATGGAGCCAAAGATGGGCTGGCAAGGTTTTACATGGCTTCTATCTGGGTTCTGGGAATCCAAACTCTAATCCTTATGCTTGCATGGGAAGCACTCATTTACCCATCTCCTCATCCTCACAGATACATCTTGGAACAGTAATTCCTGTACTTGTTATTTGAGGTTTTAATACACTTTATTTGAAAAGCTTCTTGCTCTTGAGTTCCAGATGTAGGAAACAAACAGCAGAAAGACAAGCTATAATAAAATCAATGAAGTCATTCACTGTTTCTAAAATTGCTTATTATAGATAATGAGTGAATTTCTTTGTCTCTGACTTCCAACTGTTCCCCCCAAAGAAGAACCAACATATTTACATATTTAACTTTGATTTCTTTTATTCATAATTTGAATTTTTGAGACAAAATAATTCAGGAAAAGTTTCAATCAAAGTTCACTTGAAAGTAATTGATATTATTCAGAAAAAAGGAAACCATATATATTAGAAATTAAAGGTTTTTATATATAATTATACATATTTGTCTTTAAAATCTGTCAGAAACTATTTTAAAAGGTTGAAGCTTATAATTTATTAAACTGATATTTTATTGTTAAAGTTTTGACTAATCAATATATCCAGGTGTTTAAAACTTAAATAACAAAACGTAATATAAAGCCATGAGACTGACCTTGGAGACTAGTATGATACAATTTTCAGAGTCACTTTAATGACAATGCTTTGTGGCTATTACCATGCTATGACTTCTTTTTCTGCAGATGGTACAATACCCTAAGGAGTTTTGAAATGTTTCTTTTATGATACCATCAAATTGATATAAATTTTATAACTTAGTCTCTTGATATGATATTTTGATCTGGTCTTCAATAGAATCCCAGTTCAATCACCAATAATACCAACCAGAATTAAAAATTTCAAAACAATTATCTTCACTCAGTGAAGATTTGACACCAATGAGCTCATTCAGGTTTTAATAATAATTCTGAAGTTTGAAAAATTACATAATTATAACATAGAAAGTTTTTATATGCCAATTTTTAAAAGGCCATACTGAGTAAATGCTAAAATAGGTCTAGAATTGAAAAGAAAAATGTTTTAGGGGTTACAACATTCATACTAGAGAACATCTTGAAAATTTGTAACTGTTAGTTTTTAATTTACACATATACTTACTTTTCTAAACCCTCACAATTGTTAATTCTCCTGTAAGTTCTCTACATGAGCCACTGCAGTAAAGCATGTGCTTAGATGTTAGACATAGCCTTTATCATAGAAATATTATTAACTAGCACCAGAATTACTTGAAAGTAAGTGACGCTTTCATAGGAATGTAGAATACATTCATAGGAATGTAGAATACAGATTCAGTTTCTAACTATCCGGGAGAAAACTTCTAGTAAACAAAACAACTGCACGTCTTATGGCCACAGACAGACAAACCCCAGTCATAAAGCATTTGCTGGGAAAGCTGGAAAGGACACTTAGACAGTACATTTTACACTGCATTCCAAAGAACCTATAAGAGCTCTCAGATACAAAATCACAGTCTTACCAAGAAAGTTACCCTATGGTATCTATGCTTACTTTATATATGAGATCAATAAGATGGCAAACGCAAGAAAAACACACTCCAAGGCGATTGCATTAGAGTAACATTTGCATTAGGTATAAGATATACAGCAAAGCAAAACATCTTGTTATTATTGGCAGGCTAATAATATTGCAGAGAAACACATTTTCACATTTATCTGTCTTATATTTGATAGTTATTATCATAAGTATATGCTTTTGTATCATAAGTATATGTTCAAAGTTTCTAGAATCGTGGAATATATTATCTCTAGCTAGCCTTATGACCATGTCTGGAAAAGTAGCTTTAAGAGCATTACTCCTAAAGTAAAAGAAAATGAGAAATTCCTTACTTCTATGAACAGTTAGGCACAGAATTACTCTAATGTCTGAGGAAGTTGCCCTTGATTATCAAGCAATCACTACAAATGGCTGTTTTTTCCTAAAGTAAAAAGCTGTCTGTTCTTACATTGCGTGTTGCTGATTCTTGTTATACAAGACATAGAATTAAATAGAGAATCCTTTGCTTTTAGTGGGGAAATCATTATTTGTAAAGATCTGTCAGTGAACATCGATAAACCCATCTTAAAAGTCCCATTTTAAGAATAATTAAACAGTTGGGAAGTGAACAGAACAGTAGTGCTTTCGCATTACATCAACAAATGTTTGGACCTGGGGTCTGAGTGGTCAATCGTGGCTCAGTTGTATGCTGACAGATGAGAAGGTGCGTCCTACACTTGTACACAACGGGCCAATGACAACGTCTGTTACACTCCTCCATATTGTCTGCACGGAAGGCAGGACCATGAGGCAGGTCTTCACAAAAGGCATTAGGATCCTGGAATGGGGGAAGAGGGCAATACAAGCGTTGTTAATGTTATCACTAACAATTTGTGTTATCAAGTAAGGGGCCTGACACACACACTTGAACAACTATAATAATGACTTAACTCAAACCCGGTTCAACAGTTCACAATACATAAATGAACAGTGGCCAGCGTGGTAAGAAGGCACGCTGTTTAAAAGATAAACGGGCCCATAGATAATAACTGTTAATAATCTTTTTGTTGGTTGGAAACGGTAAAAAATAAAATAAAATAAACAAAGTGATTTATTTCTCTGCCAGATTTCTGCCCCTAAACATTAACTGGCTAGCTCTTCCTGTTTCTCTGAGGTTCTACTTCCTGCCTGCCTTTTCCGTGGTCTTTCGCTTGGCCTATCCTCTTAGCCAGTCTGATTAGTATCAACCTCTCGGCATTTCTAATGTACTGAAACAAACCTAGTGATTTTCAAATTTATCAAAAAAGCATGGTGAGTAGAAAGTCATATTTCTGTCTTCCCTTCTAGATTATATGCTGAACTTTCTCTTTCATCAAGATTGGTGTGGAAATGAATTTAGTATTCTGTCCAGCTTCATATTGTTATCACCATTCACAACATTAACGACTGTATATTATTATTCTCCACATTAATTTTACTCACCAAGAAGGCCTGTATTCTCTAGTTAAAAGAGAGAATGGTTATTCCCACGTGTTTGTATACCTTTTCCTTTTCCCATGTGCTTGTATTAAGATAGCTTAGTTTTCTTCAATTACCCAAGTGAAGTTTTTGTGTAATCCCCTAAACAATGCTCCCTTTGAGAAAAAAAAAAGTGTTTGTGAATTCTGAATTCTGCCAGAGATCTTGATGGAATTATTACTTTTTATTTGGTGGAGAGTTTGGGGTAAGGTTGATATTTTCGGTTTGTTTTTAAAATCTGACTATTGCCGGGCAATGGTGGCACATGCCTTTAATCCCAGCACTTGGGAGGCAGAGGCAGGTGGATTTCTGAGTTCAAGGAGAGCCTGGTCTAGAGTGAGTTTCAGGACAGCCAGGGCTATAAAGAGAAACCCTGTCACAAACAAACAAACAAACAAACAAACAATAAAATCTGAATATTGATTTTAACCCAAATGAGCAGCAACTGTGTGTTTGATTAATATGTTTTTAGAGTACTGAATTATTCATGCTGTCCATTTACATAGACTTTATGTTATGTTTTGTTTCAACTGTTAAATATTTGAAACAATTTATTTTGTATGAGCATTAATTATGGATATTTAGAACTAAACAGCTGACTAAAGGTTGAGTGATAGCAACATTTCATTTCTTATTCTGCATGCTTCTCACATGATGTCACTTCCACACGCTGCCACAAATTAACAAGAGACCGGAAATCTTACAGAACCAGTTATGGACCTAGGCTTTATTACATGTCCCTGAGATGTCACACGGTACTGTCATCTAATAAATGATAATCAATAGACCTATTTTGAAATCAGAATACATAATGAAAATATTAACAAAATAACCTCAAATTAATAGACATCTCTAAGTTTATGTCTGAAAGTTTGTTAATCAAATCCGTTTCACATTGAATTAAATTGTACCCTCCACTCTCCTTAGGCTAATCCCTTTTGCTTTCCATAACCCCTTATATTTCTGGGCTCTAAAAGTCTCTGGGCAAGTTTGTGATTCACTGAACTCCAGTTGGTCATGTTTGAAGATTTCAGTTCATTGGATGTCGTGAGCATATTTTATTTTCTGCAAGTTATTCTCATTTTATCAGAGAGTTCAACAGTCCTTGGATATAGAATTTGAGTCATGTTCTTAACATTGTGAATCACTTCTCTCCTAAATCTGCACACAGTTTAGACTGATCAATGTGTTGAGGCGCCACATAACCAACCAAATGCTGCTTATGTGAACTGCCTAATGTACAGTCCTCTGTGCTGTTACTGGACAACTAGCCTGGGGTCAGGGATTATTATTTGTCTTTATACTACAGTGTCTTGGAGCCTGTGTTGTCTCAGCAATGTGCTGTATTGGAAACAAGAAACTGAGCAGTATATTTCCAGTAACCTGACATCTATTTTCATAGCATTCCAGAAAAAAAAAAATGAGAGTATAGTTGCCCCTGTGACATTTCTTCAGTTATGAACAACAAAGCTTACATTTATAACAAAACTTACTTGCCAAATGGCATCAAATAAAATCAACTCACCAGTCCTAATGAACCAAACATTTGGCTGAAGGTCCAATATAACCAGATGTTTATAATTTAGTTTTTGTTATTTACTTGGCTGAAGAATCTGGTATCTACCTGTTGTGATGTCTAGCTGTAGCTCTAGCTATTGGAGAGGCTGAGGCACAAGGGCTGCTTGAGCCCAGGAGTTCAAGGTCAACCTGAGCAGCATAGTGAGCTCTGTGTTCATGAATATACAAAACCACTAATAAACCAAATAACCCCTGTCCCAACAATAACAACAACCAAACAAAAAAAAATCTAAAATCAGGTGTGTGGTGACACTGTGACTTGGTTAAAAGCCCCTTTTGTTTTCTCAACTGTGGCTAAACAATGAACAATCCCTGCTTTAAAAAAATATAAAATAAACACCTGACAAGTAAAAGTCAAAAACAAAAAGCCAAGCTTGCTCAGGCAAGTCTTCTGTTCTATAAACCTTCCAGTTGCTCCAGCTTATATGTTAGGGGCATGCAATCCATTGATGATTATTGTTTCACGAAGGTAAAAACGTAACATTTAAACAGCGATTCATAGCTACCCGATGACAAGCATGTAACAGTTAAATATTAATGTCTGACATGAATACACTTTGACAAAGGAGCTGAAGTTAAATAATACATATTTTGTGTCTAAAAGGGACGTGGTATGATGATTCACCAGTGGAAGCCAGTCACGAAGCTCCTCCCAATCCCAGGGAAGACAGGTGGAGAGAACCATCAATTTGTTCATTGTCACTTTGTTAATATCTTTCCACTATTTAGCAAATGAGAACTTGCCTTTTTTCATTTCTGCCCCTAAAGCTGTGAAAAGACCTAGTGTTGTCAATAAACCTCCGTTGTTCAAAGCTAGCATGTCACAAAATGTTATGGGTCCTTTGTTTTCTCCTATTTTTTGAAAGTAAAACAAACAGACAAACAAACAAATTTAGTTGTTCAGTTAGTGATTTTAGTAAGTTGAAAATGTCCAGTTTTGCATGTTGATTTAGGCATGTAAAAATTACATGTGTGGGAATGTCCGATATGTGATAACTATTTAACTGTATGACAATAGAACATGCTTGTGTGGACCTGCATATACACAGAAACAAAGAGTTTCACATCTCTGGCAATCTTTTGGCCCTTTCAACATGGCTGCTTATAGCCTCAATCGATTGAATTGGTGTTCTTTGTTTATCCTTTCATCGTCTGAATTTATATTTATCTTCCAAAAGACTTCTTTTGGTCTTCAGATTCCTTTCCCTCACAAAGTTACCATTGTTTCCCAGCTTCTCCATTGGGGTTCATCATCTTTTCTCACCATTTGCATTTGTTTCTAGATCCCCCTCCCAGGTGATGGGCTAGCTGGAGAAAGGCGTGTGTCCTCGCCCAGCAAAACTGAGCACCTAATAGGCATGACATGTAGAACTAGCTAGCTAACATGACAAAGTGTAACTAGAGACCAAAAGAAGGAGCGAATTGGGTAACTCTTGAACACTGAAACTGCACTGGGGTGTGGCAATGCTCCATGAAGTGAAAAAACTAAACGGTTGGTATCTAGGGTTACACATGTCACCAGGACCAACTTGAGGTACCATCTTGAGGACTATTGTGACAGTGGGGATGATTCCTTGAACAAAGTAGATAACCTTTAACACAAAAGAATTCCTTGGAGGAATGTGCTGTTTCCCTTAAGAAAAGATTGGGTGCTTAAAAATGATCTATAAAGCTTATGGTACATTTTGAAGATGAGTAACTTTACAGACATCCCATCAACTTTCGATCGGTTTCCATATTTCTTTTTCTCGGAACCAGATGGCATTTTCGTTTCTGCTTCATAGGTGAAACAATAATGTAGTGGCCTACTTACTTGTTTCGTACCTTGAGATTTTATTCTTTCATGAAAGGTGTGCAACCCATCATTGTAAACACCTCCTATCTCCCCTGGGTTCATTGCTACCATTTACCAATAGCAAGACTTGAGTGGCCCAGTCCACAGCAGTGTTTACGAAAGCCTGCCCTTCTCCCTGGGTCAGAGTATAAGCGCTTTTTTGCTCAAAGATCACGTTTGTTTTGCTCAAGCACAGATGGTGACTGAATAAAAGTCAATGAAAGGAGGAAAGGACCTGCCCAGAACCACAGGCACAAGTCACAACAGGCCCTAGAGAGAGCAGCCTATGACAGGAAGCGGCCTTCCAGCCCCCACCTCTGCACTCAGCTCAGCCTTCTGCATGGAAGGAAAAATCACACCCAGGAAAGAGGCCCTTGCTTCCTTCTGTTTAAACTCTCAGCCGGGACTATTATTCTAAAGAAAGCACACTGTCCCTCAAGGTTTCTCAGGTCTTGTTACCCCTGGGAACTAATGTAAGCGTTCTCTCTGTAAACTGGCCTGGAAAGTAGAAAAAGCAGAGAGAAAGCAGAGGGCAGGTGGCAAAACTTCTGTAAGCTTCAGAAAGCAGATCCACCCCGTGTGTCCCTTCTCACCAGATGTGCAGACAGCTGAGGGTAGCAAACAGGATACCCGCAACGAAGGCCAAGGGGATGGCCAAAAACACTGTCAGGAACTTGTAGATCACGTATTTGCTGATTTCAAAGAGGGCATGGCTGCAGATCCACACTTTGTCAAAGGAGTGTGTAGTCTCAGGCTCTGCAATCAGATCTTCGAAGCCTAGCTGCAGAGAGACAAGATGCAAGGACTCATGCTATCATCCAACCTGTCAGGAGTAGGGTGGGGGTGGGGTGGAGACGGAGTAAGGGGCGGTGGCAGAAGCACTCTAAACAGGGGAAGTCCGAAGGAAAGGCGACCTGGCTAGAGTATCCTCAGCTTTTCTTAGAGTGCCGGTGGGCACACAGGAATTGGACACACATTCCTGGCTGTGCAGGGAGCCTGAAGGTTGTGGGACCAGGGCAGAGTGCCAATGGGACCAGAGAGAGCAATGGGACCAACTCCCACTACTGAGGAGAAGTTAAAGAGTCATCCTCCTGCAGCAGCCTCCAGCCCAGGTGATTGATAGCCCAGCCTGAAACTCACCTTGAGATGCGAGTTGAGCTGGTGAGGATCCCGGTCTTGACTCGAGTCAACATACTTCTCGGGATCTGCGTAGTCGACGCCACTGTGGTGGCTGTAGGCGTCATCCATGAAGAGTTGCACGTCAGCCTTCTCGGTCTCCAGCCCCATCTTGGCTGGCGTTGGGAGAGTGGCTCGGGTCGGTCGGTCCCAAGGCAGCCCGGCCTCCCCTTCCCGTGGCGCCCAGCCCCGCCCCGCCTGGCTTCGCCCTGCCTAGCCCCGGGCTGCACGGGCGGCGGCCGCTTCCCGCTGCCGGTTCCCGCTCCCAGCCTCGGCTGGCCGAGCCCCGCCCCGACCCGCCGGGCTTGCGGGGAGGGAGGGCACCTCTCCAGTTGCCTGCCAGAGCCCCAAGGAGCCTGGGGAACCGGCTCCATGAGTCATCTCCTGGCTCGATGAAGCCGGGCAAAGCAGACCTCCCGGGCCACTTGGCTAGCAATTCCAACCGGGATGCTTAAGGGCAGGCGGATTGGTCCCGGAAGTGTGTGTACTAAAAGAAGGTCTGGAGGTGCTAGGGGCATGCATTAGGAAAGTCTACATGCATCGCCGGTTGCGTTAGAGTTGTGGCACCTGCTCCATAGAGCTATCCTGAGAGAATGAGATGTTAATTCCTAACTTTACTTGGTCCCTAACTCACAGCAAGCATTGTTGCTGAATTGTGAGGCTAAGAGCCAAGTGTACCTTATGGGCAGATGATGGGCTCCAGGAGCCCCTTCTGGGTTTTTTTTTTTTTTCTTCCAGAGTTGGTTATGTGAGTTGTTCTGGGAGTTTGTGCCACCCGAGGAGAGGTCTGCTCCTCTACCTCCAAACTACAACATTGGATTTTCCCTTGAGTCAGGATTCTGTTCAAAGATTGCAGGAATTAATACCGTGCAGACAGATCTGTAATACCGTCACAGGAGGAGCATAAACAGAAACACAAAACCATGTCATGGTACGTGAACGAGCCTGCGGACCATTCTCTCAAGAGCTTCAGTTGGGAGGAGTTGGCATAAAGAGTTTGCCATCTGGTAACCTTAAAATTTGCCTGCGGGAATTGGTGAATATAGGTATGGAATGATGCTTGCAGCTTGCCCAGAGCCCGAGAGGTAGTACCAAAGAGCAGACATTGCTATGGACAGCAGACTTTAGAGCCTGCTGCACAAAACAAATCTCTTATAGGAATTCTATTTGAAGGATTCTTTGGAAAGGCTATTTGGGGAGTAATGAAAGTTACAAAACAAACAACCAGAACCCGGGAACTGACAGGGGAACTTAATTTGAAGGCAAAACTCTGTATGTGTGAAGCCAAACTCTGCAGTGTGTGGGTCAGTGTGGCAGTAATACAGGATGTCACAGGGTTGAATCCCGGGTCCTGGAGACTTCTTTCCCTCACATAGTTCTGTTACTCAAGCCTCCCTGTCGCCTTGAATTATACTTGTCCTTTATAGGGCTTACACTTAATTGTTTTTTCAGCATTTCACGCTCCTGCATTCATTCAGACTTTCTGAGAATCTGATAGAGTCTAGATGCTGCCACTGGAAGGCAGGAGTTTGAAGGGGAGGCAATAATGTTGATTACCAAGGATCTGGAAGAGATATATTACATCTAATTAATCTTTCGTAAAGCTTACATTTACTCAAAGTTGTAAGCTCTGTCTTGAGAAAACAAAAAATCACAGCTGCAGTCAGGGTGGTGGCCAGGACATTTGGCCCTGGGGCTATTTCTCTTCCATCTCTTCAGGATACCATCACATTCCCAATGTCCTCCTTAGGACAGTTGAAAGAACTGTTGCAAATAATTGCTGAGTTTTTAGGTAGTGGAGACAGGAGGCCATCGAGAGGTAAAACTAATGTCTTTTATTGGATAGTTATAGTTATAGATTAGTTTGTAAAATTATAGGTATTTATAAAAGATGTCTCTGAAGCCTATGCTAAAAGCAGAACCTGTCCAGATTTGGTGTATGCCATGAAGAATTCAATAGAGGAAGACTCATTTGTTGACTTACTGAATATATCCCTCTACCATGGATTGGGACTTGGTGACACTCATATTAAAGACATTCTTGCCTGGTTCGCTATTTTAATTCAAGTTTTTAAAAGGATTTCTATAAAAATGATTTTGATGATCTTACTAGAATATTCTTAGACACAGGGAGAAAAGAATGTAGAGATGATTATGTTAATATCAGCTCAAATAGAAAAAATTAGAGGCATTTCATCATGGCAATAAAGACATTTGTCAAGATTATATAATCTGAAATTTCTATGTATAATGGCAGCCACCATTATCCTCAAGGGGATTAAGTCAGCGTGATTCCCATAGCAAAGATGGTCTTATTCATGCTAAACTGGTAAAGAAAAAAGTAAAGATGTTCTAGCTAAATGGATGAGCCCACATTAGCATCGTCCAGCATGCTGGAGTACCCTTCAACTAGCCTCAAAAACATATTCCATTATAAGGAAGGGGACATTAAATTTCATATAAAATCGATGCTGGTGCTGTCTTTCTCTATCTGTTATTGTGTACCATTTATTCTAATAAGACTGAGTTTTTGATGCCATATAAAAATTATGGGGGGTACAACTTGATCATAGATTAGTATTTGTGAGAAGGATTTTGTTCCTTTGTTTTCTCATTACCCTGTAAGAAAGATCTTTTTCTGGCTTAGTGTAATGTGTTTCTGAATACTCATATGAACAAAATCAGTTTCCCTCTAAAGTTTTCTTCTCAAATCACAAGTGTATCATCTAGTGCCCTGCATTGCTCACATACAGCTTTACTTCTTGGCTATGCATGGGATTGGTTATTCATGGAAATAATTTCTTGATATTTAAAGCACTTGGGTAAGAGGAGGCTTGCTCAACTTCTACATAGTTGGCGTATTTAGCCAGCTCATCCTGTGCTTTGAGGGCCTGTCCTAAGAACTGTATGTTTAGCAACATCCCTGGCTTCTACCTCACTAGCTGCAGATAATTCTGTGCAGTCATGACAACACTAAATGTTTTCAGACATTGCCAAATGTCCCTTGAGGACCCAAGTCACCCTTTCCCTGCCTTTCCTGGGTCTGAGAACCATGAAATCCACCACTATTGAAATATATCACATGAAAAACTGAGGCCTCACTGCACATTAATAGGTCCCTACTTAAGACAAAGTTTGGAAGTGTACTACTAATAATTTATCAGAAAGCCTGATTACTTAATTGGGAAACGTCTTCATGTCTACAAAAAGCTAAGTCCAACATAAAATTACATATACATTTATAAAAAGTTAAATTAAGAAATTTATATATTCTTTAAGAATTTCAAAATAATCAGTGTTCAAAATTTCAGCACAACATTGGTATTGGTTAAGGGTTATGCAGATCCGTCAAGAGACCCCCCAGAAACAATTTCCAAACCTTGTCTGTTTGTCAGACCTCCTACCCTTGTCTTCATAATGGTGTGGGTTGTTTAGATGATTATATCTGGAACACCGTGAATTTGGGGAATCTTTTGATTCTTCATATTTCATCTTAAGGCTGTATGAAATTCTGGGATTTTTGACAAATCTCACCTATTGAATAATTTCTCCAAGTTTTAGGTGACTTTAGTTGAGGAATCCATGTCCTTGTTAGAAGAAAAACAAGGCAGCTGTTGATCAGTTTTTACTGTCACAGACAAAGCTTGAGAAATTTGGAAGCATGGTTGCTTCTTCTTGTTTGAGCTGATCTCTCCATGGCACATGGATTTTGAGTAAGTAATTCCTTTAATAGCTCCATAGGTTTTTGCTTGTGTGTGTGTGTGTGTGTGTGTGTGTGTGTGTGTTTGTGTGTGTTTCTCACACTTTTTTCTCCCCTCACTTAACTCTCTCCCTCCACCATCCCCCATCCCCTGATGATGGACCCTGACCCCTGAAGTTTAAAAGATCAGATAGAAAATGTTTGTCCTTAAATTTCAACTGTCACACATGTGGAATGGTGCCAGATACTTAGTGAAAGTTCTCTCAGTTTCATTTTTTACATGCCACTTGTCTTTTTCTCCCTGACCCATGTAAAAGGTCCTGTACCTGTGACCAGGAATTTCTGGTTTAATATTAAGGCAGACTAGCTTGTTTGGGATTGGTGGCAGCTTAATAGTTAGTCTGTTTCAAATAGGATCCCCCTGCCCCCAAAAATGCCATACACAAGAATATTCAGAATTACTTTTTTGTGTGTGTGTGTGTGTGTGGGAAATCCTGGAGCTTTGAATTTAAGCCTTAAGCTATAGAACCATCCTGCTGAGGCTTGATTTGAGATTTTACTTTGGACAAAACCCAAAATATTATAGCTCAGATTTAAGACTTTGTGTTGAGTAGTGGTGGTAGTAATAGCAGTAGTAGAAGCAGTAGTGATAGTAATAAGGTCTAAAAACAGCAGGACACTAGTGTACTCTTGAGAAGCCTGTATTCACTGTTGATGCTGATTGGATAAGTCACTCAACTCTCATTCAGAACAATGCAAGACGATTAATTTTAGTTTTATTTTATCCTGTTTTTTATAAGTAAAGGATTTTCCTGTTTAGCCTTCTAAGTATCGCTCATTGACATCTGGAGTATTGTATATATTAAAAAGACATCTCTATAGGACTTTGATAGTTTATCTTTCCGGAACATGAAGTAGGAACTCATGAAGCTTTGGTGAGCACTTTTAAGTTAAACTCTTAAGTTAAACTTTAAGAAGTGTAATTTCCTCTAACTTCAGGTGGTGTCCTAGTTTTTGCAAAACTGTGGAGTAGTCTTTCCCCATCAATAACAGTGGATTATGAAGCTACTTTCTTGTTTTGAGGATACTTTTATTAAAGTCTTATTAATTAATAAATAATTTTATCATTAATTGTGTATATGGATGCCACAGCACATATGTGGAGGTCAGAGGACAACATGAGGGGCTTGGTACTCTTTCTTCATAATTTCAGTCTCAGGGACGGAACCCTAGATTTTAGGTTTGCCAACGAGTGCCTTAAGCTATAGAACCCTCCTTCTGGGGTTTGGTTTGAGATTTTAGTTTGGACAAAATCCAAAACATTATAACTCAGATTTAAGACTTTGTGTTGAGTAGTGGTGGTGGTAGTAGTAGTAAATTCTTCCTGTGTGTTTGTGTGCACACATGTACATGCATATGTTTCTGTATGCACATGTGTGTGGAGGTACACTTGTCTCTGCATTAATACATGGAGGCCCGAGGTTGGGAGTTGGTTTCTTTCTCTATTGCTTTTCATCTTCTTTTGAGACAGAGTCTTTTAGAGAAACGGGACCTCACCCTTTTGGGTAGAAGGCTGCCCAACAAGCCCTCAGGACCCACCTGTCTTAGCCTCCCCAGCCTAGGTTTGCAATGCATGTCACACTGCCCAGACTTCACATGGATGCTGGGATCTGACTTGACATCCTCAGGATTGCACATTAAGCAGTGTACTTGCCATATTGGTTACATTCTCCTTGGTTTGATCAAGATTGCCATAAGAACAATGTAAGGAAGGGCTTATTCCAGCTCTCAGAGGCTACTGTCTGTCATGGTGGAGAAGTCATGGTGCAAGGAACCTGAGACAATTGGTTACATTGTATCCACAGTGAAGAAAGAGAATGATGGATACCTTTGTATTCAGTCTGAGGTCCAACTCTTGGACTGGTACCATCCACATTTGGATGGATCTTCCTACTTCAATTAACCTAATCTAGCTAATCTCTCTTGGGTTTGCCAGATGTTAGCCTAATCTACTTAATACCTTACAAGCCTGCCTAGAAATCTTAAATGATTTTTAGGTCCTTTCAAGGTGCCAGTCATAATCATCACACCTATGGATCCATCTCCCCAGGCCCCATTTTCTCCTATTTACAAATATGTTTCAGCTTTCATTTAGAATTAATGCCAATTTGTAAAAACAACATATCTATTCTAGAATAGGCAAGACAGGTCAGGACAGAATAGCTTCATCCCACTCAAAGTTTAAAAGATGAGAACTAGGAAAGGAAATGGCAGGAAAAGTCCTTTTAAATGCTAACGTCACCACACGTATTCTCAATAGAAAAATAAGAACACAGGAACAGAGTGCTCCCACCTGGCTCTTGTAAAGCATCCTTTTACTGCCCATTAGGCGTCGTTCAGCTCATGGAAGAATCATTTGTGAGCAAAGAGCAAAAGGAGTCCAATTCTACAGAGCAAATGGAAGACTGGGATGTGGCCAAGGGGCAGGGCACACAAGTTTTAGATTAGATTTTCCTATCAACAAATATCTGAGAAGAATTTTGGTTCCAGAGTTTATTTTTTAAAAGAATATGTTTCTACTTCTGTTCCTTAGTGGCATAGAGTTGCAAAGCAGGCTTCTATAATACACAAAAACATAAAAGTAGAAAATCTAGGTTCTGTATTTATTCTTTGTGGGCCCCAAAAGCACAGTTAGCCCCCAGACTGTTCATCAAATGCTTGTTAAGTTCTTAATCTCTCATTTAATTGAGCCTCAGCATTGGATAGAGGAGATAAAAATGTTCTTAGGTGTCTGGGTGAGAAAAATGTTTCTCTGGTTAACGAATTAGTAAGTGTGCAAATATATTGCAAAGTAATTTTAGTAGGTGTTTATATTTTTCTTTTTGTAAGGAAAAAAAAAGGAAACTCTTTGCAGAATTAAGATGCAAACATCAGGAGAAACACCAAAGTTCTCATTGGAATGGTCATTTGTTTTTATAAAGCCTGTATTTATAATGCCATTTCACTTTTAGGGGATGATAGTAATTGTTTTCTAAATAGGACTGCTTCTCCCTTTTTATAACAGTGAATGAACATGGAGTTCTGTTGTGAAATAGTGAACTTCTGATTGCCACTGTCTGTCTATATGCCTTCAGGGAGTTAATCGGTTGGGTAAAAAGCATGCCTTTCCCTTTTAAAGACCATTGTCCTTGGAAACTCTCGGATAAACAGGACACTGGAAATAAACCTGGATAGTAAAACAACTGTGGTCCTGAAAAACTGCACACTGCTTTATTTGGAAGCAGTAGAATCTGCAGAATGTTCCTGTAAAGGGCATGCTGCGTAACTAATTCAGCTCTGAAGGCTTTTATTATGAAAGCAAAGTATTTTCTGAAGGAGTAGAGTACAATCAGCTAAATGTTTGGGACAAAAAAAAAGAGTTATTATTTTATCATCTTGGAAAAGCTTTGCCTATGTGTTTCTTTATATTAAAAATTGTTTTTTATTTTGTTTTGTTGTATTTTTTTTTGAGACAGGGTTCTGGCTGTCCTAGAGCTCACTATATAGATGAGAGCTGGCCTCAAACTCACAGAGACTTACTTGCCTCTGATTTCTGAGCAATGAGATTAAAAGTGAATGTTACCACGTCTAAATTCTATTTATTTTCATGTTCTTTTATTATCAGCCAAATAAAGCTTCACATGATAGAAGTATCTCATTCTGTTCTCCTTCCCTTCTTTGCTCTGCATTGTAGTTTGTGTCTTCCTAGGATGTATCTTTTCCAATTAAAGGTTGTCATATTCCCAACATTTCAGAGTTGGAAGGAACTTGGAAGCTTGAGACCAGTGGTTCTCAACCTCTCTAATGCTATGACCCTTTAATACTTTTTCTCACAGCTGTGGTGACCCCCTTTGAAATAACATTATTTCAAACCTATTTCATACATAACTTTAATTTTTCTACAGTTATGAATGGTAATTTAAATATCTGATATGTAACATATCTGATATGCATCCCTCAAAGAGGTTCTGAGCCACAAGTTGAGAACCACTGTTTTAAATGAATGCTACCATGTACCTCTATAGTCTCTGTTAGGATAGATATCACAACAATGAAAAGCCAGTTTATAAAGCCAACCAAAGATAAGACTTTAGAAAATTCTTGTTATTTTATGCCAAGATCGAGCTATGTAAAGATCATTTTTTCCATAATCTATCTGTCTGTCTGTCTGTCTGTCTGTCTATCTATCTATCTATCTATCTATCTATCTATCTATCTATCATCTATCACCTATTTATTTTAATTCTGCCTTTCCTTCTCAAAGAAAATAACTATAAAATCTAGCTCCTAGATCATTTAAGGTTAGTGTTTAAACACCAGATTTTCTCCTCACTAAATATTTTTTCTAGCTAAGCTACCACATTTATTTCAGAGTTCTTCATATGTGATTGTATCCAGTCTTCTAGTGTCCTTTTTCTGATGACATAATCCAATGTGTCGAAACTCACACTCAAAGTAAAGACCCAAAGGCAGGTCTGAGTGGCTAGAGGTAACTTAATATAAATCACTTTTTAAAAAAAATTATTCTACAGACTAAGTTTTGATTGCTCTATCATAGTTATGATTCAAATCAGTCTTTACTGGAAACTAAAGTGTCTGGTTTTTTTTCTTTTAACTTTGCTTACATCACACTGCAAAGTAACATAGTACTAGTTAATGCCTGTCTTGACTAAAGCATTTCTATTAAATGGCATCACTTTCTGAGTTACTGCTTTGTTTTTCATTGCTGTTTCGTATTTCTTTCATGTCAGTCTCTTTACATACTTACCCACAGACACTGATGGAAAGGTTGAATACATTTTGATGCGTGTTTAAGGGTTGTGAGGCATTCCAATTTGATCACTAGCCATACCGTCTATATGTCTACTACCCTTAAATGTTTAGTTCTACAAGTGATTCCAAATTTCAAAGACCCGTCTTCATGATAACTTTGCTATCTCAAATTTCATGTGTCCCAAAACCCAGCTTTTCATTTCTGTCCCCAGATCAGCCCTAGCCATTCTGGTCACACAGTTGGTTAAAATCTAAACTCAGGCTTCAGCTTTAATTTCTGCTAGTTGCTCGTTGCTCCTTGATCCAGCGGTCTGTTAGTTCTACCTCCCAGATCAACACTCCCACATTCTTCGATCTTGCTTCCTTCCCCTGGTCTCAGATTAGATTCACACACCACATGTTTACTCTCCCAAATCTCATCCTCTATCCAATATCCAGTGGACCTTGTAACAACACACCATCCAATACACATTCTTATTAGACATAGTATATATGCACATAAAGGTGATAAATCATAAATGAGTGTTCACAGAAAAAAAGTCCTCTATTCAAATGAAGTCAGAGGGTGACCAATCCCCAAAGCCTATCACATGCTCATCTCTGTCACTCTACCCTCCTCTTGTTCTGTAACTCTAAGCCTAAACTTTAACATAATGTACTATATTTTTTTCTGTTTAAAATTTTATATACATTGTGTGTGTGGGACATCACATACAACTTTTCTATGTTGTCTCCAGTTTATTTCAGAAGCTATGACTGTGACACTCACCAACTTGTGTTGTCAGTGGGGATCTTTCACCTCATTACATCGCTATGTAGTGTGACATTATATGATCAAGGAGCAATTTATTTGTCTATTCTAATGCTGATGGAATGTTTTTATTTATTTGAGATATAAATTAAAGGACTATACGGTTACTTGTGCCTTCACTGTCAGTAAGGGGGGAGTAACTAAGTGCACACAAAATTTTGATTTTTAAAGTTCTATGATTTTTAAAAAGTTTTAAAATACTAGATATTTCAACAAGAACTGAAGATACTAAGATTGACTGTATAAAAAGTGAGAAGTTCCTATTATTTTATTGAACTCATGAGGTAGATGGAAAGCAGGATCCGGTGCTGGCTTGAGACAGATACTCATGCGGAGGGATGGACTGCTCACTGGCAAACACTCATAGGAAAACACAAGGGCCAAAATAATCAACTTTACTCAAATGTCCTTTCAGGGAATGGAAAAAGTATTCCCATTCTGCTTCCTTCCTCGGCGGAGACAATGTGAATGTCAGAGAGCCATCTTGCTTTACAAAATAGCTATTAACCTAGCTTATGAACCAGTAGATTCGGTTTTTGAGTTAGGACATCCTCTCTCATAATTCATCATTTATGACTCTATTTCTCTTGCCTTTTCTGTCTCTTCCTTTTAATTGCTCTCCTGTTGGCTGCCATCTGGAGACATAGATATTTCTTTTTAGCTTAACTATACAAAACTTGAAAGTAAAAATCAGTTGCGCATTTAGATATATGCTGTTCTGATGCACTGTGGCAGTGGTGACGGAGTAGGTGTCTAATTCTGGATGATTCTGGTTAACCTTCATGGTATAAATATAGTGTTAGATTTTTGAAAATGAAAAGTGACATGGCAACTGTATCAGATGACCAGCTTGCATAAAGATTGTCCTGGGAAAACTGGCACCATCACTGTCCTAGTGTGGTGAGTGTCTATGTCCTCTCCTTCGTCTATGGACAGGGATGCTGGATCCTCTAATCTGTCTGTCTTAAAGGGATAGGAGTGTCCAGTAGATCAAAAAAGAATAAACATTACACTAACTACGACATAGAAGAAATAATATGAGATTAGAGTTGCACCATTGTGGCTGTTAATCAACTGCTTTTATCTTTGCATTCTTTAAGGTGAAAGAACAGTGTCGTAAAGTTAACCTAAACAATATGACCTCAGAAATCTGCATCCAATTCATTAACTTCCAACACGTATGTGGTGGTTTGAATATGCTTGATGCAGGGAGTGGCACTATTAGGAGGTATGGCCTTGTTGGAATTGTTGTGGCCTTCTTGGAGGAAGTGTGTTGCTGTGGGCCTGGGCTTTAAGACTCTTGTCCTAACTGCCTGAAAGCCAGTCTTCTAGCAGCCTCCAGACGAAAATGTAGAACTCTCATCTCTTCCTACATTTTGCTTGCCTGGATGTTGCTATGATCCTGCCTTGATGATAATGGACTGAACCTCTGAACCTATAAATCACCTCCAATTAAATGTTGTTCTTATAAGAGTTGTCTTGGTCATGGTATCTGTTCACAGTAGTAAAACTGTAATATAATATGTAACATTTTGGGGTTCCCCCCCCCGGAGTGTGTTTCATTTGTTCTTATGAAGGATTCAGTGTATCAGGAGATTGATTAGATTGATTACTGTTGTACTCATACAAAGAACTGAAGTTCTGAAGGGGTTATGGATTTAACAAAGTTTCTATGGTTATTCAATGGTCCAGAATTTAAACCCAATCTCTTGGCTCAGGGCCCAGGTATTCAAGTATCACCTGCAGTTAAATAGAAGAAACTTGTCATATGGTACTTAAGGCATGTTTTCTTCCATGATATGTTATGGTTTAGTTTTGGCACAAGAAAAGGTGTTGATTATGGTTCAGGAAAAAGTTGAAGACAAAGAACAAAATCATCAGCCCTTCATTTTCTGCATGTGAGTGGTCATTCTCAAGCACTGTCCTGTGATCTGTGTCTCCGACTACTAGAATTATCCCAGACAGACTTGTTTCAATTTTCTTTAGGGAGTATATGATGCTATGGAAGTTATGGTCGTCTATACAAACTAGAAATAATTTCAAAGTGTGGTTAGAACAGATTTCAGAAGGAAAACATCAAGTAAACTGTGCATTAGTACTGCCTAGGATCATTGTCTAGTGACTTTTAAAATTGATGGTGTAAGAAAGCTAGAATTAGTTTTTTTTTTTTAATGAGAGTTAGAATTTAGTAAGACATTGTTACTCTTCATATACAAGGTAATGTTAGCAGATAATATGATTTAACTGTGTCTAAATTCGGGGTTATGTTACTATGATAAAACACCATGACCAAGGCACTTGGGGAGTAAAGAATTTATTTGGCTTATACTTCCAACAAAGGAAAGTGAGAGGACGCAGGTGGATAATGTTCTAAGCCAGTGGGGGTGACACATGCCATTCTGTGAGAAGTTAGTTGACCCGAAGGACTGACCATGAAACAAGCCACTCACATGGTTCCAGGTTCCTTTAAACATCTCTGAACTGCTTCAGAAAAACAAGAACTGGAAGAGTCAAGTTAATGTATATACCTTGCAAAGTTCAAAAGAATGTGCTAAATGGAGTTTGAGATCTACTCGAAAAATAATAGTGGGTCCTGGAGTCCAAGTGCTGAGACTACAGTCTGCAGGTCCTGAGGAATAAAGAGTTGAATACAAGGCATCTTATATTAAACAACCGCAGTTCAGGACTGTGATGGTTCAGAAGGGAAATGTGGAAGGTACATACATGATACTGAACAAGTCCTCACTACCGATGGGCTAACTGAAGCCACAAAGCGGCCACCCTACTATGAGAAGCCTTGCCAGCAGAGGGAGAGCTATGGAATGTCCTGGAGGATCTACAACATGGAAATGGCTTGCAATAGTAACGTCTTGATGTAAAAGTATCTACTGGGTTCATAATTTAGCTGCCAAGGCCTGAGGACAGAAGGCCCACATTAGTTCTATGCCCAACCCTTTTCTTTACCCAACCTCACTTTCTGTTACCTTTCTCTACAATAAACTCAATCACATGTGACAAAGGAGGAAAAAGAAAGAAAATAATAAACATAGTTAGCTTCTTTAAAAAAGTAACAATTTATTAAGATAAAATGTTTATTTACAAGATAATTTGTTACCAGGTAACAGGATTTAATGGTTTTCAGGATATTCGCAACACTGTATAGCTGTTATCACAACTGAGTTTAAAATGTATTAATGATGTGGTTCCATTGCTTAGTTGATTACAGGGCCTTCTTGTAGAACACTTTGATTACCTGTTGAAGAAACTCTACGTCTTAGCTATTGTCTCCTGTGCCATTCGGCGCTGTCATCCCTGAGCTGTTCTCCCTCCATACTTTGCCCACTCTGGGCATTCAATACAAATGAAATCATATAATTTGTGATCATTTTTGTCTGGCACAGTTTCCCATGACTTTTCTCATTACATCATAAAGCCAGCACTATCCCTCTGTGCTCCATCCTGTTCTCTCCTCATTGGTTAATGCAAACTTGAATTATTTTGCCTTGTTTACAATTACTGTTGTTGTGAACCCTTGTCTGCAGTTTTCTGTGTCAATGTGCTTTCATGGCACTTGGACCTGTCCATAGGTTGGAGTTGCTGGGTCCTCAGGGACTTTGTGTTTAATCTTTGAAGAAGCTGAAGACTGTCTTTGCAATTGATGATATCATCTTTCATTGTTCAATGTGCACTGCAGTGTCTGAGAATTCCTGCTTCTGCATATTTTAATCTGTCTTTTCTGTATACGTACTAGCACATGTGAAATGGTATTTACATGTTCTTCAAGGATGATTATAATTTTTTTGTTTTTGACTTGAGATGTTTGTCTATATATGCCATTTAGACTTTCAAATAAAAATTTAGAGCTTTATACTAAAATATTACCTTCTCTGTGAAATTCTTAGGTCTTTTCATATACTCTCCACCAGTGTGTCTTCCTGTTAGATTTATCAAGTGGCAATTGAGATATAGTGAACAGCCTTCCTAATCCTATCTATTTTATGGCTAATATACCTTTGCTATTGGTACAAGATCGTTTCTGCCCCTCATCATGTGACCCTTGTCTGTAATCCCAGTATTTAGGAGGTTGACAGTGTCTTCCAGGCTTGTCTAATGAGACCCTGACTTCAACAACAACAACAACAACAACAACAACAACAACAACAACAGAAACAACTACCATCATGTCTGAAGGGTCTGTAATCGCAGTTATTGCAGTTGTATCAAGTAATTATTTCAAGAGAAAGAGCCAAACAACTTAAAAAGCTTATGATACAATTGCTCATATATTTATAAAATACATGGTTGTAACATCAAATTGGTATGATTATATCACACTGGCTACATTTAAAAGAATGCTAAGTGTTCTTAGTATTTATAATTATTCTGGAAATTACATTCCATGAAGCCATTTAAACGGTGGTCAAGATGACATTTTCTGTCAACTTAGACATTTGCAAAAGGGCACATGCCTCCTTCCAAGCCTTTTTAGAGGATATTAATGAAGGAAGAAGGCTATTGCTGTGGACTTCAGTTTCTTTTCATATAGCGTACTTTCTTTTGTGTTCTATTCTTGACACTAATTTGGGAGCTGACTATATCTAAAACCCTTGGCAGAGTCCTGGGAGCCGAGGAACATGCAGCTCCTGGGTCTCTGAGCACAGACTCCCTGTAACCTCAGTGACAGACTCTACAAACAGGATTTTGTTGTTGCTTTAAAGACAGGGTCTCCTATCCTAGAGAAGCACAGAAATGTAACCCAGGCTAGCCTTGAGCTCATACTGATCCTTTAGATTCGAATGAGTGTTGCACCAAGCCTGAATTCAAGAATTAAGTGCTCTCAATTGCTTCCTGAGTGACTTTTCAGCCTTTCTTCCTTCCTTCCTTCCTTCCTTCCTTCCTTCCTTCCTTCCTTCCTTCCTTCCTTCCTTCCTTTTCCCTTCCCTCCCCTTTGCCCTCTCCCTCCCTTCCTTTCTTTTCTCTCTCTCTCTCTTCCTTTCTTTCTTTTGTTATTTATTTATTTATTTCACTCCAGATTTTATTTCCCACCTCCACATCCCATACCTCCTTCTCAAACCCCTGTCTCCGTGAGGATGTCCCCACCCACAACCCCTACCAACTCTAAATCTCTAAACTCCTTGGGGCATCTAGTCTCTTGAGAGTTAGGTGCATCTTTCCTGATTGAACCCAGGCCTGGCAGTCTTCTGCTCTATATGTGTTGGGAGCCTCATGTCAGTTGGTATATGCTGCCGTTTTGGTGGTCCAGTGTTTGAGAGATCTCGGGGGTCCAGATTAATTGAGACTGCTGGTCCTCCTACAGGGTCATTCTCCTCCTCAGCTTCTTACAGCTTTTTCCTAATTCAATCACAGGGGTCAGCAACTTCTGTCCATTGGTTGGGTGCAAATATTTGCATCTGACTCTTTCAGCTGCTTGTTGGGTCTTTTGGAGGGCAGTCATGTTAGATCTCTTTTTGTGAGCGCTCCATAGCCTCAGTAATAGTGTCAGGCCTTGGGACCTCCCCTTGAGCTGGTTTCTACGTTGTGCCTGTTGCTGGACCTTCTTTTCCTCAGGCTCCTCTCTTTTTCCATCCCTGCAGTTCTTTCAGACAAGAACAATTATGGGTCAGAGTTTTTTCTGTGGGATAGCAACTCCATCCCTCACTTGATGCCCTGCTGGAGGTGGACTCTATAACTTTCCTCTTCCTACTGTCAGGCATTTCATCTAAGGTCCCTCCCTTTGAGTACTGAGAGCCTCTCACCTCCCAGGTCTCTGGTACATTCTGAAGGGCTCCCTAATCTCATAATTTCTGAGGTTGCCTGTTTGCATTTTTTCTGCTGGCCCTCAGGGCTTCTGTCATTTTCTCTCACCCAATACCAGATCAGATTCCCCTCTCCTCCCCCATCCCCATCCACTTTTCCTTCCAGATCTTTCTCTCTGTCCTCACTTGTGATTGCTTTCTTCTCCTTCCCAAGTGGGACTGAGGCATCCTCACTTGGGCCCTTCAGACCTTTTTAAGTTCTGTAGACTGTATCTTGGGTATTCTGTACTTTTTATTTTTGGCTAATATCAACTTATTAGTGAGTACATACCATGCATGTCCTTTTGGGTCTGAGTTACCTCACTCAGGATATTTTCTAGTTCCATTCATTTGCCTGTAAAAATTAGGATGTCCTCATTCTTAATAGCTGAGTAGTATTCCATTGTGTAAATGAACCACATTTTCTGTATTCATTATTCTTTTTGGGGACACCTGGGTTGTTTCCAGCTTCTGGCTGTCACAATAAGCCTGCTATGAACATAGTGGAACATATGCTCCTGTGGCATAGTGGGGCATCTTTTGGATATATGCTCAAGAGTGGTATTGCTTGATCTTCAGGTAGATCTATTTTCAATTTTCTGAGGAACCTCCAGATTGATTTCCAGAGTGGTTGTACCAGTTTGTAATCCTGCCAACAATGGAGGAGAGTTCTTCTTTCTCTATATCCTTGCCAACATGTGTTGTTACCTGAGGTTTTGATCTTAGCCATTCTGATTAGTGTAAGGTAGAATTTCATGGTCATTTTGATTTGCATTTCTCTGATCACTAAAGACTTTGAACATTTCTTTAGGTGCTTATCGACCATTTGAGATTCCTCTGTTGTGAATTCTTTGTTTAGTTCTATACCCCACTTTTTGATTGGGTTGTTTGTTTTTTTGGTGGTTAGCTTCTTGAGTTCTTTATATATTTTGGATATTAGCCCAAAGTGCTAGCAAGAACAATAAGACAACAAAAAAGAGACCCAGGGGATACAAACTGGCAAGGAAGAAAGGTATCAGTATTTGCACATGATATGATAGTATAAATTAGCAAACCCAAAAATTCTACCAGAGAACTTCTCCAGCTGATAAAAAACTTCAGCAAAGTGACCAAATATAAAATTAATTCAAGTAAGTCAGTAGCCTTCCTTTATACAAATGATAAACAGGCTGAGAAAGAAATTGGGGAAAGGATACCCTTCACAATAGCCACAAATAATATAAAATATCTTGAGGTAACTCTAACCAAACAAGTGTAAGACCTGTCTGACAATAACTTCAAGTGTCTGAAGAAAGAAATCGAAGAAGATCTCAGAAAATCAAGAGTTCTCCCATGCTCATGGATTGGCAGAATTAATAAAGTAAAAATGGCCATCCTACCAAAGGCAATCTACAGATTCAATGTAATCCCCAACAAAATTCCAAAACAATTCTTCAAAGACATTGAAAGAGCAATTCTCAAATTCATCTGGAAAGGCAAAAAACCCAGAATAACAAAAACAATTCTTAACAATGAAAGAACATCTGGGGAAATCACCATCCCTGACCTCAAGTTTTACTACATAGCACTAGTGATAAAAACTGCATGTTATTGGTACAGAGACAGATCAATGGAATAGAATTGAAGACCCAGAAATAAAACCACACACTTACAGACACTTGGTCTTTGGCCAAGGCACCAAAAATATACAATAGAAAAAAGAAAGCATCTTCAATAAATGGTGCTTGTCTTACTGGTTATTTGTATGTAGAAAAATGAAAATAGACACATATTTGTCAACTTGCACAGAGCTCAAGTCATAATTGAGCAAGGACCTCAACATACAACCAGATACACTGAATCTAATAGAAGAGAAGGCAGGAAAGAGCCTTGAACTCATGGGCACGTGGAGAAATTTTCTATACAGAACTCCAATAGCTTAGGCTCTTAGATCAAGAATTGATAAATGGGACTTTATGAAACTGGAAAACTTCTTTAAAGCAAAAGACATAGCCAGTAAGACAGATCAGCAACCTACAGATTGGGAAAATTTTCACTAACCTTTCTTTTTTTTTTAAAGGTAATATTTGTTTATGGTTTGGGAATTTCATATGTATGTACAATGTGTTTGGATACCACAGCCCCCCACGACTGCCTCCAACATATCCCTATCTCGTTCTAGCCTCATCTTTTTTTTTTTTTTTTAAATTTCTCACTGAGTTCACATAGTGCTTGCTATCTGCACGTGACAGACTGGTGTGTACTCATCCAATGGAGCATATACTACCTATCATTGGTGACAACCCCAGAGAAAGTGACTCTCAATTCTCTAGAATCAACCAATTGTCAAAACTCCCCAGGCAGGATACCACATCCTGTGCTCCTCTCCCAACCACATGGGGATTTTGACTGACTTGATTTTGTGCAGGTAACCATAGATGCTGTGTCACACATGGGACACTAAGTCATACCTTTGAAGACAGTGTTTTAAAGCATGCTTCTTATTCTTTTGCTCTTACACTCATTTCATGTTCTTTTTAGAGATCTTCCCTGTACCTTGGATTGCAGAGTTTCATACAGATGTTATCTTTAGGGCTAAGGACTCACAACTACTTATTCTTGCTACTATCATTGAGCCATTTTCTCAATCCTAATCATGTACTTTTTTAAAGAAAAAATATTTATTTTATATATGTTAGTACTGACACTGTCTTCAGACACACCAGAAGAGGGCATCAGATCCCATTACAGATGGTTGTGAGCCACCATGTGGCTGCTGGGAATTGAACTCAGGACCTCGGGAAGGGCAGTCAGTGCTCTTAACCACTGAGCCATCTCTCCAGCCCTCTAATCATGTACTTTTGATTATTGCAAGTTTATATCTACCACAAAAGCTACATGGCAAGATGTTTTCAATCTGAGATTGATTTCTCTTTGTTCTGCAATCAAACTGAGTGATGTTTTTTAGCAATATGGTCACACCAATATCCAGGAAATGTAATCAACCCAGAAGCCCATCAGTTGATGAATGGCCTAGAAAAATGTGGTGCATGTACACAATGACATTTTATTCAGCTGCTAAAAAATCCTGAAATGACAAAATTTCAGGTAAGTTGAAGAAACAGGGGGAAATTATACCAAGTGAGGCATTCCAGGCTCAGACAGACAAACACTGTGTTTCCCCTTTATGTGGGTCCTAGCTTTGGGTCTTTTGTTTTTGTATGCTTAGCCTAGAGTATGGGTAGAAGCCAGTAAACTAGAAAGGGGCCGATATGCGGGGTGGATTAAGAGAAAGGAGTAGCAGAATTTAAGCTTAGCAAAAGTGGAGGAGAGGAACAGTCAAGGTAAACAAACAAGCAAACAAACAAACAAACATGGGAGCAGGGATAGAGTGGGTATGGAAGGCAAGAGAGGGGACGGGAAGGTAACCGAAATGAAGCAGATCTAAGGAAGCCATATGGAAACCTACCTTGCAACCAATTGAAAATTCTATCTAGAGAGGGCAATAGAACACATGTGATGTGAAAGAAAATGGTATTAATGCTGCGGGAGGGGGAGGGGGTAAAGGTTTAAGTCAGAAGGGGGACAGGAGGGAAAGGAAGAACTTAACCAAACTAAGTATGTGTCAAAAGAACCTATTACTTTTAAAGCTAATTACAAAATGTAATGAATGAATAAATGAATGGCGTTTAAGTGGCAGTACCCTACTACTTGGGTGCATAATGCTGCTTCCAGAAGACTTGGAAATCTCAGTGTCAGGCATGGGTTACCTCCTGGCAAGTTATTAGAGAAATCCCAGAGACCACACCACCACAAGATTTTCATCACTTCATAATGCTTTTCTCTTGGTTAATATGTTTCAAAACACCTTAAATCCTATTTTAACTTTAAAAGAAAATCCCAGTTGCGGCAAGGGTAGAATGTCAGGAAGCAGGCAGTTTAAGCATTGTAAGCATTGTAAGTTGGTAAGCACACTGCAATGCTTGTTTTGGCAGCCAAGAAGCAAAGCTTCAGCTGTGGAAAGGATTTTCGTCTTTTCACGCCAAATATGGTCAGCTTTTAACTCTTACAATGTCCATCCATATTCAGGCTTCTGTTTATAGCTTGACTTGAATTTATCACTTCCATACGTCACTGAACAGGAGACAAAGTGGACCTTTCTTCTCCCTTTGTGCTTTCTTGTGTCTTAGCACTTGTCCGCTCTCATCTGGAACTCGGGCTTATGATTAGTTTGGCAGATAGAAGGCATCCTTCATGGATGAAAAAGGAGACGGGGACTTTGTGTCCTGGCAGGAAATGGGTAGAGAGTGTCGTGAGGGGCTGTTTTCCAGAAGGACCAACAGAAATAACGAGGATGTCACCGACCACTGGCTTAGAATCAGGAGAAAGGCTGGTGACTGGAACGCAGAAGCTGCCTAGCAGTAGAAAACGTAGTGTTGGTCTCTGGGTGAATAAAGCCAAGACCCATCCTTCTTCTGCCTTCTGATCTTCTGCAGAAGGTTGGGGGACAGCCAGAGAATGGCCAGCACAGTGACAGCAGCAACACACTGGAACTTTCAGAGGCCATGAGTGTAGGAGAAAATTACGTTGTGGCTGGAGGAAACAATGGAATATGGGGGAAATTAGTCTTCGGGGTTTTTTTTTTATTATTTTTAATGTGGCAAGATGTATGTTTTTCACTTAAAAATGATTCAATGGGCTATACTAAAGTCTAGAGAATGCAGTGTGCTGCAACCTGGAGAAAGAGGATCAAAGAGAATAATTAGAAGAAGAAAGATTCACAGACCCATGCTAGTGATGTGAGAGGATGCCCAGTAAAGCCTGTTAGCAAACATCCTGAACACTTGAAGGAACTATTTGTCATTACGTTCCATAACACCGGGCCATAATTTATGTATTTTGTTGATTTGAAAGTCTTTGGTGCTGCTACAGGAGAGGGGGATTTTTTTTAAATTATCTGCAAATCTGCAAATGTACATTTAATCACATGCTTTTGTTTTAATGTTTCTGTCTCTTTGAGGGGTGTGGAGATGCTTTGTTGCTCTCTCTCTCTCTCTCTCTCTCTCTCTCTCTCTCTCTCTCTCTCATCTGTTTGCCTCTGTCTCTCTGTCTCTGTGTCTGTCCATCTGTCTGCCTGCCTCCCTCCCTCCCCCTTCCCTGGCCCTCTTCCTCTCCCTTTTCCTCTCTCTCCCTCCCTTCCCCTCCCTTCCCTTCCCCCCCTCTCTCTGGAGTGTGTGTGTGTGTGTGTGTGTGTGTGCATGTGTTTGTATGTGTGTCTGTGTGTAGGTCAGAGGTTCAGGTGGGACATCTTCCTCAATCATTTTTCACCTTACTTTTGAGGCAGGGTTTCTCACTACTTGGAGGTTGCCATTGTTTTGGCTGGTCTGGCTACCTGTAAGGAGCTCTCTGCCTTTGTCCCCTTAGAACTGGAGTTAGAAAAGTACACTGGGCTCCACTTTCACTTGGGTGCTGGGGAATCTACATTCAGCTCTCTGGGCTTGCAGGACTTTACAGACTGAGGCATCTCCCTAGTCCTAATGTGGTGAATGATTACACAGGGCAGTTCACGTAATCAGGCTCAGGAACAGAACATTTCCTGGTTATGGTCTTGCCCTCCCAGTTCTTAGTAAACTTAGAGTTCCTTGCTTGCAAACATTTGATTCTTATCAATTAAATCATTTTTTATCATGAAGAAATTAAATGTTCTCATGTTAAACATATCATTATGAATTTTTACCTTATTCAAAAACTTTCATTTTTGAGATAAATTATGTTCGTTTCTCAGGTAGCCCAGACTGGTCTTAAAATCCCTGTGTAACCCAGACTGGAACTCCTGATGCCTTGCTTGGGTTAGAGTTGTGCATGCTGCATCAACCTGTATCAGTGATTTTTGATTAAATGATTTACTTGGGATAGGACCATAGTTTTATGTGGAACATGGTCTCTGTCTAGTAAACCATGAAGAGTAGAAGATGCTTCCTTCAGAAGACTCTTGTCACTTTGGTAGTATATGCATTAAAGTGGGAAGCTTCCTGCTTACCTCCTTCCACAGCATCTAAACTAATCATCCACAAAATGTCTTAAAGTTCCCCAAATACTTGCACCCTATGACCTGAAAACAGACATTAGCCTGTTGTCTCCTAAATGAGGATAATGTGCAAATTTGTCAATTGTTCCACATTTTCTAGAAGATTCTTTTAAATTAAAAACATTACATGACTTGTATAATGCTTTGCATAATAGTTCCCATAATTACTGAAATTTCACAGTGTGCTACATTATTCTCCAGAGTTTGTTTCCTATGGTGTAATTTTGACACGTTTTTTTCACTTTCTGCTATAAACCTGTTATAAACATTTGTATAAAAACAATACCTTATTATACCTTAATAAGAATGGAAATTGTTCACCTTAGGTGCCTAAAATGGTAATTCTTCTAGGATATTTTAAATTTCTAGGGATTTTAAAAATGTTAAAAGGATATAATATTATATAAAACATTATAAAATACAATGTTAAAAGAAAATAATTCATTAAAAAGTTAGGGAACTTCAAGACATTTGCAACAGGTTATTCAAGATGACTATGATCAAAAATGCTAAGTGAGATGGTATATTTCCTGCTTATTTCCTTCCACAGCATCTAAACTAACCATCCAAAAATGTCTTAAAGTCCCCCCAATACTTGTATCCTATAACTGGAAAACTTATATAAATAGTCCAATGGCAAATTTTTCATCAATTTGAAATCTTTGAACTTTTTCAAATTGTATTATTATAGAAAATATTAACATATGATCAGTTTATGAAAATGATATTTTGGCTTGGCTTCCATCTAAAGATACTTTTTACATGTAAAAACGTTAAAATTTGTGGGTTACGGGCAGGGGGGCTAGCATGCTTTTCTTTTTATAATTCTGTGACAAACTTTTTCCTGAACATAATTTTATATTTTAATCTTGATTTTCTGAAACATTTATCATATATTATGAAACTATTCTGAAACAACAGCCAAATGTTCTTATTTATTGTCAGTCCCTTGAGGGGCACAAGTGTTTAGGACCTGCTCCTAAGATTTCTTCTAAGACTAAGTTTCCAGCCCTTTAAAGAGGAAGAGTGGCCAGGTCCTACCCTACAGAAACAAAACAAAACAAAAACAAAAACTCAAGGTCAGACCACAAAATTCCTCCAATCCCAGGCCACCCTGAAAAGTTCCACCTCCATAAGAAACGCTATATAAAGCCTGCCTCTTGCCCAGTTCTTTGCTGCTTTTCACTGGAGCAGAGGCAACCATCCTTTCTCCTGTATCTTTCCCAATAAACCGCTTGTGGGATTTATTATGCTGTGTGACTTTGTGATATTCCTCAGCTCGCAACTGCCAGGATACTGTCCCCCTTAGAACTCTAATATTTACACATACAATGCCCTTTTATTCCTGCAAAGGGTTAGTTTTTAATAATTTGAAGACTGTGAGGTGGAATATCCATCTTTGGATAATCTCGAGGAAGTATTAAGTGCAGGGTGTTCAATTTAAGATTAAAGTGGTGAGGGTTTTCCCTAAGGCTGGCTGAGAGGGCAAATGGGTGGAGAGAGACCAACTGTGTGAGCAATGGAGTGGCTGGAGGAGACGAGCCGAGGAAGAAGCCAGGATTGCAGAGAGCAGAGGAAAGTTTGAGAGGGCCAACTGGGAACAAGTGGAGAGCTTGGGAAAACATGTACCATTGGAATGAGTTCCTACTCTTTCCTGAAATAGTCACTAACGTTTATTTACATTGGAAACTGACGTTTTTGGACACATCAAGTTTCTTTCTTAAGGAATGAAGAGGAGTACAAAAAGAAAACCTTCTGACTTCTATCAATCAATGGAGTCCATAAATCTAGAAATGTCTAGTGTTCCAAATTTTAATGAAAACAAGAGGTATTTTGGTTATTTATAATAGCCCTGCCAATGTGAAGTATTAACATGAACTCTGTGCTCTCTGATTCTCTGGTGTGTTGATAATCAACTATTTAGGAAGACCTTGCAATACCACTTTGGGGTTAAATTAATGTAGCAGCAGCAGCAGCAGCAGCAGCAGCAGCAGCAGCAAAAGCAGCAGCAG
>JANHMN010000016.1:26033947-26069241 GCA_030674055.1 Rhabdomys pumilio | reverse complement strand
CCTCCCCCTCCCCCTCTCCTCTTTCTCCCCCTCCCTCTCCCCCTCTCCTCTTCCTCCTCCTCCCCCTCTTCCTCTACAAGAGCTCTGTAAGTTCTTATCCTCTGAACTACATCTTAGCACTTACATTTAGGCTTTATATAAAAGTATAAAATGTAACCAATGCTTGCACATATGTGAACCAGCTTATTTCTGTTTTATAAGTTTTAATGAGTTCTGGATAGATGTTGCTGAATCTGTAAACTACTTTATGGAAAAGTATATCTAATATTGTGGCCTCTTCATATTTGTTTCTTCATATAATTAGGTTATGAAATGTTTATACCAGCATTTGCAGGTCCAAAGGTTCAGCATTTCTATTGTTAAATTTGTTCTTGTTTAATTTTTGATGTCCTTACGCACACTAATTGAAAAATTTTAAATTTTCCAATGTATAGAACCACATTCACTTTTGTTAATTGACCTTGACTGTAGACATTTTGATAAACTTACTCTATTTTTACCTTTACTGGTTGCTTTGGTGAAACCATGGGATATTCTTTGTAAAGAATTCCACATGTGCAGATAAAAGCAGGTGTACTTACTTTACAATTTGTGTGTCTTGTACTTCTATTTCCTGCATTGCATTATGTCCAGTGCTATTTGCAGGAATACTGAGAGTAGTTGGCTCTGTCTTCTTGTTTATGTCAGAGTGAAGTGCAGAATATTTTGTAATTAACTATACAGCCTATGATGATTTAGATGAGAATGGCCACCATAGGCTCATATATTTTGATGATTGGTTCCCAGTTGGTTGAATTGTTTGGGAAGGATTAGGAGGTGTGGCCTTATTGGAAGAAGTGTGTTACAGAGGTGTTTTTGAGGTTTCAGAAGCCCATGTCAGGCTCAGTTTCTCTCTCTCTCTCTCTCTCTCTCTCTCTCTCTCTCTCTCTCTCTCTTTCTCTCTCTCTCTGCAAGAATTAGTCCCCTCTTTTAAGCTTTTATCTTTTATTTAAAAAATACAGACAAGCAAACAAAACTGTAGCCCATTGGCGTCTTCCTTATCCTTCCTCCCTAGTATTTTTTACACATTATTGATGACTTTAGATATTTTAAATCCTAAACCAAGATGAGTGTTGATATTTGTGCGTAGCAATATTTTACTTGCATAAAACATTATTTTTTAATGTATGAACTGATAGTTTCTCTCAAACAGATGGTGGTTATTTGTTTTCATAAACAAGCTGTTGAGTTATTCAGTCAAAATTTGTGCATACATTGGAGAAAACTGCTGTTTGCAAAGTGGAATTACTTAGAGCAAGGCACAGCCTGAATGCAATTGTTCTGTGCAATATGGAGTAATTCGGAGTAGGGACAAAGCCCAAGCTCCCCATGCCCCAAATGGGTCTGCATTGAAAACAAATTCGACAAAAATTAGACACGATAACAGCATCTTTATGGGACCCTTGTTCACAACACTCTGGTTGCATGGCACAACAGTTACTCCACAATGGTGCAGAGAAGATGGCACTATCTGTTTCTCATCCTGGTGTATTCCAGTCATTACAGGATCAGTTTAAAAGAGTACATGGTAAGGTGGTCACATGTTTTGCTCTGGAGCTGTTTTGACTTGTGTAAGGCAAGTGCTACAACCATAGTTGAAGACCTGTCCTGGTTATCTTTGTGTCAAAATTAGGATGCATTTGATGAGAGAGCAAAGGCAGATAGATATTCAACAACTGTTTATGCTCAAATGTCTCTTCATTACTAATTCCTTACCCTGGCTCTGGACACAGAAGTAATCCATCTTCTACTGTGCTCTGAAAGCTCCTTTAGCCTTGCACTGTTTTGCTTAGCAGTTGATATTTTTCCCATGTGTCTGTTTCCAGAAAAGGTTGATGTTTTAAAGACAAAGGCACTTTTGTCTTTACTCATCATCTCACGCACAGTCTGGCTCAAAGAAAGAACATTAATAAATGACAACCAACTTCATGCCAAGACTAAAGTATGCTGATAGACTGGAGTTTCTACAAACCTATGCATAATGGAATGCTAGTGTGGAACTCTGAAGGGCTCTGAATGCCTCCCTGTTCCCCAAACGTAGAAACCCTCAAGATCAAGCTATATCAATATTAGAAATGTGAATGTGTGAATATGAACCAGAGCTCTCTGGGTGTGTATTTACTTTGATTTCAATATTCATTTATCTGTAAGCAATTTTTATTAAGATTTTTACTGGGTGATGCTTGTGTTTTATCAACACAGTTAATATACCTTTCGCTTTTTCTATCACCATGGACACCAAATATTAAGGATGGGCATGGTATTTCTTTTTTAACGTTTGCTAACCCTGTCTCAATTTTAATAAAAGAAAATATGTTGCTTTTTTTCATTTTTACTAATACAACAATGATTATATGAAGCAAACTAACTCAAGCTTCTTCAAATAGATGGAGAAAAAAAATTTCATGAGTAATTTAAAATACAATTTGCATGTGGCCAACATATTTGAAATCCTCATTTGCTCTTTTCTTTAATTTGGGTTATAGAAAAAGCAGCATAAAAAATGGAATCTCAACAGATGTGTGGTCATCAGATGTGGTTTATGGGCATAGATCACTAGTGAGTAATAGCCAGTTGTTTATTACTTCCATGCCTTATGGAAAGTTTGATGAGCAGTGCTAGAGCACGCAACAATGGAAGCTTTCCCTAAAATAAACAATTTATATTATGGGATATTTGGAACGTTTCTATGCTCAATTTGTCATACAATCTTTCTGCCGACATCAGAATCCCCTCTAATAATATCAGTTGTTAAGGTTGATGAAATGGAAGTTTTAGAGACAGTTTTGCAGGTATATGGATCTGGAGTAAAGACATGCAAAATTGGCAGGCTTTTAACGAGTGTCAAGATGAAACTACAAGATCTAAAGCAGAGACCACAGTACTTGAGAAATGTTGACTTTAGGTCTTTCTTTTCTTTTCAGATACAGTTATGAACTGAACAATTTTGGACAAGTTTCACATTGTTTCTGAGGGAAATGTCAAAACATGTCTGCCAAACCCACCTTAATCACCTCGGTAAATATTTATTCAGTATCTTTATGAGACATACAGTGTAGTAGGCAATCATGTTGTATAACAGAAGAGACATGTGTGCAATGAGACACACATCCAAGTGATGGTGTATACCTTTAATCAGCACTTGAGATGCAGAGGCAAGTAAATATCTGTGAGTTCAAGGCTAGCCTGGTCTAAAAGTTGAGTTCCAGGATATCCAGAGCTACACAGAGAAATACTACTTAGAAAACAACAACAATAGCAAAACAAACGACTCTAAGTAAACCACAGAACAGATTCAAAGATAAGATGTTATGTGGGAAAAACATAGAGCCAAGTGAAGGACTTGGCACAAGGAGGCAAGCTACAGCCATCCTTGATGCCTTTGGGAATCTGAGGCTACATCAAAAGGTGTATTATTCAGACTGTATCTGTGCTGCTTAGCTATGTATCCATCACAGGGACCAAAACATCTGACAGAAACAACCAAAGAAACAATTGTTTTATATTGTTCATGGTTTCTGCCCAACATGGTTGAGAGGGCCTGGAAGAGCCTTTGGCTCACAGGACAGTGGCCATGAAGCAGAGAGAGAGAGAGAGAGAGAGAGAGAGAGAGAGAGAGAGAGAGAGAGAGAGAGAGAGAATGTCTGCTCAGTGAGCTTTTTCCTTTTCTGTTGTTAGTCCTACACATAGCCCCAACCTGTGGCATGGTGCTACCACATTCAGAAATAATCTTTTCTCCTTGGATAATCTTCTCTGGAAATCTTTTCAATATATAGGCAAAGGTGTTCTCTCCTAGCTTCCTAGGCATTTCTCTACCCACTTGTCAATCACTGTGTCACTGCCATTCTTATTTGATAATGTTTACATTCTGTTCTGTAATAATTATTATCTTCTTAATATGCTGTATGAATTTACTCTTTCAGATCTAGAATCACATCTTGACAGACATGTAGCAGTGCCTTTGAGATATCATTTTCTCTTGGCACAAGACCAAATGAAATGAATATTTGTGTTGTTATGTGTCATATGTCCAAATTAATTCAAATGTCCAATATGCTATGAGTCATGGTGCCATATATAAATTTTTGAATCTACATAAACCATTATTTATTAAATTAGGCAATGCTATATGAGGTTTGTATGTTCTAGACAATCAAGTTATTTCTTTACTAGTGTGATTTCTAAACACGTACAAAGAATGTTATCACAGAATCACAGATCAACCACCGCAGCATATGTGAGTTGTAGAGTTGTCTACATCTAGAATGTGAAGAACACTGTTTTCAAGGCCCCATGGTAGCCCATTGTCACCATCTGCTCTGAGAAAAGGAAGACTGAAAGAGAATTGTCCACAGAGTCTCTCTCTAGTCTTGTCTGCTAGTCTTATGAAATAGAATTTATTCTTCCACTCCAGATATTTCAAAGGATAACAGATGAAAGCCTGCCAGGCTTTATTGGCCTGAATAGAAACCAGCATTGCTGTGTCAAAACAGATCTAATAAAAAGTATAAAGATGCTCTCCAAGGTGGGTTGGGGTTTAGCTGTCTGAATGCATCTGTCTTGTTTTCTTATCTTGCATTAAGAACGTTCGAAGTCATAGGCTCGACACAGTAATAAAATAATGATATCTGAACATGTTTTCAAACACATGTTTGAAATTCTTAGAAAAAAAATGTAGGCTCATGTTTTCAAAAAATAGATTAGAGTTAAAAGTCAGTAGTTTATCTAGTATAGGTGGTGTTCTAAGAGGCAGAAGTGGATGGATCTCTGTGAGGTTGAGGCTAACCTGGTCTACATAGTAAGACCATTCTAGCCAGTATTACATGGTGAAACCCTATTTCAGAACAAAAAACAAACAAACAAACAAACAAAAAGTTAACAACTCTGTATTAGAGTGTTAGACTATTGTGTGGAAAGCTCTGTTTGATAGCCCAGTATTGTAAAAAAAAAAAAAAAAAAAAAAAAACAACTAACGAATTCCCTAAAAACAGTTAAAAGGATAAGCTATTTGATTCATTCTTTCCTGCATTTAATTCTGTTTCTCAGAGGCAACATGTTTTCTCATTAGCTTTTTCTGTTTCAAACTTCTTTGTTGGTTAACACTGTGAATCTATGTACTATGCCTGTGGAGTTGTTGTTTCTTTATTTTCCACTTGTATGTTACTGACTTCCTGATAAAATTGATGAGGTTTGAGTTGGATTACGTGTAGAACTGCTGCCCATGTCTACCTTCTAGGATTCTGAGAGCTCTGGGAACCACCAGTGCCTACCGATGTTGGAGACCATGTCTAGACTCTGAGTTTCAATAAGGTGCATTGGTACTTTTGCTCTTCTTCTCTAATTTCATTTCTGTTGTTGTGATAAAAAATATCCTGACAAAATGCCAGGGAAGAAGTCTTTTCTTTGCTTGGTTGTTGGGCTTGCAATTTCAGGTTGTCTTCCGCTATAGCTGCAGGTGAAGGTGGAGACTTAAAGCTACACATCCTCAGTCAAGAGCAGAGAGAAAATAAATGCAGCGACCTTTGCTTGCTTGCTTTCTTGCTTGCTTTCTTTTCCTTTACACTGTTCAGGACTCTCTACCGAGGAAATGGTGCTGCTTACACTTGGCTGGGTCTCCCGACATCAAGAATCAATCAAAATCACCTTCCATGGACAGGCTAATAGACCAGCTTAATCTGTGTAACTAGGCACTAAGACTCTCAGTGGGTAATTTTAGGTAGTGTCAATTAAAACTAACCAACACAACTTGCTTTAATTTTTTTTTAAAATTTCTTCTTCTAAGTGAAACCATTACATTTGCAGTTAAACAGAGTTTACACCCTGTTCTGTCCCAAAGTTGACACCTACCTGCTATATTTATGTAAGGTGACTTTAAGATTGAAGTGAGCCTGCTCTGGTTTCTGACTTTTTTCTAACCATTTTTATAACATGCACATATTACTTTTTTTTATATTCCAGAATTTTTTGAAACTCTGATTTGCTGTTGGTTGTTTCAGTGACTTTTAGTGACTTTATGTAGTCTTTATTTGTTTACTCTTAGACAAACTTAGAAAAAACTAGAGACAATATGCACTTCATCCACCATTTTACAGCAGAATTCCTTTCTGTTAAATATTTCTTTTTGATGCACACACAAATAAAACCTTATATCAGCAATAATTTAGCCAGGTTTTATACTTCTAGGAATGCATTGTTGGAATATATTATATAGGTAGTATTCTCTTTCTATTTCTGTAGTTAAACATTTTATTACTGTTTTAACTTTAGAGAGCAGAATGCTACAATCCAAACCTTTCTGAGATATCAAATTGAAAAGAAAAAGACAGATTGAAATTTAAAGACATTCATAAAATCCAACTATTGACCTCAAGTTAAAATTTTTGGTTTGTTGCTCTTAAAAATATTGCAAACAAAGACGTTAAAAAAATATTGGCACAATATCTTGATGCCTTATTTAGTCTCTTTCAGTTACAATTTATAGTACTCCTGGCAGGCAGTGGCTGGTTTTGATCTCTTCATCTGTACTGCAAGGATAGGATAGTCACGTGCCTTCCTCTTGCCTCTACCTTCTGTAAAGATTGGTTTGCAGTTTAAATAACGCCTTGGAACAAGTTTCTGTTCAACATAAAACATGCATTCCTGTTTATTCAGTGTGGCAGATTTGTTATTGCTGCACTGTAAAAACAATTGTGATTCTAATAAAATATGCCAATCAAGTGAAAGGAAGAGATAACTTGGCTAACACAATTGAAGGTTTTAAAAACTGGGTATCACAAAACTCATACAGTGTGAATCTGTGGTTGCCAACATTAAGCCAATATCTGCTTAACATTTTGTAAGTTTATAAACTTTTTGTCTTCCTGTTTCCTGACTAGCTTTGTGCTGTCATACAATCACTGAGGTCAGGCTCTTTGATTTTGTGCTGAAGGTGGAAAGGAAAGAGAAAGACACAGAGAGACAAAGAGACAGAGACTGAGTGAGAGAGACAGAGACAGAAAGAAACATATATAGAGAGACACACATATATATATATTTGCATATAAAGAGAGAGTAAAAGAAAGAGGCACAGAGAGACTGTGAGACAAAGTGAGACAGAGAGACAGAGACAGAATGTGAGAGAGAGACAAGGATGGAACAAGACAGAGAGACAGACAAACAGACAGACACAGAGACAGAAACAGACAGACAGACCAGACAGACAGAGAATTTTAACTGGTAAGGGCACATCTTGAAAGACAGACAGTGAATACTAGTCCTGTTTAGAAGACACTTGATCTCCTTTCTCAACCTCTATGAAATAGGAACAAGAGTACCTTACTTGTATTGGCACCAAGAGGAGAAAGTGGATCAGTACATGGAAAACTGCAAAATGCCCGTATTTATTAGGTAAAGAGTAAATATTATCTCTTTTTATGTTTACTAATTTGACTTGTTAACGATTCAAAGTATGATTCGGGTTTGGACATAACAAATAGTTGCACATGGATTTCTGAAGCTTCATTATTTCTATTTATTTGTGTTGCTTTGTTTTGATGAGACAAGGTCTCACATTGCAGTCCAGGCTGGTCTTAAGCTTGTGACAATCCTCCTGCTTTCGCCTTCACTTCCCAAGCACTGAGTTTATAAGTGTGAGTCACCGTATATAATACCCCTAAGTGTTGGAGGGAATAAACTACATTCTTATTTCAATTTAAGAACCTTAGCTTGCTAAGGCATCTCATATTTTAATAATCGTTAACAGATAGGAGTGTTAAGTTCAACTCTTACTTTCTCAGAATTGCCCTTCCAAACACACACACACACACACACACACACACACACACACATACACACACACACACAAACACACACACTTGTCTTATTTATATCTAAGGCCCTGTTTTTCTTAAGCTGCCTTCAGTGGCTTAACACAGAGATTTGTTTCACAGAGCTCAAGAAGGGAAGTTAAACATATTTAACTTAGACCAGACACAGAAAATGTATCTCTAAGTTTCTAAGAGGGAGGTATGTGTGCTTATAAGTAGGCAAATGCAAGACAATGGGTTGAGGGTAGGAAACATGGAGGGCTCAAATTTCATAGTGGCTTTACTAATAACTTTCTTAATAACTTAGAACCAGATACTTTATTTATTCACCAATCTATGTGTTTATCCACACCATGTTCCAGGAAACTGGACGGACAAATAAAACTTTGTTCCTTTGGAAACATGCAACACGGTCTGATGGAACAGAAGTCAGGCTGTGGTAACACATAAACACAAACAGACACAGTGTGTGACAATATACACATTCCTCAAAAGGGTCAGCATGCTCAAAAAAGGCTCATGGTAAAAGAAACATCTTAGTCACCTATGGCACACCTAGCCAGTCTGCACCCATGCTTAGTGATGTTGAGAGTTAATGCAAATTTCTTCTGAGGGAAGTGGAAATCTTTCAAAAAAATAACTTAAACATTAAGTCTGTCACTTTGAAAGTGGAATGAGCTTGCTATTGCAGGTTTGTTGACTTCACGGTATACCCACTGCTCTAGCCATGTGGAGGGAAGGAGAAAGAGAGAGAAAGAGAGAGAGAGAGAGAGAGAGAGAGAGAGAGAGAGAGAGAGAGAGAGCATGATGGAGTGCAGAAGTGTGAAGGAGAGGTTACTGTGTGCAAGCATCCTGGTTCAGCTCCAGTAATAGGGTGTGATTGTTGTGGGGAGAAGCCCTGGGAAAGACAGGGTGCAGGGATGACATCCTGCCGTACCTACAATGCTCACATACATACATTCTTCTTCAGGAGTTTACATGAGTATTATAGTGGCAACTGGCTTATTTTTCTTCTCTTTTGCTGTGGTAAAATACATACACCTAAATTTTAACGGACTTTAACTCTGTAGATCAGTCATGTAAGATTTATTTTATTTTTATTTTTTTTGTATAACCAATCTCCTGAGCCTTTCTCATCTCAGATAAATGAAAGTTCATACTGCTAAATAACTCCCCATCTCCATGCCTTTACAGACTCTGGTAATCTCCATTCTATTTGTCTCTATGAACCTGAGAACTCTAGGCACACTGGGAAAGCTGAATCCTATGGCAGCTGTCCTTTGGGGCTGGTTTATTTCATATGCTAAGCATGTAGCAAGCCAAGGAGGGCACTGGCTATTTTCTTCTATTAAACTCTACCTTATTTTGTAAGCTAGGGCCCTTCCCTAAACCTAAAGCTCACTATTTCAACTAGGTTGGCCAGCCATTGAGCTCCTGGTTATTGACCTGTCTTTATTCCCCAAAATTGGTGTTATAGAAAAGTGTGTCATGCTTAACTTTTATGTGAGTCCTGGGGATTCAAACTCAGGACCTCTTGCTTGAACAGCCTGTGCCATTACCTACTGTACTATTTCCCCAAGCCCCTAGAGTTCATATGTCTTAACGATCCTTCTTTCCATTCTTTTGAACACACACTTTTGTTTACTAGTTTGTTTGCTAGTTTGGGGATCAAACTAGCTATTCTAGATTCAAGAATGCTGTTGTTTGAATCTGAGATGATATTCAGAGTCTCATACCTTGAATTCTAGGTTCCCAGTTAATAATTTTACTTTGAAAGCTGTGGGATGCTGAAGAGATAGGGACTGACTGGTCAAAGTGCACCACTGGGGTGGGATTTTGAAGATCAATCCTGCCTCTGCTGCCGACTTGTGCTCTCGGCTTCCTGCTCTGTGGTGAAGTGGGACTCTCAGATACATCCTCTGCCACCATGGACTCAGTCGAGTCTTCCCCCACCACAGTGGACTTAAGTTCCCCCAAACTGTGAGCCAAAATAAACTTTTAGGCTGTTTCTGCTAGCCATTTTGTTCACAGAGACACAAGAGTAAGTAATACACAGAAAAAATTGGCCATAATACATGATAACTATTTTAACGTTTTAGAGGAACTACCATATTGTTTCCTATAATGTCCACTTTTTTTTTTTTACAATCCTACCAATGGTACATATAAGTTTGGGGTTTTCTACATCTTTACTAATATTTGTGACTTTGTTATCTTTAATAATTACCATAATGTATGTAACATAGTGCATCTGAAGTATTTTAAGTAGATAAGTAACTCAATGAAGTATTTATTTGTGGGAAGATCATGGAGACAGCAGTGGAGAGAAGATGGCCACCTGAGCCTGCAGTGATGTTGGCCTGATCAAGTTTCTGGGCAGGAGGAGTGGCAATGATTTTCTACTTGGCTGAGGGCAATGAGTGGAGGAGAAAGAGAAGGTTAGGAAAGGAAGATCAGAAAGAGGAAAGCTGCGAGAGCAAAGTGAGTTCTAGGAGATGCATGGGGTAGAGCAGGGGGAGCTTCAGGAAGATGGCCCAGGGGGAAAGGATATATGATCAGGAGCCAAGAGCATTGACTAGAGCAGTTGATAAGTCAGCCAACCTGGGCCAGATGGAGGACTAAGATGTACCATGAGAATGTCCCAATACAAAGCCTTTGGATTTAAAGTAGCCGGCACTACTTCATCCAAGCAGACAGAGCTTAGAGTGTTCCATCTGGACATCACAAAATCATTCATATAATTGACAGACAAAATTGTTGGCCATTTGTATCTATTCTATTTCAACTTTTAATTAGAACATGTTTGGGAGTGTTTAAACAGGACTCTAGTCTCTCTCTAGTCTCTCTCTCTCTCTCTCTCTCTCTCTCTCTCTCTCTCTCTCTCTCTTCCTTCCTTTCTTTAATTATGCACAAAGGTTGGCTCTTTACCTTGGGCCTTGTATAATGGCCATTTTGGTACTGGTTAATTAATAGGATGTTATAGAAAGGCAGCCCTAATTCCTTTTACTTCCTTTCAAAAATTCAGATTACTCAGGGTACAGATTACATGCCACAATGTTGACTTCGAGACTTCTTGTTTTCCTGTTATCTTTCAAAGACACAGCATCTGTTCATTTAGACACATTGCCTTCAGCATGGTTTTTTGCTGTGATGAACGAGAGCACATTGGCTTCTTCCACATTTACACATTTACATTTTACACACATTAGACATTTGCACGTGTCACTATGCTTACTGAGACAGAAATCATCTGAGTGCAAGGACACCTTCCTGGAATGTATCTAAGTGATCCATAGCATGAAATCCATGCGACATTATTACTACATAAAACTGTGTGTATGATGAAATTATTTACTTATGTATTCCCCACGCTTTAGTCACTTGAAGTCTGAATGAGACTGACTATGGGCAATTCTGTCAAATTGAGTTTGGAAGCAACTAGTCTACTCTTTGTCTGACTTGTTCCTTAAAGCTGGCACTCTTAGTGGCTTTATGCTTTTGTTTCTATACCAAGCACCCTCTTCCCAGCTGTACCCAGATGTGCCCCTGAATATATATGGTCTAGTACCAGCTTTCAGCAAGAGGAAATAGATTCATAATGCAAAGATGGAAGGTTGCTTTATCTTCTGCTCCCCTAAATGTGGTTGTATCTTTTCTAATATGTTTCAATGGAAAGGAAGTGTTTGCTTCATTGTTTGGGAAAATTCACATCTGAATTGATGTATTTTAGCAAGAAGCCATTCCGTTTACATTACATAGCCAACTGTAAGGCAGGTTCAGGACCAATGGCGGGCGCTGATTTAAACAAGTAGGGAAGATGATATTAGGGCAGAAAAACAAAGATTAAATACCAGGGCCTAGTACTGGGGTCTGAGACTTAAAAATAATGAGAAAAAAAATCAGTTATGAGTTTAATATAAATTCCATTCACAGTGAAGTAATATATTCTAGGCTCATGCTCAAGCACTGTATGTATATAACCTCATTTAGTACCTACAACACCTTATTGATGTCAATGAGGTCCTCATGATATAGCTAAGAAAGGAAGCCAGAAAAGCTTGGTGCCTTTTTCACAGTCTAACAATAATTGAGGAGAGCAGAGGTTGTTAATTGTGGAATAATTAGCATAGAGGAAGAATGTTTTGTATTCTGAGTGGGAAGCTTTCCAAATGCTGTAACCCTCCCTGGGGGAGCCTATTGCACTTTCATGAACAGAAATACAGCAGAAAAAAAAAAGGTCAGAAAAATTACTCATGGTTTTTTTACACTCATCTCAAACTTTAGCTATGTATCATGAGTCAGTTGCATAAATTCCTGACTTAGGAGTGTTTGTGGGAAAATATTTTTATTCCATTCTTCTTTCACCTCTGTGAGATTCCAAACTTCCTTTCAAATTTCCAGCTTCTGAATAAACAGAAAACCTTCCTCACTATGGCCCACACCTCTTTCCTGGACTGCCCGGGGCTGTAGCTGTGTGCTCCATGCCCACTCACAGTTCAGACTCCATAAAAGTAAGAGTTTTTAAACATATGATTTATTTTCTTTTTAAAGGCGGTTTAGATATTCGTGTCTCACAGTAAGAAGGATGCACATCCACTAACTAAGGCCCTTTATTCTACATAGACAGATCTCTTAGGTTAGCACGTCATCTTCTTCCACGCAGTGTTCATGGTTTACTGCATGTGTTCATTTCAGGTTTGTATAGGGCTCGACTTTATCATCTCACATTCTTACGTTGCCTCACACTGTTTGCTTCTCTTTTCTATAGCTTGTTTTTAAAAAATAAAAGGAGAGTGTTATTTTATGAAGAAAAAAATCGTAGTGGACTATTCATTCACAAACCTACAAAGTAGATCTAGATAGCTTTTTAAAATATATTGATTTTAATTTTTTTCGTATAATATATTTGATATTTTTCCCTCTACAATTTCTCCCAGGTCCTCTACATCTCCCTCCAAACAGAACTTCATGTTTTTTTTTTATTTTTGTTTTTTTTTAAATAATAAATGTCCAAACTCAAAACAAAAAACAAAAAACAAACAAATAAAAATATCAAACCAAATAAAAAACAACAGAAAGCACACAGAAAATCATAGAGCCTCCTTTATGTTGGTCAACTACGAGGATGGGGCTTGGCCTGGACTGTGGTTGTTATAGCCACTGTTACTCCATTGGAGAAGACTGAGTCTCCCTCTCCTCACAGCTATCAATTGCATATGGCTCCTTGGCTAGGAGTGGGACTCTGAAACCAATTCCATTTCTAAATGCTGTGATTTGACTGGTTTGAACTTGTGCAGGCTTTGTGCATGCTGTCACATGCTCAGTGAGTTCATGTATGAATCAGCACCCCTGTGTCTGGAAGATGCTCTTTCTTTGGAATCATCCACCACATTCTTATAATCTTTTCACTTCCTTTTGTACATAGATCCCTAAACCTCGAGATGGAGGAGTAATCAAACACCAAATCTCTCAGTCTGAGCATTGTTAGAATATGGATCTCTGTATGAATCACCATGTGTTGCAAGAAGAAGCTTCTTGGACAAGAGTTGAAAAATGCATTAATCTACAGGTACAGCGATACTATTAGTTGTTTTATTGTTGTGGTCATTTAGCACACTATTAGTGGTAAGTTTCCTTCTGGGGCCTAAATTCTATGTTTATTTAGTCACTAGAAGTATCAAATACAGGTGCTATCTTGTGGAGCAGGCTTTAAATACAATCAAATGTCATTGGTTGCTCCCAGAACATTTGTGCCATGATTGCACATTGTCCTGTGTAGGCAGGTCATTACTGTAGGTCACAGGGCTCCTAGCTGGGTGATTGTGATGCTTACTTTTCTCTTCCAGTAGCTTGCATAGTACCTATCAGTACCACAAATGCTAGCTGGTCAGTTGATGTGAAGTTTCTAGTTGGGCATCAGCTCAATATCTTCATGTTTGATGCCATAAGTAAGTGATGTCCTTAACAACGAGGCCTTCATTTAGGTGTTGTGGGCTTGCAATAGCATTGGAAATTGTCTGTAATGTTGGAGGAATCTATAGGATGCCTTTGGCCAATGACTCAACAAGATGTAACCCATTCCGGGTTGGGGGGCAGTTTACTTGGAAGCATATGATGCCTTGTTGGGGCAGTGGATTTCCATATGGCTTTTGAAAAAGCCTTTAGTGTTTGTTGTTTTTCCACACATTGCCTCCATTACCCTCCCATTCCATCTCCATCCCCATTTAATCTTCCAATCCTAGTTTTCCCTTTATCCCTTTACTTCACACTGTTTCTTGACTTTTCAAATAGTCAACCTTCACTTAATACTTTAAATGTGCTTTGGCTGTATCACCAGCATAGGCTCCATGGTCCTTTATGGAAATAGACGAGGTTGGATTGGCTGCCTAAACCTCCTTCAGATCTGTAAGACCCATTTCTCTCAACAAAGGCAACTATGGCATTATGGGTGTACATATATTTTTTAAAATGTGAATAGAAACATTCAAGAGATCCAGAAATGCCATGTTTATCTTGACCCAGATAGACACACATGGTATGTATTCGCTTATGTGAATATTAGTGGTAGAGCAAAAGATATTCATGCTGCAATCTATAGACCCAGAGAAGATAAGTAACAAGGAGGGCTCAAGGAGGAAACATGGATCTTCTCAGGGAGGGAAAACTAAATAGATTTTGCCCAAGTGGAGTGGGAGAGGGTGTGGATGGGATGAGGATGAGGGAGTCAAGGGATTGTGTACTGAGAGACAACTAGAATTGGGGTGAATTTTAGGGGCAAAGTAGAAACCTAGTGCAATGGAAACTCCCAGGAATCTACAAAAGTGACCCTAGCTAATACTCCTATTAACTGGGGATACTGAGACTGAACTGGTCATCCTGGCTAGGCTTCCAGTGGAGGAACAGGGTCATCAACCTAGCCACAAAACCTTGGACCTACAATTTGTCCTGCCTATATGATGTGCTAGGATAAAGGTGGCACAGAACTTGTGGGAGTGACCAACCAATAAATGGTTCAACTTGAGACCTATGCAAAAAAAGTTCAGGTCTGACACTTTCTGGAGGGCCAAGAGCCAGATTCTAGATAGCCCAGAGACCTAGGATAGAACCACACACAACTGGCAAAACATCAATGAAATGATTTCTAATGATACTATGGTACACTTATAGAGCAGAGACTAGCATAATCATCATCAGAGAGGCTTCATCCTACAACTGATGGGAGCAGATGCAGAGACCCACAACTAAACATTAGGCGGAATTGAGGGAATCCTGTGGAAGAGAGTGAAGAAAAACTGTAGGAGCCAGAAGGGTCAAGAATCCCACAAGAAAATGGCCCACAGAATCAACTAACCTGGTCTGAAGTGTCACTGAAGTGACAATCAGGGAGCTGGCATGGGTCTGACCTAGCTCTTCAACGTCTATGTGATGATTATATAGCTTGTTGTTCTTGAGAGACTCCTAAAGGTTCGAGCAGGACTGTCTCTCTTTTTGTCTGTTTTTGGGACCTCTTCCCTCCTACTGGGTTGCCTCATGCAGTCTTAATATTAGAGAAGAAGCCTAGACTTATTGCAACTTGATATGCCATGTTAGGTTGATATCCCTGGAAGGTCTGCTATTTTTTTTTTAAAGGGGAAATAGAGTGGATCTGGGGAAGGAGAGGAGGGAGGGGAAACTGTAGTTGGGTCAAGTTGTAATATATGAGAGAATAAAAAAAATCTAGAAACATGTTACCCAAGATAATTTAATATAACTTCACGGCATTTATTTTTAAAGCTGTTAATAGACACACAAATAAGACAAAAAATTGTGCTATGTCCTTGTCCTCAAGTAAATGATGTAAACTTGCCCTCATCAAAATGCCCTTTGCTGTGATATGTTAATGATATAAGTGGAGAAGGCCTGAAGGGTAGCCATAGTGTTTTAGATCCTGGAACTGTGTCTGTCTTTGGGACAAGGACAGGTCAGGGCTTGTGTAAATCTTTCAAGAGACAGAGAGTGAGAGTTTTAGAAACATCCCATTTTTCTTAGATATTCAGCCTCAAGAGTTCTGTGGAAGAACTTTCCATTCCTGCTCACTTTGGAGCAGCTGGACGATTACCCACCCATGGGAGAAACAGGAAGGGCACAGTTCTGCAACCTTTGCAAAAGGAGTGTGAGACTATTTCTGTAAGATTGGGATTGCCTGGGTTTCCTAAAACCCCGCTGCTCTCCACTGAAGAGCTCTTTTCACCCTAGGTGGATCACCTCTGTTGATGCAAACTAATTTTTATTACCTCAGGGACTGTGTGTGTGTGTGTGTGTGTGTGTGTGTGTGTGTGTATGTGTGTGTAATTATGCACTGAGTGAGCATGTTGATAAGTGAAACTGTAAAGGATTTTGTGAATGTTCCGCTATTGGAAGATTCTGATGAAAAGGAGACTCTAAACAGAAAATAGATGATCATTCATTACCTCTGATTAGAAAAGATTTAACTACTTGGTGTCCTGAGGCAGGAGAATTTGCAAGTTTGAAGCTCAAGAAAGCTATAGAAGGAATTCAAGGCCACCCTGAGCAACTCAGTGAAACTCAGTCTCAAAAGTGAAAACACAGACACACACATCATACACCACACCAAACCCACACATACACACACATCGTATACATACACTATGCATACATATATACCATATATACACCTGTGTGCCATGATGCATGTGTGTAGGTCAAAGGACAACTCATAGAAGTTTGATTTTTTTTTCTTCCAACATGTGAATCCCAAGGATCAAACTTGGGTAGTCAAAGTTGGTGGCAAGCTCTTTTACCCCCTGAGCCATCTCACCAGTCCAAGGAAAAGGATTTTGATTCATGATTATTGTTGTTGGTAGGTACAAAAGAATTTAAAGATATTAACAATAAGGCAGATAAAGATAAAGTCTGAATATCAAAGATTAGTTGAGGCTTTGGGGAATAGGCATGTTTATAAATAGAATTCACTACTCCCAGAGGGCCAGTGCACAATATTTCAGAACATATTTTGACATATTTGGCCAGAAGGATGGTATGCAGCTTTTGGTATTGGTGGGGGAGGAGGCATGATTAGAGTGTGGCAGAAAGAACAGACTAAATTGCTCACTGCCACAATGTTTTGAAAAAGTAAGTTTCATGGAAGAGAGAGAATATACTCTTGGTTAACTTCGGCACCTCTCCGAGTCTCATAGCGCCCTGAACAATGATTGTGCTTGCACAAGAATCCTCCAGATGACTGAGTAAAGAGCCTTGTCAAATGAGTTGGCTGTTGTGCAAAGGGTTGCCTCATGCACTGATCTGAGCACTGCACTAGGCGAAACTTGACCTCCTTCAACCCTCAGAGCACATAGTTTCATGCACCAACAAGAGGTACAGTCTAAACCCCTGTCAAAATGGCTGGGTGGGTGTAAAGCTGTATGGTTTTTGTGAGACACAAAGGATCATTTGTTATAGTCATGTCAGCAACATCTTTCAGCCTTTTTATAAATTAAACACAGTCGTTGTCTTGAGTGGAGCATTCCAATTGCAGGATCAACGTGGATCAATAGGCTTGGTGTTTTGCTCTTATTTGTTTTGCTCTTATTTTCTTTCAAAATTTTTATTTTTAAGATTTATTTATTGTATGTGAGTACACTGTTGTTGTCTTCAAATATACCAAAAGAGAGCATCAGATCCCATTAAAAAGGGTTGTGTGCCACCATTTGGTTGCTGGGAATTGAACCCAGGACCTCTGGAGGAGCAGCAGTGTTTTTAACCACCGAGCCATCTCTCCAGACCATTTGTAAAAACCCTTTGTGCTCAATATTCAGGGAACACCACAGATAAGAGGGTGGAAGGATTGCAGAAGCCAGAGAGTGGGAAGAGTGCTACAGAAAGGACCTTCTGGACATAGTAGGACTGTCATACACATGGACTCACAGCAGTGGCTCTTGCTTGCGTAAGACCTGCACAAGACCGAGTCAGTCAACATTCCCACATGGATGGATGAGGGCTCAAGACACTAGTTCTGGATGAGGAATCATTGGCAGTTGTTGTTTACCAAGCAAGAATGGGTTAGTTTTCTTTAGGAGTATGGACACTGGTTGGTTGACCTTGCTCCCGTGGACAGCCCTACCCCGTGTAGGTAGTACTAATTAGACCCAGTGGGTTATGAAAATAACAAAAGAAAACAAAAATAAGATATGAAATTGGTATGAAAATGAGGAGAACGGGATCTAGGAGAAGGTGGGGGATAAGAGAGAGTTTAATATGATCAAAATACATTGCATCCACATATACAATTGCCAACAAGAAAATTAAAAATATATTTATAATTAAATTATATATACATACACACATATATATGTACACACACACACACACACACACACACACACACACACACACACACATATATTCCCCACACACACACATGTGTATGTGTGTAGAATACAAATTGGGTATTTCTAGTATAGTGAATCAGTTCAACAAATTTGAGCTCTAGAAGGTGACTTTAGTATTCATTTCATTGTCCCTCTTGGTGTCTTCTCTCAGTGCTCTAGGCTCTCGTGCTTCACAGCAGTTCTTTGGGGTCAAAACTCTTTGATGTTTCCTTTTTTGTGCTCATCACACCAAGTCTGAACTTGCTAGCCTTGCTCACGTGATCCTACGCAGTTTGCATGCTTCCAGTGCTGTTCTTGATTTTTCTTATAGGCTGGGCCACCCTGAATCACCTTGGACTTTCTGAATCCATGCAATACCTTGCTAGTACACAGGTCACTTGCCTTCTTTGCAATGCTTCTTTCTCTCTGATCCCTATTTTCTTGCCGGATCTATTGCGTGTTTTATTGCCTTGTTGCAGCATACACCACACCATCATTTTTGTAGTTCTACCTCCTTTTATTATTTTTCAGAGTCAGACCCCAACTTTACTAGGCTTGCTTAGTTATAGACCCAAGATGGCCACTCCAGTAGAGATGTCATGCAGATCAAGACTGTCTTTTCTGCTTTATAGTACAATCCATGAGTTTAGAAAAGCATTGCTTGGTGTATCTTGTTTTATTTTTAATAGGTTTTAAATCTATTCTTTGAGAATTTTATATGTGTATACAATGTACAATGACCATTTTCTCTTCCAACTCCCCTAGATTTCCTTATTACATCCCCCAAATCCATGCATAATTGTCTTCACTCACTGGGTCTACTTAGAGCTGTCTGTATGCTCATGGGCACAGGGACCATACACTGCGTCATGAGTAGCCTACTAGTGGTCACCACTTCAAAGAAAATTGGTTCTTCTTCCCCTGACTGCCATCACCTACGAGTAGCTCAGGCCTCACGAGGCTATACCACATCCATGCTTGAGTCTTGACTGGCTTAATCTCTTTCAGTTCTTGTACAGGCCATCACAGCTGCAGGGAGTTTGTGAGTACAGCAGTCCTATCATGTCGTGAAGGTCACTTCACAGCATCCTTTGCTCCATCCTCAGGTTCTTACATTCTTTATGCCTTTTTCCTGTTATGTCTCTTGAGCCTTGGGAAGGGGCAACAGTGGTTGTGGTTTGTGTGTGTGTGTGTGTGTGTGTGTGTGTGTGTATGTGTGTGTGTGTGTGTGTGCGTGCATTTTACATATGTATATTACATACATATAATGTATATAATATATATACATATGGACATGTATATAACATATGTACATATAGAAAAGAATTTACATCTCTTCCTCTTGTTGGGGTCAGAGAGAGAGAGAAACACACACATGCACACACACAATGACTGCAGACTCCCAAAGTGAACACTTGCTATATATATATATATAAAACTTACCTATTTTCTAAATCCTTTATTTTCTGTGAGTCCCCTTGTCAAAAGCACAGAGAGCTGTACCTGTCCCTCAGGAAGTAACTTTATCAGATCTTTCTGATATATATACATATATATAAATAATCTCTATATCTCAATATCATCTATATATTCATCTATATATTTATATCTATTATATATCTATTTATATATTTTCTATATATCTAACATATGTATAAATCTATACCATATATATCATACCTATATCTATGCATCTATACATATATAATTTATATATCTATATGTCTATCATCTATATATCATTTATATATCTAACTATATCATCTGTATGTGTATCTATATCATCTATGTACCTCTATCTCTATTTTTATTTATCTATATTCATCTATCTATATTGCTATCTCTCTATAATCTATATATCATCTATACATCTATGTATTTATCTATTTACCTATCTATATACACATTCAGTGCCTGATATTCACAGTCATTTGTTCATAACACTTGGGTGGAAAGATGGCTTAGCTGGTAAAGGCACTTTTCTCTAAGCCTGCAAACCTGAGTTCAGTCCCAGAACCAACAGAAAAAAAAAAAACAACTCACTAGAGATTTAATTAAATAAATGCATCCACATGTACAAACAATGCCTTTTACATAAGAGAGATTTAACAATTGCAAAATGACTGAATTTTCCAAATGTCCTAGGTTCAGTCCTGGATCCAGTGTCAAGCATATCAATACATTGTTATTAATTTATTGTTACTAACGCTTAACACTGTGAAAGAAACATTATTGTCAACATTTTATAGATGATAAAAGCAAGATGGCAACCTAAGTGACACTCTAAGGTTAAAGTTGCAGATAGAAGATGTGAAATGAAAGCCAGCCCTGGCAGTGTGGCCCTAAAGCCCCTCTTTTAATGCCCGACTAGCTGCTCCTCTGTGATGTTTTCTGCTACTGCCACAGCTTCCTGTTGGGATATATTTCAGTTAATGTTTTATTGTTGTGATGAAACATTGAGAGCAGCTCATAAAATAAAGAATCCAGTCAGGAGCTGCTTACATTATCAGAGAGTTTGTGAGTTATCATGTCTAGGAACATGGGAACAGGAAGGTGGACAGGCAAGTTGGAGACAGAGAGAGAGAGAGAGAGAGAGAGACAGAGAGAGAGACACAGAGAGAGACAGAGAGACAGAGAAAGAGAGGGAGAGAAAGAGAGGGAGAGAGAGAGGGAGAGGGAGAGGGAGAGTGACAGAGAGAGACAGAGAGACAGAGAAAGAGAGGAAGAGAGAGAGGGAGAGAGATATTCTTCAGACTCTCCAAATGATGAAGTAACTTACCTATTCTAACTTACCTATTTTTAACCCCCCAACTTTCTGTGAATCCCCTTGTCTAAAGCACAGAAAGCTTCACCTGCCCCCTCCCCCGGAAGAAACCCCATTGGATCCTTCTGACTTTATTCAAAACATCTCTTGACTGTAAAGTAGAGGGCATAGCTCTTTGCTCTCGTCTGTAGACCTTTCCCTTGACAGAAGTATCCCTTTCCCTACCATCTTGCAATGAAGTAGGAGTGTTCAATGAGGAAAACACAACAGTCACATAGAGTACTGTTCTGACCCATTATCCCACCATTAATACTCCATGAGAATGCTCACCAAATGCTTCTTGTCTCTGCAGTGAGACTAAGTGAGAACATGGCTTCACTCTGAGTCTGAAGCAACTAGGATCAAGAACTCAGATCAGGATGGTGACCTGTAGTTTGTTATCCCATCAGAAGAGCTGAGCTGGTCCTTTGAGAGGCTGGCCAGAAAATTCAATAGAAGTCGAGATGATCAGTGGACAAGTTAATGGAAGAAGTCTTACCATCTTTGGTCTAGCTCTTAATGACACAGGTGCAGTGTAAGACCTAACACTAAGACCAGTGACAGCAAGAGGCAATTATGTCTGTTACACCCAGTTTTTCATCGCCTCGTCCTTCACTTCATACTGCAGGACTACATTCCTTACTTGGGCTTGGCAGAGAGGAGCTCAGAAGGACCACACCCTAGATGTCTGACACTTGGAACTAACAAACATGAGGCTCCAGGCTTCATCCTAATAGATGTGGAAAAGAATTTCTCTTCTAAATATAAGATCACCTCATTTAGACCTCTTGATGATGATTAGATGACTAAGTCTTTTATGAAGTGACAGATAAATATTAGCCAGCTTTATGTTGTGAGGTATCTCAGTTCCTTTGGAAATATGGCACGCGTTGTCCACTTCACAAAATGAAGCTTTGGTGAGAGAGGCTTTTCTTTATGCATCCATGGAATGCATTCACCCTTGTGACAGAAAACCTGGAGCTATGAAATGGAAGTGCCCCAAGTCTCTTGATTAGAAAACTCGTGCAGCAAAGTCCAGCTTGGAAAATTGAATAAAAAAGTCCAGTTCCACTTCTAAAATGATTAGTTAGGGGGAAGAATGCATCCCTCGGTAACTGGGAAACAATTAAGTTGATTCAGAATATGTACCTAATGATTTTTCACTGTACTGCTCATAATGAATTCTTTTCATGATGGAAAAATATTATGGTTTTTTTCATCTCTTGTGGATACTTAAAATAAGAATATTCATGACAATCCTTCCATGCTTTGATGAATTCAGAATTAGGACTTATGATCCCCCATAGCTCATTCTTCAATAGAACTTTCAAAAATTAACTTAAATGTACCACAACTTCTCTGTCCTGAAGGCATTTCTCAGATTTGTGTGTCAACTAGAGAAGCTCTGGAACAATTCACCGAGATTTCTAATGAAAATGTCTAATCTAAAGGCCAAGGAAGAACTATAATTCAAGCGAAGATGATTTCTTCTTTTAAAAACTTGAAACTTCTGCAGTTAATACTAAATAGGGAAATAGAAAAAACTGGAAGTGTGTCAATTCAACTACATAAAAGGCAGAAGTGTTATCTCGGAAGAAAAGAAGGAAATGTCAAATATTTTAGTACTGCATCGCCACAATCTTAAATAGTGATATTGGAAGAAGATCAAATCACAGCTCCCCTATCAGGAAATTTCTATAAACAGAAAAAATTAATAGCATACAAGCAACAACCTTTGGAAACAGCAGTTCTAACTTTGATATACCTCAAAGGTCAACACAGCCAGAATAAACACCATATTGTCCCCAAAGCACCTCAATTACTACAAATAAAAGAAAGCCACTTCTGTCACATTTGGGGGCTGGCCAAGGAAAAATACTCAGTAATTTTATTTTGAAATAATAAAAGAAAATATTCATTTGTCATTGTGCTGGCCAGGTGACAACTCATAAAATAGTTCTTAGATACCAGATACCAAAGTCTGAGTTTACAATGATAACTGCCATTACTTTTATAATGAGAGAGGCATGTAAATAATTACTAGAGATATTATGCAGAGTGTTAGAGTACCATAAAGTGTGGCAAAAATTTAATCAAGGATGAGAAGCTTTTTCCAGAGGGTTTGCATACGTGGTTGTGGGATGGGTGGCATTTGAGCTTGTTCTTGAAGCATGAGCAGGATTTAGTGGTGTGGAGGCATAGGGCAGGACCCTCAGTAATACTCAATCATTAGCAGGGAGAGATGGGTCCATCCATTCGAATCAGCTCTGAGATCAGTGTTTAGCATGGCAGAAACCATGCTGACAAAACAAGACTGACAGCATATTGGCAATCGGCAAATATTTTGTAGCATGGCACAGCCAGGGTCCAGAGAAATATGGTTGAATGGGGGCACAAGTGAAATTACACATTAGATCTAAGGTATTAAGGTATACTGCTCACTTAGTTGAGTAGGGTGTTTTGATACAGAAAGGTTAAATAATTATACCTTTACAAACTGTTTTCTCTTTTACAGCTCATTGTAAATCTCAATTTTTAGAGAAAGATATCACTAGATTGTTCTCTGGCTGGTCTGTAAGTCATAGAAATCTGCCTGCCCCTTCCTCATAAGGGCATGGTCCACCATGTGCAGCCAAAATTTCTTGATAGCCTTATTTTATATTTCATTTAAACATTCATGTCAGCAAAAGATATGAAAGACATGAGGTGCTTAAATCTGTGTAATTATAAAGAGAAGACCCAAGAACCATGATTTGGTACATAAGACTTCACACTTACTGCTTGGTTCCACAGAGACCCAAGAGTCACTTCATTATAAAAGATTTCCCCATGTGATGGACAGAGGGAGACAAAGATTCTATGTTTTACTTTCACTGAAGGATCACAGTTCTGATCCCTCTGCTGTCTGGTTTCTAGCAATGTGGACTAAGAATAAAACAGGAATATTTACACCATCAATATAAATCTATGTATATGCACATATACATTTGTATGTATATGCACACATATACATATAAATGTATACATATATGCATACATACACACACACATAGGCTAAAGGAAGTAACAAAAGTGGTCTGAGACAAACAGAGTGGAGTGAGCTTGCACTTCTTAATATTGTGCAAAAATTAAAGAAATTTTTGGAAGTAATGAAGTTATGCTTTTACACTGAAAAAGATATCTGTATATGCCAAAGCAGAATGGTAAGGTGTTATGTAAGATATAACAGTGAAATACAATGGTGAGTTGCGGTGGTGAGATGTAAGTTAAGAAATAACTTCACATGAATGAGCTAGTTTATTGGGAGCCGATTTTTAGCAGAAAGTGACTATCAACTTTGCAGCCATCTCGAGCCATATACCCTGATAAGAGACTTATTTTTCCACAGCCTACAACAGCTGAGCACACTCTGATAAATATCTTGTTTATCCCACATATCTTGTTTTGCTGTTTAGTGACGCCAGCTGCATGGTGCACGTGGTAAAGAGTCTTCAGCTGTGTTCCCCTGCTTGTGCTTATAAATACCCAGGATTTCCTTGCAAGGAGTAGACAATAAGAGAGGAGGAGACGATAAGAGAAAGAGAGACAATGGAGAGACAATAATCGAGAAACGGGACTTGGTCACACACTCTGGCTTGTCTCCATTCTTGCGCCTCTTCTGCCACTTTCTTTCTTGGCCAGAGCACTTAGCCCAAAGTGTATGGTCAGCAACATAGTGGCCCCCCAAGCGTGGGGCAGGGCGGTTCTCAACACTAGTTCTCTTTTCTTTTCCATACTTGTGTTGAAACACGAGCATTTGGGGGCAGAGGATAGATAGATAGATAGATAGATAGATAGATAGATAGATAGATAGATAGATAATACATAGATAGAAGATACATAGTTACATAGATACATAGATGATAGACAGACAGATATTCTATGAGCAGCAGAGGCCCTTAACTTCAGATTAGATGAGCCAATAGCACTATCATTCTGTATTCTACCTGGTAACACAAGTTATCTTTCTTGCATTTGAGATTTCTCAGTATACAATAAATCACCAAATAGTTGAGAAAAAGAACTAAACAGAGAAAATGGAACTAATGGAGAAAGCAAAAACCTGTAAGAATTTAATCAATGATTGTTTCAGAAATGTTCACAAGATAGCATTACAATAAAACAATATCTCAAGATAATAAGAAAAAACAAAAGGTGGAAGAAACTTTTTAAAAGGTTAAAGGTTAAAAGTACTTGCCGGATAAGAATCAACAAAATAAGGTGTAATAATATTTGTATCCAGTGAAACTGAAACCATGGACAGTCTAGAAGAACTACTATAGATGTAACCATACAACCTACCAAAATAGTAATGGCTAGTAAACAGACTTTACATACTTTATATAAACCACCCCTCCTGCCCCACCTTGAGGGTGAGTGGGTACCACTAAGATGAATGAATGTGTGATGGAGAAGTTGGAAAGGTGGAAGAGCAGAGCACCATGTGTGCTGTGGAGGGAAGCAGTGAATTGTGAGAGAGGACTGAGGTCAGCGGTGGAACATACAGTTGTCTAGTAAGGATCGGTGGAGAGTTGGGCAGCAGCCTGGAGCTGATGCTAATGCAGACTCGGCAACCAGCTTTGGGCAGTGACCAAGACTCAAGATAAGAAACAGGTCACATTCTGGATTGGACCTCTTCAAGGGACAACAGTGGTGCTCCAAGATGCCATGGAGGGCCAGGTGTAGGACAGTGGTCCTGATGTAGCTGAGGATCAGGTTGATGTGAATAGCATCCTCTGCCTCCTGAGGCCATGGTGATATCCAAGTCTGTGCTGCTGCTGTGGGCTAAAACTGTGTTACAAGGTCTTACTGTGGCTGTATTGATGCATGTGTCTGGAGTTATTTCCAAATGTGATATGTCTGTGGTTTATGCTGCAGCCTGAATTGATGTTGATGTCCACAGGATCTTGCTGCTGTAGCGTGTCATATTGATGTAAATGGCCTGTACCTCCACCTGAGGCCATGTGGAAGCTCGTGGTTCAAGCACCTGATGACCATAAAGAGTAAGGAAGCTACCTTGGCAGTGATATCAATGACTGCAGTTGAGAAAGAGGGAAACAGAAGGGTTCTGTGATTACCCTGCTGCTCCTAAAGTAACAGTGTAAAAAGAAAGCCATCAGAGAGAACTCTTAAATATTGTGATAAAGATTTTGAAGTGTAGCTCTCCACAGTTGATGGCACCTAGCAGGAATTAAGGTGGAGAAGGACTCAAGTTTTCTAGGGGACCAGGCACAGGGAGTTTGATCATGCTCCAGTGAGTATATAAACAGCACAATTGGACTATTTATTATTGTTGTTGTTGTCATTGCTGCTGTTGTTATTATTATTTATTAATTAGTTTATTGATGGGGAAACGGAAGTCATAGAAGGACTGGAAAGTGTGATGGGGTGTATGGTGTGAAATTTTAAAAGAGTCAATAAAATATTATTTTGAAGAAAATGTTATATAAAGTTACCAAAATATAAAGCAAAAAAGACAAGAGTAATGAGAAGGATCACTACGATTTTCAAAATTCAGCAGTAGTAAGCACTAGCCAATTCTGCTTAATGGGCTTCTAAGAATACAACACTTTGGTTACATGTACATAATTAAAACAGAATGAGTATTCTTTTCCAACTTTTTGAGCTGTTGTAACCAGAAAGGCAAGTTTGAAGTTGTACCATAAAGGACATCTCATAAACACTATACTTATAAAAAATATTAATACAATAAAATTTAAACTTTACAATTAAAATATGGCCATACTACTTTTTGGTTTTTAAAATAATTTCACATCAGATGTGAGACAAAAGAGGGCCATTCATTCATTGGTGGGACTGGAGGTCAAAGACAAAGCTTCAAGCACACTAGGGAAGTGTTGTCGACCAGGGAACCACATCCCTGGCCCTGAAACATTTGTTTGGAAACTTGGATGATACTTCTTAGGAAGACCCTTGACTAAAGAAGGAATGACGAAGTAAACAATAAGTGTATTAATGAACAATGAGCATGTAATATATCACAGTTTGCATAATGTGGCCAAAGATGCTGGCAAACAGAAATTTTCAGTCTTAATCAGGTTTTTTTTTCTTTTGGATTTTAGAATTTAGATTTTCAAAATTTAGAGTGCAAAAGGGGAGAAGTAATCAAACCAAATATGTACAAAGAGGGGAAAAATAAAATTATTAGGAACAAAAAAAGAAAGCGATGACAATTAGTAAGCACATGAATTATTTCTCATAAAATCCAAAAATTTGCGTGCTGGACATGACTCAAAAGATAGCAAAAGTGAATAGCATTAGAAATAAGAAAATAAGCACATCTAAGAGAGGAAGGATTTGGAAATGAAACTAAGCAAATCCAACCTTATACTATCTATCTGTAACTGCATGCATTTGATAAGTAAATATAAATAATAAATTCTGTGTTCCAGAAATCAAATTTGGAAATAATGCATCCATGCAAGTATCTTTCTGGCCACCTGGAGGAACCTCTTTTATAGAAGAGAACAGACCTGACCAGAAAGCAGCAAAAGAAAAGGATATGGAAGAAGGATAGATGAGACCAGTGTGGAAGTAAAGGCAGAGATCACAATAGATGAACATGGAGACAGAAATACAGGTAAAGATGGAGAGACAGAGATGGAGACCAGAATAAAGACAAAGATGTAGATGTAGATGGATCAAACTTTTAGATGTAACGGCATTTGGAAGGGTGATGAGTCATGGACTGTCACTGTGTTTTGTAATTTAGTGTGGCTTACTTCTTGGAGTTATAGTAGAAAACAAGCAGAACCATCTTAACAAGAAAATAATAGTAGGAGCTCCAGAAAAGTCTCTCTCACTTTCCAATTAGACTATCATTTTAGAGTTAGATGATAGAATTAAAGGCATTGGCAATTAGCTAATATGTTCTTCCAGGAAAATAAATCCATTGAGTCTGTATTCTATTCTGTACTGTTAGTTTATTCCTGAAACACACAAGAGAAGATGACTGTTCTGCAGATTTTATTGACTTTGTTTATTTATATTGTACTTTATTTTCTTCATTCATTCGACTCTTTAGACTGAGGTTTGATGCCAAGCTACCGAAGAGAAAAGTGAATAATTTAGTGAAACCACGTGGGCTGAGGGTAGAAGTGGACTTAATTGGTTTGGGGCTTTAGCTAAATAATTTTATAGACCCTGTCTTTAGCATTGTGGTTCTAAAACAATGACTCATGGGAGATATTCTCCAGGATCATCGAAGACCTCTAGAAAACACTTAATTCCAGGAGCTGAGAGAAAATTTCAAAACTACTAATAAATAAAACATGAATATATGTGGGGCTCTTTGTAAGGAGAACAAGGATTTAAAATTCTGTTTATAGTTTGTTTCATTTAAGTTTAACTACCAAAAGCTTCAATAATAGTGTTTCCCCATTACTGGACTTAAAATTTGTTGAGAAATATTCTTTCCATTTTCAACTTAACATCAAAAAATTCCATTTGAGGTGTGATCTAATCTTTGGGTTAAAGCATTGACTAATGTGCAAACAATTTAGTGTGTAAGCCACAACGAGGAACTTATGAGTAAGTACAAAAGACAAGACAATGGGGGAAAAAGACAGCTTGTAAATGTCACTTTTATTTCTTCCTATGATGGGATAAGATGAGATACACACAAGCTGTGCAGATACATGGCTTTAGTTGAACACAGAACATTTCTTTCTCTATTCTAACTATCCCTAGGCCTAGATTTGGAAGCTTCTAGCCTCCATACAATCTAATCTTCCAAGATGACTTATTCAAATTGGCTTCTCTTGGCTTCTTACTAGATTGCTCTGCTTGTCCTCAAACTAGCTCAGGCAATTTGTTTTAATCTTCTGCCTCCTTCTAAATGCTCTGGCTTTAACTACCTCTGCATGCACTCACGATCAAACTCAACAAATGAACTCAACGCAACTTCCTAGACTCATTGAGTTGCACGCAATGGAACTGAACTGAACCGATTGCATGAACTCTACTGACCTCATGAACAAATGGCTCCCTCTCTGCACTGATCTTAAGTATCCTCTCTTTCCTGTCCTTGTGAGAGCTAGCATATCCTAGTGCCTTTCTCTGATTTGTCACTTTGCCCCCTAATTAGGCTTTACTTTCAAACATGGCTGCTTCCTTCTGCAAACTAGCCTTATCTTCAGTGTTAAGGATTAAAGGTGTGTATTAAGGGTGAGCCTGTATTCCAGCCAAATAATACCAGAGGGTTGTGGGTCAGCCTTCCGACCTGCCACTAGAGCATGAGACACTGAGACACGCCTCTTGGGCAGGCAGAATGTAGAGATGCTAGACTGTGTTCACCCTGCACTGCCACTGTCTGGTGCTGGGCTTTAGAGGAGCGTCACAACACCAACTAGGGGGTGGGAAAACACAGCCTAGGATGAGGGAGGCCAATGCTGGGGTTTCCCTGACTCCAAGGCATCCAGTTACTGCTGGAGTGCCACACAGAGGAGTCCGAGATGGAGGTCAGTGGTCCCCCAACCTGAATTGAGGACCCCGGAGGTCAGTGGCTCCCAAACTCCTGGACATCTAGGCACCACTGAGTCTGGGGGAGTTCTGAAATGGAGTTGGCGGCCCACAGGCTGAGGATGATGAGGAGCCCAGGGCCAGGGGAATAGGGAACTCTGGCTTAGTTCATCAGTGAAAGTCCTTAGCTTAGCGTCAGTTGTCTGGAAGTGGAGGGGGTCCATAGGCCAGAAGCTTAGGCAGCAGCTTTGTAGGTGAAGGCTTTCTCCATGCTCCCCATGGTGGTTCTTGACAAGAGAGACAATCCTTGGTTCCAAATTATTTACTGATTGTTCATCATGGAAAATGTGTGTACCAACTCCTCAAGGAGGTACCAACCAACTCAAGGTGGGCCAGAGATTAAATACTTTTTGTAAGAAGGAATGTCTGGGAAGAGACACTTATTGACTAAACCCTCAGGGCCTCTAGATTCCTCATTAGCACAAAGAACTCTGTTCTGAGCTCCATGTCCATCGTGGGGAATATGGTCCACATGTTTTGGGCCAGAAAGCTAGTAGGGAGCAGGGAGATGCCTACAGTCTCAGGTGCGTGCCTGGATGTTGGGAGGACCCACTGAACCTTACCAAGTTTCTTGACTGTTCGTTGTTCCACAGAAGGTGTCTGCATCCAAGCTGGGTCACATAGACCTAGAAGGGCTTTGACTATGAACCCTTGTCAGAGCAGCCATGGTGCTGGATTAAAAGACCTCTACAACAGCTTGTATGAATAAAATGCTGGAGTTTCAAACATGGCTTCTTACTTACTGAATCTGTATAGGAAGACACTCAAACCTACCTGATGTGTTTAGCTAAGGCTTGTATTCTTCTTACAGATGTGATTTTTGAATGAGACCAAATATGGAGATTTTTCTAAGAAAAAGAGTACCTAGAACTCTGTCAAAATTCAAGATTAAATGTCGGGTCAAGTACAGGCAGTCTAGTTTACATCAGAGAGACATGGCAGTACATCAGGAATTAGCGATGAGCAGAGCCTGGAAAACCTTAGAAGGGTTGTAAATTCTGCTGCTTTTGTGGGAAAATAAACAACCCCGTACCTCTTTTATTTCATTAGTGGTTTCTCTGGCCCTGTGTGTGTGTGTGTGTGTGTGTGTATGTGATGTGCAGGCTTGTGTGGATGGGTATCTGAGTGTGCGCATGTGTCCGTGTGTCCATGTTTGTGTGTGTGTTTGGTTGTATGTGTGCCAGGGTACTTACTTGTGTTGCAGGTGTCCAGGATGGAGATTAATTTCTCCAGCATTGATTCTATTTTGACCATAAAGTCTCTCTTGCTTCAATTCCCTAATGCTTGGTTATGGAGATGCCACCTACTAAGCTATCTCTCCAGCCAGTTTCTTGTTTGGATGACTCCACCACTTTGTTTTGTTTTGAGATTTCATCTAAGATCTTACCAGGTTCCCCAGGCCGGCTTTCCTTGGGTTCTTGAGTGTTAAGATTACAGGTATGAATTAACATGCTTTCCAGCATGGCTCTACTTATAATTATTTGTCCATGACTTTCTAGATCTTACGCCCTTTCCAAGTCTACACACTTTATAGGGACCAAATCTACACACTTTCCACATACAGCAACTTCTTACCAGTTTTCTAATTCAGTTTCCCATTTGTATTTATCCCTGTCATATTAGAGGGTCAGTTATCTCCTGCTATTTTCAGTTTATCTTTATGATTATCCTCCTGAGGACATACAGCTCCCAGTTCAACTGAGTCTATTAAGGGTGCAGCTACACTGGCTATGAGCCCAGCTAAGAGGAAAAAAATGTCGACTTCCAGGGAGTGGAATTTCTGAGTCACACATCCTTGCACTGCTTCTCTTATGCAGATGTATCCTCAAAGGATGAGGGCCATTCTGAAGAGGCATTTCCCTGTTTGCACTAATGTTCTCAAAAACAATTAACCATTTAATTTATCCAAAAGTTCTTTTTCTTCCCTCCCTTATTAGTGGTATTACAGAATCATTCCAGGAGACTTTGACACACGTGCCATGTAATTTTTTAATTGTCATTGGGCATTTAGTATTGGACATCCCAGAACATTCAAGAACTTCTCTGCAGGGGTTAACTTTGGGGAGGATCAGATGTTGCTTTGGGATTGAGGGAACCTCCTTCAAAAGCTCTCTATAGAAAAAATGGCTTTATGGGACCTATGTACTGTCAGGTCTTGGAAGACACATTATCTCAGTGGTATTCCATCGTCCATAAAATGTGATGACTAAAAGACATTTGGACTCAACAGAGGAAGTGAGCTTCCGTACTCTGGGCAGACTTTGTATTAAATACTCACATATGAGCATAGCAGCATGGTTCTAAATGCCAGATTGTGGTTCTCTCTTCTGTTGCTGTTATCATTTTATGTGCCAATATGTTTTAATATTCCATAAGTTTATGGTAAAATCCATTATACTCAAATCCCTTAGACGTTTAACATTATCCTTTGGCTTAGATTTACTGATGTCCTCTCTAAACATGACACTATGACCTATGACCACGGTGACAAGTCAGAGACTCCCTTCACCTTCTCACCTGCAATCTGTTATTACTCGAACCCTCACCCACACACTAAAAGCATGTGACTGGAGAAGGAGAAAGATTCCATGACAGAGCAATAGAAAACAAATCTGGGAGCTGTTAGAGAAACATTCTGTGTGGGTTATTTATTTGTTTCATTCTGTGACAGAATGCCCAAAGTATGAAAGAACTGAGCCTTTTAGTGCACCTCCTTCAAGGATGATTAGCTGACTAGAACTTTAAAGGTTATAGTACAATATCACTAGGATTCATTTCATTGCATTTTTTTTGGCAGTTTTATTTAATTCTAACCTTGGTCTCTGGGATGACCAGCCTCTGCTTCCTGGCTATCCACACAGTGCTAGGCCAGGGCTTCCTCTCATGGCAAGGGTCTCTAGTTAGACTAGTCATTGGTTGGCCACCCCAACAAGTTCTGTCCCACCATTACCCTGGGGCATATTGCAAGCAGGATGCGTTGTAGGTTGAAGGTTTTGTGTCTGGGTTGATATTCCAGTCCCACTGCTAAGAGCCTTGCTTGATTATAGAAGATGGCTGATTCAGGCTTCATATCCCCGATTACTAGGAAAATTTGCTTAGATCACTCTTGTTGAGTCTAAGGAATTTCCACTGCACTAGGTTTCTACAATGCTCCCTACATGATCCCCAATTCCAGTTGTCTCTCCCATTCCTCCCTCCATCCCTGCCCAACTTGAACCCTCCCATTCCCATTTTCATCTGTTCTTAGTCCACCTACATAATCTATTTCCCGTGTCCAGGGAGATCTCACACTTGAGACACGTAGTACTCACACTTCTTGCTTAGCATCACTGGCTCTGTGGATTGTAGCATGATTATCTTTTACTTTGCAGTTAATTTGTGAGTACATAGCATGTTTGTCTTTTTGGGTCTGGATTACCTTTCTCAGGATGATTTTTTTTTCTAGTTCTGTTCTTTTGCCTACAAATTTCATGATGTCATTGTTTTTAGCAGCTGAGTAATATTCCATTGTGTAAATGTACCACATTCTCTTTATCCATTCTTTGGTTGAGGGACATCTAGATTGTTTCGAGTTTCTGGCTATTATGAATAAAGCATTTATGAACATAGTTGAACATGTGTCCTTGTAGTAGGATAGGGCATCCTTTAGGTATATGACCAAGAGTGGTCTAGAGGTAGATAGATCCTCATTTTTCTGAGGATCCTCCATAATTTTCTCTATAGTGACTACACATTTTCCCCCACTGGTGGAGGAGTGTGCAGTGTGTCCCTTGATCCACATCCTCATCAGCATGAGCTCTCACTTGTTTTGACCTTATCCATTCTGACAGCTATGAGATGGAATCTCAAAATAGTTTTGATTTGCATTTCTCATTGTTCCACATTGTTGAACATCCCTTTAAGTGTTCCTCAGCCATTGATGCCTAGCTCAGTTGTCAACAGGGAGACACCATCCAGCAACTGGTGAGAGCAGATGCAGAGAACCACAACCAAATACTAGGGGAAGCTAGTAAAACCTGAAAAAGATGAGGAAGAAAGATTGTAGGAGCGAGAGGGGTCAAAGATCTCAGGAGAACATGACCCTCAGAATAAACTAAGCAGGGCCCTTAGAGGTTCACAGAGATGAAAATGACAATCAAGAAGCATGTACAGGTATGAGCTAGGTCCTCTGCATACTATGGTTGTGTAGGTTGGATTCCTGCAGGATTCCTAACAGTGTGAGCAAAGGCCGTCTCTGACTCTTCCTTGCTTTGGGACCTTTTTCCTCCTACTGGTTCGCCTTGTTCAGCATTGATATGAGAGTTTGTTCTTAGTCTTATTGTAATTTGTTATGTTATTTTCAGTTAAATATCCCTGGGACGCCTGCTTTTTTTTTTTCTTAAGCAAAACAGGAGAGAAGTAGATGTAGAGAAAAGGGGAGGTGGGGAGACGGACTGGAAGGAGTGGAGGGAGGGAAACTGCAGTTGATGGTGTAATTAATGTATGTAAACAGCAAAAATTAGAATTAAAAGAAAAATATAAGAACTTTTAAGATAGTACAGAGTTTGCATTGTTTTTAGTCGAGAGTCAAATTGCAATTTATCTTGGGCTATATGTTAACTTCCCTTAATGTCACTCTTTCCCCTCCCCTGTGTCTGATCTAACACCCTTGTGAGCAGCAGGTGAAATGTTTGAGTGGACTGACTAACTTTGAAGACCTCTGACTCTCCTGTGGACAGTTTCACTGAAGCTCCTACAGTTTGAAAAGCGTCTTGATTCTTTGTTCTCTTACCAGTAAAGCTTGATGACATGGCCTTTCCTTTGGAACTTAGGATTTGGGGTGACTTCAATATGTGTTCCCAGGCCATGATCACTGATTTGGTTCCAGAATAAACTATCTCTTTCTTCCCTTTGAGATTAGAGCTGTGTTTTTGTGTGAACAAAGGCAATTTAAGTAAGAAAGTATTTATTTTGTTTCACAGTTCACAGAGGGATATAGTTCATCACAGTACAAGTCAGGGTGATAGGGCCACGAGGCGGCAGATCACATTGCATCCATCGTCAGGAAGTGGATAGTGACAGACGATCCTACCATGCTTCTTTTCCCCTTTCTGTTCAGTCCAGGACCTGACCAGATGGTGACACCCACAGTTAAGGTGAGTCTTCCAACCTCAGTTAACCTAATCGAGATAATCCCTTGCAGACATGAGTAGGCTAAACTAATCTAGACATTTCTTCACAGGCATACTGCCTAGGCTTACTTTCCAGACAATTTTGTTAAGATGACAGTAGTAACCTTCAAAGATGCCATGGCGCTATGAAGTGCTCTATATTCAACCGACTTAGAGGCTTAAGGAAGACTCCCTCCCTACTCTGTTAAAAATTGATTCTTTTCCCAAACAATGTATCCTAATTATAGTTTCTCCTTCCTCTACTCTGCCCGATTTCTCCCCACATTCCCTTTCTTCTGCATCCACTCCCTTTCTGTCTCTCATTAGAAAATATACCAACATAACCACAAAATAAAATATAATAAAATAAAGCAAAACAATAAGATTGAAGTTGGACAGCACACACCAACAGAAGAAAGAGAGTCCCAAGAGCGTTTACAGGAATTAGAGACCCACTCATTCACATACTCAGGAGTCCCAGAAAGATACTAAACTGAAAGATATCTATATCTATCTATCTATCTATCTATCTATCTATCTATCTATCTAT
>JANHMN010000016.1:25998654-26033547 GCA_030674055.1 Rhabdomys pumilio | reverse complement strand
CCTCCCCCTCCCCCTCCCTCTCCTCCTCCTCCTCCTCCTCCTCCTCCTCCTCTTCCTCCTCTTCCTTCTTCTTCTCTCTGCACAGTATCTGGCTCTGGATTTGTTCTGTATGCTTCAGGAGGAAGGCTCTATGATGATAGCTGAATAAGGCACTGATCTAATGAGTATAACATAATATCATTATGATTCATTTTATTTTTTATTTACTTTTTAGAGTAGTAGTATTTGGTTTTTACTATAGGTCTCTGGGCCATCTAGTCTCTGATTCTTGGTTACCCAAGCCATGTTAGGTATAAATTCTATCTCATGGAATGGGTCTTAAATCAAATCAGACATTGGTTTGTTACTCCCATGAGGTATGTGCCACCATTGCTATAGCATATTTTGCAAGCAGAATACCATTGTAGAGCAAGATTTTGTGGCTGGGTTGGTGTTTTGTTTCTCTTTTGTTAGCCTGTTGAGTACTTTCTTGTACCAAAGACACTAAAACATTAGGGTGACAGTTTTATATAGGTACCAGCTTGATCTCGTCATGTTCAATGAATTGCATTGGTCTTGTCTTTGACAATGGGGCCTTTATATCAGTTTGTAGAGGGCAACATATTAATTACCTTGACAATACCTTACGTTGTTTGGGGATTTCCATGGTATCTTTTTGTTAAACAACTCAAGTGAATATAAGCCAATCCTAGTACTGGAAGAGATGGCCAGTTGGGACTTTGTCTCCCTTATTGTTTGGAAGCGTCATTGGGATCATGTTTATGTATTCTAGGAAGTTTTCAGTGTACTAGGTTTCTTCATTTCCCTCAAATACCCTTCAATTCTAGCTATCTTTTTTCCCAACTTCCCCCCAACTCCATTTTTTTCCACCTCCTTACCTGATCATCCCATTCCCATCTCCATCCTAGCCTTCAGTCCACTCATAAAATCTATTCTATTTCCCACTCCCAGCGAGTTCCATGTTTGCCCTAGTCTCTAAGGAAGATAATTTTTATTGGACATGATCATGGAGGTGAGTCAATTAGGTGAGAAATGCAAAGCAGGCCATTCTGGAGAAAGTGACCTATGTGTGTTAATCAATGTAGAAAAAGAAGCATGGTTTGTGGGGGTTTATGAACTGGATTATGGAAAGGAAGGGGGGCGATTAGTGGTGAACCTGAAAGACTAAGCACGATATTTGCAAAGTTAGCTTTAACCTTGTCATGAAAATTAAGTGAACTAACAAATTGAATTTGTTAGTGTCCTTATAGCTGGGACAAAATGCCTGAAATAAGCAATTTTAAGGAAGAAGAGTTTATTTAGTTTGTTGGTTGAGGGGTACAGTCCATCATGGCTACAAGTGAGGAGTCTGAAATGTTAGGGTACAAGAGAGAGGTTAGCAGGCACCACTGTGAAATTAGACATTGGCATATTTACTTTGTTTGGGAAGACAATAGGACATTGTGTAAAAGCAGAGAAATAAACAAGGAGGGATGTGAGAAAGAACATTTGGAAAACTAAGTAGAGTCTAAACATTTTTCCAGGACCCTGGGGATACCATTATCTATGCAATGAAAGATCTACAATGAACTGAAGAGAGCTTATATGTGGATTATAGTTTGAATAGGGATTGTAGCAGGGAAGGAGGGAGATGCTCTTCAGTCTGCTTAACTCTCCTTTCAGTCTTGGCTTTATCCTCACCCATCCACTCAACAGGAGCCCAAGCAGAATGTAAAGTCTGATAAACATCACTTCCCAACCAGGAAGTTGCCAGCAAGTAACCAGTATCTGGAATCATTTCCATTCTTGGTGTTTCCCTCCATTTCCTGTCTTCAGCCTCTTGGGTTGCTTGATTTACCACCTACACACTCCAGTTAAAATAAGTTTCCAACGTTAGTACAAGTATTTTTTGCAGGAAGTTGTTTCTCATAGACACTAAAAGGTGAGGCCGAATTCCTCGAATTTCTTTTGTCTACACCCTGATTTCCTTGGCATAACATCAGTTCTTAGGTTTTGAACGTTAAAACATATGCTAATAATCATTGATTGGCCTAATATTGCAATGGCACCTGAAACTAACTTCTCTACAAGCATGGAAAATGTGTATCACCTCCCTTGCTATTATGAAACAAAAACTATTTTCACACTTTGGCTTTTCTCAGTGTTACACTATCTCTGATTTTTCCCCCTCTTCATTTCACATTTGCATATAAAAATAATTAATTGATTTACTTTGAGATTTTACTCTGGAGATTGCAGAACACCTCTTTAAAGTTTTCCTTCCTTGACCAGCATTTTGGGTGCCATTACTGTGTTCCTGTCTTCCTATGTAATGTTACATGTGAGACATTAGTGACACACTTGTCTCATTAGTACTGTACTGTGCCAGACACTGAGTGCTTATGTTGTCATTGAATTCTTTTTTTTTTGTTTGTCAATGTTTTTTTGGTGGCCTCTTAGGTTATCTCTGCTTCTAAGAAATTTTATATATATATATATATATATATATATATATATATATATATATATATATATATATCAGATGAATGAATATATATATATATTCATTTCTGTAGCAGAGTTAGTCTCGCACTGTGTAAGAACTATTTTTCTTCAGTCTAGTGTGCCTGAAGGCCTACCAGTGCACCCTAGAAGACAATACAGCTAGCAAATTAGAACTAAATATATTTATAAATACCTCTACAGTTTTATGTATTCAGTTAATTTTGATGCAAAGCTAACAAACAGCACCCTTAAATGTTTAGTAAAACACGATTTTCTTCCCTACCATTTCTATCCTTCATTTGGTAAAATGGATTTTTGAAAAATGTAATAACAAAGTTAAATTAAGCTACATGGAAGCTATGTTTGCAAGAGGAAATAACTATTTTCTGCACATACCACGTTGAGGATGGTAAGGGGCCTTGCAGAGATATAAATGGGAAGTGAGGTAAGTTTCTCTGGGAAGGTGGTTCGAGAGGATGCTTTGCCCCACTGACTAGTGATCATAGAGCAGGAAAGTGGTGCATATGCTAGTCTCTTTTCAATTATATTTGGAACTGGATCCATGACATGAAACCCATTCTTGACACTAATGAGGTTAGGAACCTGAGACTAGATAGGTCATGGGCCTAGGAGGAAACATTTAGTCTGTTATATAAACAGCAATTTAAAAATTGACTCCTAATAACAGCGCTGTACCTGTAGATCAATTTCATCCCTCCATCCTTATTAGAGAGGCTTCTTTCTGTAGAAAATAGTAGAACACAGAGACCTACTATAAGATATATGCAGAGAGTGAGAGATTTTGGCACACTCAGCCCTACATGAGATAGAAACTCCTGCTGTCAAGGCTCAGGTATCTATGTAGAAAAGGAGAAAAGATTTTAGGAGCCAGAGGTGACATATGACAGCAAGAAAACTGTTTTCTAGATAAACCATCGCTGATTCACATATGAACTCAGAGACTGCACAAGACTAAAATAAACTCGAGCGAGACTGAAGCCCAGCACTTCGAAGAGAACAATGTCTCATTCAGAGTCAAGGAGTGACTGCTCCTGTTAGCTGCTGGGAGAGGCATCGTTGGTTTTCTTTGATGGACTGACTCTAGGTTTATCAACTACATTACAGAAAAGCCCCATGCTCAGGAGTAGTTGGCCAAAACAAATCTGACTCCATGGGGTGTTGTTTGTTTGTTTTAAGAGAGAGAAAGAATATGAAGTTGGTGTGAGGAACCTGGGTTGAGTTGGGGGAGAAAAAGAATATGATAAAAATACAATGTATGAAATTCTCAAAAATATAAACAAAAAATCATTTTTAAAAACTCCTCAAATTCCTTAGGAACCTAAGAACGGAGCAAGCATTGCACCAGCTCAGAGGACGTCCTGTTACGTGTGAATGCACCCTTCCTACCACCCACATCAGCATTTGTAGGTGTTTCACACTAAGTCTTTTGATCCTTAGTCTGTTTCATTGACGCCGAAAGGGCAGGATTAGGGGCACGGAGGTGAGAGATGAAACCAAGTCTTGCACATAACAAACACACCGCATTTCCAAAAGGATAATTTATCACTTACGATGCACTAATGTCCCAACCATAACTGCTCGGCTCCTTGAAATGCTATCCTCATTTGTAAATAGATTGTATGGAAAGCCTTGCATGGCTCAAATTAGTACGGACCCTCTGAAGGGTTTTAACCCTAGTTCATCCCGTTCTTGCATGGTCAGTTCTCCTTGAAGTGTTTTCTTTGTTGATTTAAAAAAAAGCCAAGAAGATAAGATTAGTTGCTTTTCTGGTAGGAGGCACTGGAATTGCTCTTTCTGAGCACAAACATCATAACCTCTTTCAAAAGACAAATGCCAAACAAGACACTTGGAAATACTTTGATGGCCTGTTTTTTAAGCCTCTAGTACAAAGAAAAGCCATCTTGCTGCTGTGAATATTGTCGTTAATGAATCTGTTTTGTGTATGGTAGATAGTTACTAAATATGATGCCTCTATGGCCAGAACCCTACGAAAGCAGAAGCCTAACATCTGGCTGTTAACATAGATTCTTCTTTGCGAAGACTTCTAAAAGGGACCTGAGTTGTGTTGCTGAAATAAATCTTTGAAATATGTGTTTCAACCCAAGTCACATCAAGGATAATGTTTTCCTTCCCATGACTCCACCCTACTCCACTCTCTAACTGAAATTCCCCTTAGGTCAATTGATCAACCTACTTACAGCTAATTAATGCATAAAACACAATGTTCCCTACAACTAATCACTACCAGGCAGAGCTTTACTGAGTTGCCCTGGGAGGGCTGTACTTGGAAGCCATCACTTCTGTCTTTCTGGGAACTTTTAAGCTTTGCTCTGCCTGCTTCGTCCAATGTGGTCCAGCAAGTGTGGAGAATACACTTGTCAGTATGCCAAGGTAGCAGGTCTATATTAGTTAACTCCATTTATGTCTGCCATCTAATCTGTAGGGTTTTGTCTTGAAGAGTTTGAGGGTTTTTTCCCCATCTAGGTTATTGAGACTGAATCTGCCTACGTAGTGCTAGCTGGTCGTTAACTCACTATGTAACCCTCCTGACCTTAACGCCATGATATTACACGTGCTTCAGCCTTCTGGGTGCTGGAGTTATAGTGTATGTCAGCATTCTTGGCTCGATCTGTAGTTTTTGATTTAGCCTTGCAAGACATCCATTTCTGCCATTATGACTGTCTGTGGTGTAAGCTGTCACCATGCCAGCCTCACCTGTGGCTCTGCAGGTGCTTGGGAGGCATCCTTGCATTGCAGGTGATTAGAAAAAAAGCTCTAGATTTCGAGTGAGGATCCTGGTTTCCAATCCTTTATCTGCTACTCATTAGCTGTGAACCAACCCCAGGGTGTTATTCTGCTTCTGTGGTTTGTATTCTCTCATCCGTCAAATGAGACAGACACATCTTAAGTGCTCTTCTGGGTTCAATGCACTCAGTGGATAACGTAGCCATTTGAAGGAGGAGAAGTCATTGGAAAACATTGACTTGTTGTTTGGGGAACACTTGTGTTAACATCGCACAAATGCCCTGAAAGCTGTAGCAAGAAGGTGATGCTTCCTTGTTCTTGATTTTCCTCTTAAATAACGAAGTTGTGCTTTTTAAACCTTGCCTCATACATTCTATGGTTTTCAGACAAGGACTTAAGAGCTTGATTTAATTAACAAATCATTTCAAAGGGACAAAAAATTCATCTCTGTATAAATGAGAAGAAATGAATGCTCCAATTTATTTTGTTGCCGACTAAAGACTGAAGTCGGAGGAATACATAATAAATAAGCAAGCAGAATTGGACCCATAGGCAAAGCACATCTGTACACAGTCATCACACAGAAGTGCATTGTGTGGTTTTGGAGGGACTCAGCAGCAGCTGAAGGAGACACTCTGTCTTTGAGAGAAAGAGATGACTGACTAGAGAAGAAAACGTGCTGTGAGAACGTCACAGCCTGGGTGGGTAGTGTCAGAACCAGGGGATGAATCTAGGCTAGTGGGTAAACAGCGATTTTAGCTGGACATTCAAGACTGCAAGCACCACTTAAAGTCACAGGAGGAAAAACAACAAACAAACAAACAAACAACAAGCCAACCACTGGAGTAAGATTTGGTTAGATGGCGATACTGCCAGTGCCGAAGGGAATATAATGAAAGTGAACATGATGACTTAAAGGGAGGGCTTATTGTTTTCATTCATTTTTTTTCTCATCTGTAACTTGGCGTTTGAATTCTGAATACACAGGAGCAATGTCTCCACTAGCTATATTAGAGTAAGCAAGGTGACTGAATCTCCTAAACACTCAACACCAACTACATAGAAAATTTCATGCCCCAAAGCCCAGAGCATGTCCAAATGATACAAAGCAGGGAAGAGGTCCCTAGCTTTTAAGTAGTCAGTGAACAGAAGTTAATAATTTGATGCCATTTCTCAGTTCGTTTTCTTTAAGTGTTAATGTGTTCATTTGATAGTGACATCTTAATTTGTTACTTGTCCAGCACTTAATATCATTATTTTCTTCTTGTTCAATTCTACTTAATGCTTTGAATACTCATTTCCTAGCTTCTGTTAGACCAGCGGAGGACCATGAGGTTAAGGAGAATTAAATAGACACCTGCTTGCTTCTCCTTCTGCAGTTCTTGCTTCTCTGATGAGGATGTGTGCTCTAGAGTCAGGGCAGCTACTCTGTGACCATGGGGGAAGGATTAATGAATCAGATAACACATACAACATCAATGTCCCATAGGTGTCGATGTTAATTTATTACGATAAAAATGATTGCTACTTACTCAAATCTCTATAAATCAGTTTTACTCTTCTTCATAGATGTTAGCCATAACCCACATCCCAGAGAAGCATACTGTGTTCTGTGTTCTGTCAGCCAGCATGGGGTCACCTGCATTTGAGCATGAGAAGAGCCTTGCTTTCCCTTCAGGCTTCTTATCCTGGTTTGCACAATCAATAAGACCCAATGCCAGAGCTTGGCAGATGTATATGTGGACTTGCTGAGGTCACTTTGCCATATTGTGTACTAGGAGGAACAGGGTAAGGCTTCTGTCACATAGCCTTTTACCAAAAGTAGGCTAAGATCATGAATTCAATTTTTTTTTTTTTTGGAATCTCCTTTCATTCTCTTTCACACTGGTAACATCTCTGTCTCTTTTAAGGATTCCTGCTCTAGTGTATGTATGTGTTTAAGTGAATGTGTGTGCGTGTATATGTGTGTACATTCATGTGGCCATCTCTATACTTTATTTACTTCCAGTAGACAGATAAATTGGGGAGCTGGGAATCGAGTTCAGTGACATCTCCAGAGGAAGACAGCTTACCTTAAGGTCAGTAACTGAAAAATGACCTCAAGCTTGCTGCAAACAGGAGTGTTTGAGGAAAAGACCTGGTGCAGAAATAAATTCAGAAATAAATTCAAATGTCCTGAGAAATTCATAAAACTGTTGAAAATGTTTGCATAGACTACCTACCTCTCTGGGTGGAAAAATAAGAAATGTTAAGTTACGGATGTGTTCCTATTCACTCATCCTTACCCTGAATTTTATTAATCATGAAATAACTGGTAATGTCAATAAATAAATGGAACTGCATATTTTAATCAGCTCATTATAGTAACTTGTGTCCCCTTAGTAGCCCATGACACCATGTTTCATCCTTTATGTATGCATAACATAATGTAATTTAAAATATAAAATAAATGTAAGGAATTTTAATTAGAAGAATGAGAGAGAAAGATGTATACATGACGGATATGTCAATTCCTTCATTGTCACAACCATTTATTCTCTATGGCCCATAATATTGTATTGCATACTTTAAATGTACACAATACCATTCACTCATGCCCTTGTATTTTTTTTGGCACTCAGAATTGAATACAAGGTCCTGTGCACGCTCACCAGGCTATCTACTACTGAGTTATATTGTAAGCAACAATTTCTCTTTTTAAAGCAGCATACTATACAAAAAATATCCAATTATAAAACAGAGAAAGAAAAGGAGAAAAGCAAAGTGTGTACACATGAAAGCTGATGAGTGGCTATTCATAGAGAGAACAGGTGGAAAGCTTATTGAGCAGACTCCTCAGATCTAAGAGACACCCTGAAAATACTAATGGGAGACAGAATTAGTTAGAATGAAAATGACAAGCCTGGGGACATCCATCTCCTGTAATTTCTCCATAAAGAAATTTTGTCATGGCCTTCTGAGTTTTGCTCAATGAAATTATGACAGATGCTTCTCTGAGACATATAACAGAACTTTAACTTTCACGACATAATGATGAGGGATCTTCATATTGGTATGAATGACTCTGAGACAAAATAATCTAGATTTATATTAGTACAAACCAGGTGGCTTATTTAGCTTAACTCTCAAAAACTATTTAAGGGGGAGCTTCTCTAATCACGAGAGTAGCACTACCTCACTTACTTATTATCTTGAAGTCACCTAACACATGCATGCTAGAGAGTTGAAATAATCACTTACATAAATATTGGCTTTTGCCAAATAAACCAGGGCCTCTGTGAGGATTCTCTATTTATAAATCATTTGTTAATCATCTATATCCTTTAATGTAAAGATTAAATAGAGTCCAATGTCTGTCAGGGGTTGAGGCTGGATGCTCTTCACTCACTGTCACACGCCTTGATTATCAGCTCCTCTTGGCTACAATTGACTGGAGGGTAGAGGGGAGTATCTATTCCAGCCTGAAGTTGCCTGCAGTGGACAAAGAAGGGACTTGCAAGTTTTGGTGAACTTTCTAAGCAGTGCTGCTGAGTCGGACCCAACTGCTGATTTTCCATCAATTCCCTAGTGCCTGACAAAGGTTTGACCATCAGGAAACTTCTGGTGTTTGTTCTTCAGTTTTCCTTTTCGTACTTTCTAGTCAGCATCTGCATTAGTATCTCCCGATGGACCTCCTTAACTGATCGATTGTATTATGCTCTATTAAACTAGAACGACAAACTCTCTTCCTTCAGAACAGTTTTAAAGGTGCTGAAAATGTCAAAGATGATACATTGTAGTGGAATGTATCCCTATCATATGTTCCCACTAGCTTAGGTCCTACTAATCATACATTTTTAAATCATTTTTTATTACTTGTTTTCTACATTTCAATGCTCATGAACCATTGCTATAAATGTGTCTACCATTAAATGTGATATGAATGTATTAGTGTCCTTAGAATTACCCCCAGTACAAATTTATAGAAATTGCGCTTCTGTGATTCAAATCTAGCTTCTCGCGGGATAGTTCAGCACTGCTTTTAACTACGAGCGTAGGTGTAAGCTCAACAATATTTGTTCTTAAGAATTTTCTTCAGTGGAATGTGTCTTGAACCAAGTACTTTGTCCTTATGGTCTTTAAAACAAATAACTTCCCCTGCCAAAAACACAGACTTGTTCACTGAACCCTTTTACCCGAATCCAAAGCAGCAGCATGGGCACACCCTGTCCCCTTAACATTTTTGACATGTCTCATGTCAATGCAGGCACATAGTTTCTGGGATTTCCCTTCCATCAGTGCAAGAATAATAATCCTGGGGCAGTTCTTTGAGGAGTAATTGTTATTCTTCCTTTACAGATGGCTGCAAAAATCTTGAATACCAGAAAAAAAAGTTTTGGAGGAAGAATTGGACTGTTTGTTCTATGTAATTTATCTGAGAAAACATGAGGCATCTCAAATGTTCAGAAAAGATTGCTCTCAGCCACCAGTTGACCATAGCCTGTACATATCTGAACAATTTTCAAACTATATATATTATATATGTATAATATGTACATATATATATGTGTGTATATATATATATATATATATATATATATATATATTCTAGTTGGAATTGTTATGAGCATTTATTTAGGTTGATAGCTATCAGATTTTTGAAGAGAATCAATTAGGATAAAACAAATTTATTTGTTTAAAGGAATTAATTGATTTTCTTGGTTGGAGCTTATTGTCTTTTGTCTTAACTTACCCATATGAGGATTAAGCTTTCCAACTGTGGGGAAGATTGAGTTTCTCTCCAAGATGGGTCTTCTAAGTCTTCGATAATAGTTAACAAGTGGCAAGGGAGATCCCTTGAGGATGCCACTCATGACTTCTTGACCCTAGACATCTTTCACAATCTCTTGTGAGATACTAATTCATTTGGATTATGACCATAAAAGCCATTCATGCATTTTAAATTCATACAATACTTAAATTAGATAATGCCACATCTCATGGGAGAAATAAAGTAATACACATCTTTAAAACCTATTTAGTATTAATGTGCTACATTCCTTCAACTGGAATGTCATGTTTCCTACAGTCCCAGGTATTAAAAAAGCTTGGTCCTTTGGTAGTATGGCATCATGGGTACATGGGAGACCTTGTAAGAAGTGGAACTAGTCGAAAATGTATAATTCATTGGGGGAGTACTTTTAACTGGAATGCTGGCTCCTCCTTCTGTTGTTTCACTTACCGGTTGTAAACCAAAAAAGTTTTGCTCTGCTTCATGCAGCCACCATCCTGTACTTTCTCACTGCCAACCCAACAGCATTGAGACAACATATCATGAACCAAGACCTCCAAAACTGAGCCAGAACACTCCAGCCTGCTCTCCTTATATGTTCATTATTCCAAGAATCTGTTGTAACCATAGAAAGGCAACTAGCACATAGGAGTGCTGCAAGACTTAAACATCACTAGTGTATTCATTAGATACACTCGTACACACATGCACATACATGCATACACACACACACACTCATGCATCCACACACACACGCATACACACATGAACATGCAAATACATGCATCTGCACACATACAAGTGTACATACATACACACATGCACATGCACATGCACATGCACATGCATGCACACAGACACAAACACACATATACATTACTAGCCACAGGAAAAGCTTCTTTGGGGCTTTAAGCATTAACTGACTTTGAGAGTCTGTTTGAAATATTTCTTGGCTATTTATTGCATGTGTCTCCAAACAACTACTGTGTCCCCCATGGTCGTTAATATTCTTCCCCAAAGGCTGCATCTGTCAGAAATGGTGAAATGTGATCCAGCATAAATAGGATGAGGTATTTTCATTGGTTCCTGTGGTCTACCACAGCTCGCTTAAGCTCCCAAGGGGAGACAGAGGTCCTGTTCATCACACATGGAAACTTTCTAGGCTGTAAGTGTCAAACCAGGAGCAGAGATGCCTGCGGGTTTCAAAGGAAAACTAAATAAACAGCTAATTCTTTTATCTTCTTTTCTTTTCTAGCACACATTGATTCTACCATATCCTCATTTAAATTTCACTCTCACCTTTGTTTGAACTAAAGCTTGTGCTCACTCTGAGCCAATAAAAACTTCAAGAAGGAAACATCTGCACTGCTGTGTAACCAACACTACAATTATCAGCAACATGACAGTCTTATTAAAGATCAGACAGGACATTTGAGGAATTCGTTTTCAAGACACAATGAATAATGCACTACCATATATATATATATATATATATATATATATATATATATATATATATACATATGTATATGAAAATAAGTTTGAACCTAATTTGTATTTATGCTCACTTATACTTTACATGTTAGATATACCCTGTTCCATGACATTTGATCTGGGAAACAAATAGAAAAGGTAGATGTGTCATCTAGATTTAATTTAAAACAATGCATAACTAATAGAATTGCCTAGGGTTCCAGCCAATGCCATACACAAATTACATACTGCATAAGAAAATGCTGTTGTGTCCTATGGTGTGAGCTGCTCAGGAATCTCCTATTGCCTTGTCAATAGGAATTTTAAATGATATGCAAGCTTCCTGGAAAGTAGTTTCAAAAACAAAGTTTTCATGTTTTGAAGAGAAGTTCTATTTCTAAGTTTACAATTTAGGTAAAGAATTAGATCTTTGCACAACAATTCAGCTACAAAAAACTCCTAGGGATTGTAATCAAATAAATTGCCCAAATGGTTGTTCCCAGTGAGTGTACAGAGACTCAGGCACCTTTCACATTGTAAGTCCTAGGTATTCTCTCTTGGTCTTCTGGGTGCTGGAGATATATCTCAGCACCTAAGAGCACTAGTGGCTCTTTCAGAGGACTAAGGTTCAATTCCCAGCACTGAGGTGATGGAAAACGACAGTCTACTGCCAGTTCCAGGGGTTCTGATATCCTCTTCTGGCTTCCTAGGGCATTGGGCACACATGTGTTATACAGACATATAAGCATAAAGCACACATAAACATAAAATAAAAACTAATCATTTCAAAAACACAAGTTCTGACCGATGGGAATGAAGTCAGGTGGACGCATGTGTTTTATATTGGACCTGTAAGGACAGAGATTACATCTGCTCATGTTGCCTTGGCCAGACAACCACAGGCCCCATAACAGCTGGGAAATGCACATCATCATTGTCCTTAGACAACAGAAGAGGCAGTGTTTGGTGAGCACAGCACAGTCTGTCTATGAAACTATGATCATGAATACGTTTCAAAGCAACTTTCAATAGGTCTGCCCAGCAGAAATCTGAGGAGTTATAAAACCAACCAAGCAAACAAACAAAAAACAAAAGGGTGGTTAAGTAGATAACAAACAAAAAAAAAACCAAACAAACAAAAAAAAAAAAAAAAAAAAAAAAAAAAAAAAAAAAAAAAAAAAAAAACCACACTGAGGGAAAGCTGTCTTTGTAAGCCGTGGCGTGAGCCCACATTTCTAGTTGCTGAATGACCATGACTTATGCAGTTCTTCCGCTTTTAAAGGCCGAAAGGGCAAAATATAAAATGCTGTCATCTCTAGCTGTCATACTTACTGGTTTCCCAAACTTCCGTTCTCTGTATTTTCTCCCTTGTTTGTCTAATAAGGGAAGCATGACATGAAGAAAAATTATGTTATAGAATCAGATAGGTCCCATTTATTAGCCAGATTAATTCATCTTAATTTTTATTAACTTAATTAATTATCTTTTTATGTGAAGTTTCCCTACTTTTTATTTTATTAAATATGCCAGTTGAAAAAAATGTATAAGCCGGGCAATGGTGGCGCACGCCTTTAATCCCAGCTCTTGGGAGGCAGAGGCAGGCAGATTTCTGAGTTCGAGGCTAGCCTGGTCTACAGAGTGAATTCCAGGACAGCCAGGGCTACACAGAGAAACCCTGTCTCGAAAAACAACAACAACAAAACGGAAAAAAAACGTAAAAAACATATTCTGAAATATATGTAATGTAGAGAATGTGTTTTAAAAAGTACAAATGGTACAGCGATATCAATTATGTTTTTATGGCATTGCGTAGCAAGGAAAATTATTCCAATGGGTATTAATTTGCTGGAAGCACACTCAGCTGGATTACAGTTCATACCAGTGCTTCTCAGCCTACAAGAGTTCACTGTTTCTTCTGGGTTTCTTGTAAAATCCTGCATCTTCTCAGAAACTTCCCAAAGTATATATTTTGAGCAAGGAATATTTATTCCAAATTTCTAAATAAATATTTAACTTTAACTTTAATTATATTTGACACTGGGCAGTGTTTCCTGGTTAAACTCCGGGAGCTGCCTTTAAAACGAAGAGGAAAACATTTTGTCAGACACGGTGTGGCTGCTTCTCATCCAGCCATCTTGTCTCTACGTCTCATCACTGACAGAGTCTGCCTCTTGTTGTAGGTCCTGGAAATGTCAGTCTCTGCTTATTCAAGTAGACCTTGCAGCTGCAGTGCAGGTACAGGATCCAGAGGGAGAGCAGAGGAGAAACACGGGGAGTAGGTCTCAGAAAGGTCTTTTTTCTCATTGTGAGCTAGCTATAGTCTCAGGCCCTTAAGTGTCCTTGTATCTAAGCACTTAGGGAATGGCTTTGTGGTTTCTTTTATTTAAAGATGGCATTTATTTTTCTGCTTCTTGAGTCTAAGCTGATTTCCTGATTTAACCTGAGCAATAGAGTGTAGCAAAAGAGATAGTGTTGCATGCTGAAGCCTTGACACAAAAAACCTTGTTGGCATTCCAGAGTGATGGAGAAGGGAGTTTGACAGGCCCTGCCCACACCAAAGCATCAATTTAACTGGTAAAAGAAAAATAATAGGAAAATGAAATTTAAAACTAGTTAAAGTTACCTCTCATTGACCTAAGAAGCATATATCAAGTAAAAAAATCTACTTAATCAGTACAAATACTAAGGTGCTTATGAATTGCAGTGATACTTTGGAATTTTGGGGGGAAACACTGTTCCTCTAAGGCAGAAACACCTTCAAGGACCACTGTAACTTAACTGTATTGCAGGATCAAGTGACACTTGAACTATTCAGTTCCTGATTTCTTGTTGTGTCGGAAAATAAATGCCCATTGGTTCAGTGATTCGTAATTGACATATTTCCATTTTGCAAACTCTAACATTTTTATGATTCTCTGTATAAAACTGATCCATAACAAACCATGTAGTGTGATGATATTTCCTGCTCTATTTTCTCCTAGAGCTCTGTCCTTTACTCACCTGCGTCCTCACCCTATCACCATTTCCTTGTCCAGTCACCTTCTGTTTACATGTTTTGCCACTATTATTTATGATACATCATGATTCATAATGATGAATAAACATTTATGTATTTAATAATATTTAAATAATAATGGTCAGGCTTATTTGTGTTTATAGTGTTCCCTTTAGTTTGTTTTTCTCCAAAAAAAAAAATATATATGTAGTTAGGGATCATGAGGCAAGCTTGAGGATCACTGAGTCCTTAGATAAGGCCTTAGGACATTAGAATCTTCGGCTGGACATCAAATGCTGGTTTGCTTTCGCTAACTCATTTGATAAACGCGCTTTAAAAGTTTCCTGCAAAAGAGCTCTAAAGAGACAGACAACATGGCATAAAAGTGGACAGTCATATCCGAAAATCCATTTTGTATGAATCCAAAATTATTGCAGACTTCGGTGTGTCTCTGCTGTCCAGGATTCAGTAAGATCTGTTCTGCTGTGGAAAAAGTCAGGGAGCATTTTAAAATTATTTCCTTCAAATTGTACTACTAATGTGTCTCACTGCTCTACTTGATTTTGTAGGAGCAATCATTACCAAAGGAGTACAGATGATTATTAGTGGGTTAATGAGTTTCCAATCATTATTCTTTCAATTTTTAGTATTAGAAACTTTATCAGTCTCTTTTTGGTATGTGCAATATAGAAAAGGAACTATGTACTCGACACAAAACTGTTCCCTTGAGAAGAAATGATTGTCACTCTGGCTTTTAATTTTTAGTAGATTTAGCTAAGATACTGTTCTACTTTGCTTCCCAATTAACAACAGAAATTTCCAGATAAAACCAATGATTCTGTACAGTCATGACCTAGATATAAGAGGAAATGGAGTTTCCTACTTCTGTAGTCAAGGATGTCCTTTGATGTGCTTCCCCTCTGTGATACTCCCCTGCCAAACCCTTGCAGAAATCCTGTTCAGAACATGGCTCTTGAAGGCTTGGTTCTTGGCTCTAGGCCCTATATTTGACTCTGGGACAGCTCCCTGTGATTTAACAAACAGTCCCTGACACTGAGATGAAGGTGTGACTTCCCATGTATCTATTAATTGGAAAGGAGATGCAGAGAGAAACGTTGGTATACTGTTACTCTTCTGCGGCATTTAGAGGGTTGGTCCAGCCATATATTATCTTAAAACCTGGTACTGAGCTTTTCTGAGAACTTATATTTCAGTGGTATCTGTATTTGAGATTGATAGTGTCTAGAAAATAGGAGGTGAGCAAATATTATATGTTGACATAAGAAATTTAGGTCTTTATTGGCCATATAGTGGGCTCCAGAATAGCCTGGGCTACCTGAGATCCTGTCTTAAAGTTGTTTTCCCTATTTTTGGTAAGGCCTTAGATAAATAATCCTTACTTAGTGAGACTCCATCTCTGTCAGGAATCAGCAAATGGATATAACATGAGGTTACTTTAAATGCCTAAATTTGCCTTTTGAATGATGTTGTTTCTAACTCTGAATCACACATTGGTGTGGGATTGTAGAGGGAATCTACACAACCTCTTGCCTGGAACTGAGATGCATCTTTTTACAACAACAGCATCAGTTTCCACATCGTAATAAGCAAAGGGCCTTAGTGATCACTTATATTCTGCTCCTGCTGTAGGACACTGGAACAAGCTGGAAGAAGTGAACAATTTCCTCTTTGCTCCAGTGAAGCTAAAATATATACAGTATTGTTTTGACCAGTTTCATCTCTCAACCTTTCCCTGTACTTTTGTAAGGATTTTAAATTGCAACCTTATTAATTATGAAATTAATTATAAAACAATAATGTGGAAGGCATTATTGGACTAAATGGAGCGTGCAAATATGAGCTGATGCATATTAAAGTGAAGACTTTTAGGCCAATAACAGCAAAAAGGAGTTTATAACTGTATGCTCTATGGCTAGATATATAGACCACCACGGGACAAGACAAAGGCTAGAAAAATGGAAATGTTGTCATAACCAAGCAAAGTGCACAGGGGTCCCTGTTGTCCTTCCCTGAACAGTAAAATAAAGCAAGCTCAAGCCACAAGAGGAGTTCTGTTCCCTCAGTGTCAATTCCTTTTTTCAGCCTTCCCCATGGGAGATGAGCTTTGGAAATGATAGGCAAAAGGCAACAGTCAATTGAAAGGCTAATTCTGCAGGACAGTCATTGATCCATTATTTAGTAAGAAGTGGGAACAGTTGGCCTATAACAAGCCTTAATCCGGTGGTCCTGTTGTTTTCCCCTCGTCTATGAGAAGCCATCAGCACCTTATAAAGAAGCTGCATGTTTAATCGTGTTCTTTGATGTGGTGCTGGGCGGGCTTGCTGCTGGAGGGTCTGTGAGAAATTGTATTAGGATAATGTGACATGTGTGCAGCGCAGAGAGCTTCCTCCTGTTCTTTAGTGTTGATGTCACAACAAACTCCAGACATTTAAAGGGATTAGAGCCATTGGAAGGCAATATGAGTTTTGAGAACCTAAACTATTTAGCAACACTGGAAACCTTATAGTGCCAGGAAAAAAAAAAAAGAAGAAGATACAAGTAAATAGTTTCATCTTGTATACCATAAGGAGAAGAAATTTTCTGTTTTTAATTAGCTATTCATTTTCTTCATAGCATGTGGCTTCAGATAATTAGGGAGATTATTTATAACAATGACTGTGGTTTTCCCATTTGTTTCATTAAAGCATTATGCTAATGAGTCCAAGATTCAGCTTTATCCTCAAGTGAGCCAATAAACTCACACTGGCTTGGAGACAACTCCACCCATAGTCAGCCAGCCTGCCATCTTGCAATACTGCTCCTTGAGGCTAGCTGAATTGAGGTGGAGCGTTCTCTGTGAATCTGTACGCAGAACCCAGTAAAATCAGTTTATAGCTAATGGCATGGTAAGAGGAGCTCCTTCCTTAGGGAAAGAGTTGTGTAGAAATGTTGCTAAACATAGTGTCTAAGCATCCCATGTCTTCAGGCAAGCTATTGCATTTATATGCTGGTGCTAATGTCTGTAGCAATATGCCTCTAGGCAAGTGAGTTAAACTTTCTCCCTCAAATTCTATCTAAAAGGCAGATCAGATAACAGAATATGACTTATAAGGTGGTGAGGCAATATATGCATTGAGTTGCTGGTGTGGCTGCCAACAGTTTAGAAACTGCTCAGTAGTTACAGTAAAGAACTGAATCTACCTCTGGGTGGGGAGATGTGTTGTTCTTCCTTTAAAAGCTAATCCAGTTGGGCAGTCACCTGACCAATGGACTATCCTCAGGAAAACAGGTCCATCTTAAGCAATGATAAATCAGATAAGACAAATAATATATCTTCAATGAGCTAAACATACCTTTTCTTCTCAGAATTTCCACTCTTGGTGAATCTACTCCAGGGCTTCTATGAGGTTTCCTTGGAGCTGCTCAATCTTCTTAGTTCTGATTTAAAAAGAAATGAACTTTTCTTTTTATTTTTATTCTTTTCTCCTTTTTGGATTCTGGCCACAATCTAAATATACTGAGCTTTGTTTGTTTTGTTTGTTGGTTTTTGTTACTGAGTTGAGCTGTTACTGAGCTGTTGAGTTTCCTTCTCTTTCTCTATATAGCTCCCTTGCCCACTATGACGATGTTTGTCCACTACATGACTGACCCCAAATGTTGACTTAACTCAAATGGCATAGATTTTTCTCTTTCTCTTCTCCATCTTCTTTCTCTGGACAGCTGCTGAGACTCACAGTCCCTGCCTTGGTGGAAGTGTTTGTTTGTTTGTTTGTTGTTTTGGTTTTTTATTTTGTTCATTGCTATTGTTTTGGTTTGTTTAACACTAGTAAAGTTGTTCACCAGCTTTTAAAAAATATCTCCCAAAATTTCTTCATTAATAAGACTTAGACTCTCTTCAGGTCCTGCCAGGACACCCAGAATCTCTGGTGACAGTCTCTAATTTTAGAAAGCAGGTTTTCCGCCATAATGAGGATTATGGAACTCAAAGAATAATCTATTTGTACTGTGACTCTGGTTCTTTGGGTTCTACACAAAGACTGATTGCTGTGGGGTCAACATGGAGAGTGATCTCTGCAGTCTGGCTCTCTATTCTCTATGGAATGTCCTAACTTGGATGTGATTTGGAAACAGCTAATTCCAACTTAAATGAATGCAAATGGAAGCCCAGACTTCTATCCAGAAGCCGAGTGAGTCAGGGATTCCAGTGTGGCAGCTGAGTGTTTATGCAATAACTCATTGGATTCCCTCTCTGTGTGGCATTTTCTAGTTTACCTGAAATCTTTGCCTATAACCAGTGGTATTCTGAGGGGGTGGGCAAAGAAAGAAAGTTTTTGGAAGAAATTTAACCATAAAAATCTTATGTTTTTTTTTTTAAATTGGGTATTCTATTTGCATCTCAGATGTTATCCCCTTTCTCCATTCCCCCCATCCAGAAACCCCCTATTCCATCCCCCTCCTCCTGTTTCTATGAGGATGTGCCCCCACCAACCCAACCACTCCCACCTCCCCACCCTCAAATTCTCTCACACTGGAGCATCCAGCCTTCACAGGACCATGGACCTTCTCTCCCACCTATGCCAGACAAGGCAATCCTCCCCTACATATACAGCTAGAGCCATGGGTCCCTCTCTATGTGCTCCCAGGCTGGTGGTTTAGACCCTGGGAACTCTGGTTGCTTGGTATTGTTGTTCTCCTTATGGAGCCCACAAACCCTTTCAGCTCCTTCAATCTTCTCTCTAACTTCTCCATTGGGCACCCCATAATCAGTTCAATGGTTAGCTGTGAGTATCCGTCTCTGTATATGTCAAGCTCTGGCAGACCTCTAAGGAGACAGCTATATCCGGCTCCTGTCAGCATGCACTTCCTGGCATCCTTTTACCCAAGTGTCCTGGGCCTTGGCAATCTCAGGAATTTTATTGTAGTCATGAGCTTTCTGTTGCCTGGAAGTTCTACTTGATGAGGCAAACAGATGGGTGTGGATTGAAGATTTTCCACTTTACCTGGACAAACACAAAATCACAGGGGAGATTGGAGTCAGGTTGGATGAGTAAATATCCTGATGACTTATCAGCTAAAAGAATCACTCGAACTAAGAGTGGCTTTCTAAGTACACAGCTGTGTGTGTGTGTGTGTGTGTGTGTGTGTGTGTGTGTGTGTGTGTGTTTTAAATAAGCGTTCCAATAGCTTTTAAGGACAAAAGTGGAAAAGGATACAGTAGTACATGGAGCAGCTGCAGTTCTGTGATGTCAACCACAGTATTTTAGAATTCTCCGTTCCCCTCATTGGTTCTAGTAATAAAGTTTGTCTAAGTAAAACCATCTCCACCTCTGAACCACAGAGAAACTGAGGTGTGATGCGTTTAATTATATTTACAAACACAACTAAAATGTACTAATACTTAAAATGCTCCACCTTCCCTATGGACATTAATTTTTTGCATTCAAAAATTCACTCAAATATTATTATCTTTTGGGTCCAAGGAGATGACTCAATCTGTAAAGTGATTTCCACAAACTGTGAGGGCCTGAGTTCAGTGCTGGGTATGTACCACAAATAATACTGACTGTGGTAGCAAGTGTATTCTATATTTTCTATACATCCTATATCCTAGCAGTGGGTAGATGGAGCCAGAAGAATCTTAGTGCTTTGAAGCCATTCATTCCAACCAAATTAGCAAACTCCATTCTTTACTTGAGATTCTATCAAATAATAATAATAATAATAATAATAATAATAATAATAATAATAATAAGTACAGTGGAGAGCAATACAAAAAGACACCTGATGCTAAATTGTACCCTCCAAATGTGCATGTAGCTATGCTCATACTGTGTGCATACATGCACATGCATTGTATACACACAAATGGTAATCTTATTCAATAGATAGTTTCACAGAAACATCAAGAAAAGTTGACATATGAAATTAAAACTATCATATCTGGGATAACCTGGGTGGATCTGATGTCACCATATGTGTCTGACAAATAAAATGCAGGGGGATGGGGGATCAGTCAGAATCAAAGAGGGAGATATGACCTACATAAGCAGTGGCAGAAGATGGGGCTGGGCTGCAGGGGGAGGCAGCCGTTACCAGCTCGAAGGTCTAGGCAGCCTCTTCATCCAGGGAAAGGTAAACAGAGATTCTCTGGAGTCTCCAGAAAGTAAACAGCCCCAATCGCCTGTTCATTTCTGTCACATAAAATTTATTTTAGTCTTCTCTTTTGCACTGAGAGGTAGTACATTTTTGTTGTTTCCAGCTTGTGATGATTTGCTGAAGTGGCAAAGACCTGGACCTATGGAGAGACAGAGTTTAGCATTACTAAATGTGGTGAAGATACGGGGGCCTCTCCTGCCTACTGTCGCTGAAAGCTGTCTATGTCCCCAGACAAATGGGTCTGTGCATACGTCCCCCGACCCTTCTTGACTGTACATTGGTGCTCTTATTGTTTGCTCTTCCTGAAACATCTTTTTAATCTGTTTAAATGCTTTTTCAGACGGGAGACTCACTTGTTTTTATAACCACAGTTTTGTCTTTCAGCTCTCACAGTGTTCATTTAATTAAGAGGAAAACCGCCTACCTTGCCTCAGCTGAGGAAAACATATTCCTTCTATAGGCAAGAATTTTACGTATAAATGAGCCCTAAAGGTAGCTATTACATAGAGCCAAGGTAAGGAAGTTCAATTTCAAATCAATAGAACATTTGGTGCGCAGCTATTTCTACAAGGTATGTGGGGTGTAGGAAATTGGAACAAGGTTCACTTCCCAAGAGCTCACAGCATGGCAAGTGTAACAGCTGAGGACTTGAGAATGCAGGGCAGTGTGCAAACAGGACTTTGAATGGTTAACTAGAAAGACGGGGCTTTGATATTATTCATATCACGCATTTAATATCATGCAGAGAACCTACGAATTCTTTTTTTATTTTATCATGAGTGAGATAAAAATGTACAAATTAACATCTACTTCCCAAGTTACCCTAAGAATTAAAGAACATGGCATGACTCATGAACTTATCGATCAGTTCAAGAAGTATAAACTATATACCAACTGCTGTGTGTAAGACATATATTCATGAATGAAGCAAAATTCCAGCATTCATGTGTCTTATATTGTAGCAGTGCATTCTCTTCTCTGTGGATCTTCAGATGGCCTCTATGGCTCTTTAAGTCTTTGAGGGAGCTCTGACTGTCTGGACATAATTTTGACACAGGAAAACTCATTACCCGTCAGCACCCAGGTTCTCATTAACCCAGTATTATCTCTGTTTCATCTGGATCTTTTCCTCCCTTTCTCTTTATATCCTGGCCTCTATTTCTAATATTCTGAATCCTTCCTTGGTTGCTAGAGACAGATTGTTTTAGTCATCTAAATCTGTTGTGCTACAATTTATAAGATATACTCAGCTGGGGACATTTCTTTAAAAAGAGGAAAAAGAGGAGGAGGAAGAAGAGGTGGTTGTGGCAGAGGTGAAGAAGAAGAGGTGAAGGCAGAGGAGGGGGAGGAGGAAGGAGAGGAGGAAGAGGGGGAGGAGGAGGAGGAGGAGGAGGAGGAGGAGGAGGAGGAGGAGGAGGAGGGCCTGAGTAGTCTGGGAGGAGGGAGGCAAGCAGGGCAGGCACTGCAGGCAGGGCAGATGCCTGTGGCTCTCCACAGGAAGCTCAGCTCTCTACCAAAAGGAAGTGGAGGTAACCAAAACACCAGTGCTTGAAATGTGGGCTCAAATCTAACTTTAAGGCAGCAGAGGGTGTCAGTACTGACAGCTCTGGCTCCCCTATGTGAGTATAGACAGTAACAACCTGAAGCTGGATTTCCTGTCATTTGGATGTGTACCTTTTCCTTTAAATGTGATGTTTCCTTTCCCTGGGGACAAAGGGAAATTCACTGATCTTTGCTTTCACAGTTGTCTTTATCTCTGTGCAGTAAAGTTCCTACAATCAGAGCGTTTGCGTCTCCAAAGCCCTGCCCTCCAGGTTTCTCTCCCAAACTCGCTCTTCCTTCTGTGTTCATACTTTGAGAAAGGTTATCTGCTCATGTGTCCTCGGCTGCCTCTCCATTTGCTCATTGGCAAGCCAGTCCTTCTGCCAGTCTGCATTCCGCCTTCATTTGTCTACGAAAATTGTCTCTCAAGCACTAAAGCATTGCCAATTCTCCGACTTTAATTGCCCATGCATAGCTCTGCCCCTCCCTTCTGCCTCATCTGAGTCCCTGCTCATCCCTAGGCCTCTAGATTTATTAAATTCTTTTGATTTTTTTTCTTTTATCTAGATGTGCATCAAGTGAAATTATTTTTCTTCTCTTTTCTTCATCCAAATATAGACATTTTCTCTGTGACCTTGCTTTGACCCTTCCATCTTCTCTCTTCTTTGGTATTTTTTCCCCTGCCTTAGCAGCTCCAGGCTTGCTGAGAACACTAGGTCCAAATCCTTAACTACCGCAGGGACCTGTGCTGTGTCCTCTCCTCAGTGTCTCAGCTCCAGAACATTGAAGACAGTATTCAGCTCCTTTCTTTGGTGTTTCTGAAGGAATCCTAACAAATCTCACAATTGACTCATCTCTTTCCTGCGATAAGGACGGAACACTGTACAGGGAAATAAAATGTACATGCAACGCAATTGCTGCCATTTTTCATTTTAACATTCCCTGCGTGTGGCGTCTTAAGAACATTCCATACACACTGTTGATAATGGGAACCCAATTCAGTCTCTGTAACTGAACATCCGAATTCAAGTGTTTGAAACCTACTTCTAGTAGTTCGTTCAGAGAAGCAAATCCCTCTTGTGCGTTTACCGGGCTATGATGGAGACTCACTGTACTCTTTGCACCTTCAGTTTCTCACGTCTCAGTTTTCTTAGCTTGAGAGGTACTTTTCTTCTCCATGCTTCTCGTATACAATATATCCCAACCCCAGTTTCCCTTTCCACTCCTCTCCCCCAGCTCTCCACCCTCCTCTCTCCTCAGGTCCACTACTCCTCCAGTTCCTTTCAGAAAAGAGCAGGCTTCCCAGTGATAATCAACTGAGCATCACATAGAAAGGTACATTAAGCCTAGGCAGAAGCCCTCACATTAAAGCTGGACAAGGCAACCTTTCCTTCTTTGTGAGTTCGCTTCCGACTCTCACAATTCTCTCTACATCCCAGGCAATTTATCACAACAGTGAACAATTTCTCAACTTCCCCTTTAGCTTTCCCATCGCATCACTACCTGGTCTTTTATTGCACAAACACCAGGTCTAGAAATTGGTTTCCTCTCAGCTCTCCAGCTGCTGCCTGACCAGGCAGTGCGTGAGGCATTTGCGACTGTCCCAGGCAGGGCTTCCTGTCCATAGCAGAAAGGAAGCTGTGCTTCTGGATGAACCCTCATTGTCCAGGGCTGGAAGAGCGATCACCAGGCAGTGATAAGGCCCTTCCCAATGCGGCAATCTGCACGAATCTCACTAACCTTGTTAGGAAGAAGAGGAAAGAAGGGGCGTTCACAAGATGACTGGGAGTACCGTTTGCCAGCCCTGCGTATCCCAGCAACCAGAAGAAACGAAAACACACCCAGTGGTCAGAGTATTTATCTTGCCAGGACTTCTACCTCCTTTCTTTACAAAGAGAGTATAAAATGACACCCTGCCATCAATTACCAACAAAAGAAAGAGTGGATAGGTTTAATTTTCAGTTGACTATCAGGCATGATGATGTGTTCTGGACTGTGTGGTTCTCCTCTCTTATTTCATAGTAACTCCTGCTAAGCATTCTCCACAAGGGCCAAGCCAGTCTCCTTTGATTTCACTTTTGGGTGCTTGTCACCCTTTCTTTTACATTCTTGTTTCCTTCAAGTGGCCTATTAGACAGAAGATGCTCTTTGAATTTTTGTTAAATAGAAGTTGCCTATAGAGAAACACACATCATCAGTTCGTCTTCTTGCGCCCAAAATATACTTGGTATGACCATTCTCTCAATTATCTTAAACTTTATCATGTGTTAAATAAAAAAAAAATTGTTCCTGCTTTTCAAATGATACAAGCTAAATTGATCAATCTCTTGTACTGTGTGTGTGTGTGTGTGTGTGTGTGTGTGTGTGTGTGTGTGTATACATGTGCTTTCCAGGTAAAGAAAAATGCATCGTCTCCAGTGTAATGGCAGTGTTTGCCCAAAAGATGTGTATGTTAAGTTTAGAAATGCCACATGCACACATATATAACCTGGCATCACAAGTGCCAGCATGGTGGATTTCTTTAACATCCTCGTCACCTACAAGCCATGGTGATTAGAATGAGAAACATCTCCCACAGGTTCATCCATATAAACACTTGGTACCCAGTTGGTGGCACCATTCGTGAGGTTATGAAACCTTTATGAAGTAGATCTTTGCTAGAAGATGTCATTGAGGTCTGGCTTTGAGAGTGTATAACCTCACCTGAACCAGTTCTAGTTTGCTTTCTCTACCAACTGAAGTTGAAAACGTGATCTCTTAGATCCAGTTTTGGCTGCCTATTGCCGTATCTCCTCTCATTACATGGACCTCTCTCTCTCCATCCATAAGCCAAAATAAACTATTCTTCCTTAAGTTGCTTCTTGTCATGATGTTGTGTTAGAACAACAGAAAGTAACTAAGATACACAGTAAGAGGAAAAGCATTTTCAGGATGCACTTGAGAGCATCTTAAATATGTTTCGTAAGTTTTCCCTCTTCATTGGCATTGGTTTTCAGATGAATGTGAACTGAAAAAGTTAAGCATGTACAATCAGAGACATGGCTTAGTGGTTAAAGGTGTTAATGCTCTTGCAGAGGACCTGTGTTTGCTTCCTAGCACTCACACTGGGCAGCTCACAATTGCTATAATTCCAGCTCCAGGACACCTGACACACTCTTCTGGTTTCAGTGCACACCTGTACGAGTGTGTGTGTATGTGTGTGTGTGTGTGTGTGTGTGTGTGCACTACTGAAATTAGAATCTTTTTTTTTAAGATTCTAATATTGAACACTATCTGGATGTGTATATTTTAAATTATGCTGGCTGTGTATACACATCCCTAAACCCATACATACTGAGGCAGTGTAGATACCTGACATGAAGATTATGTGATCAGGTCAGGGTCATGGGATTGTGTTTCTTTCCTCACAAACTGTCCTGTTCACCCTAATAATTTTTGTCAATTTCATCCCTTTCCACTATTCTGACAAACAGAACTATTATTGGCAACTCAGCACAATAATGGTTGTATTGTAGCCTGTGCGTCTCAGCAGTACCCCTGTGGAGCTGCTGTTACTGGTGTGTTTCAAAATATGCAATCAACAAATAAATATATTCCTTAGTCTTGGATTAATTTCATGATGCAATCATCTTGTGGGGTAGAAGCCACAGGATAGAGTTTCTCATTCTCTTATTGCTGTTTAATGAAGCTTAGCAGGAGGATATTAACTCTCCCAGATGGAAGCTGCCTAATTTTAGCCATAAACTACTTGAGATTAAGGGAGCTACTTTGCCTATCTCAGGTCCTAAGTGCCTAGCACAGTGTTTTAGTATGTAGTAAGTGTCAGAATCACATTTGCTGAAGTTTAGTATCTTGTTCTGGTCTATCCTATCTTTAAGTAGAGCAAAGAGATTCACCAAAGTGCTTCTGGCTTTAGATGTACATTGTTAGGTTTCTAGCAGACATAAATATTTTTAGTGGTTAGAACATTACGACAAGCTCACATTTTAGTTGTCTTGAGCCACAAAAGTAAATTTGGTTAAAGTTGCAAGCAGTATGAGTACATATAGTATTAAAATTGTCAAGAGAATCATGTAGTTCAAAATACGTATTATTTGAAATACTGCCAGTGTATATAGGCTAAGAATTCTCAGGTGGTACTTACGTTGAGTTGTTCCAGTGCTTTGTGTGGTGCTTGACAAGCTCAAGTCTACTCTCTCAATTTATCCCTTTTATCCAGACAACAAGTCTGACATTCACTTTCATTTCCTCTTAGAATAAGAAGAAAACGAGTCACAGATAAAGTGCTTCTTTGATTAGGATTGTGCATCTACCTAGGCTATCACTCAGAGCACTGGGATCCTAGTGTGGGGTGAGCAGTCCGTCTTTCTGAACCTTTCTTTATACATTTATAAAACGTAATCATGATACCCACCTTTAAAGGGTTATCGTAAAAAATAAACCTTATCCATTTTAAATGATTGACATTGGGTAAACGATGCTTGGAGTTTTAATTCAACTATAAAGGGCCTAACGTTGCTCAGTGGACAATGATAAAGTCAGTGAGTTAGTTATATTTTTCACAGTAACAGAAACGAGACTGCCAAGAAAGCTGCTGGGAGTGAGAGAGGAAATATGATTGATATACAAGTGAATAACCAAAACCACTGAGTTACCTGAAAAGGATATACAACATGGGATGCAGGCAAGAGGGACCATACCACAGTCACTTGAAGAGATGGAAGACTAAGCCTACCTTTAGATGTCTTGGGGACCCTCAGAGAGAGATGACCACATGATGTGACACACAAAATACCACAGTGATTAAGTGAATATGCCCTGCCCTGTGGCCTTTTGCAATACTGTCAGGTTGGCTGATGAGTCACTTTTGTCTTTGTAAATATGCTCTGTTCTCATTCCTGTCTCCACATGCCCCTTGTGTGCACCTACCTACAGAATGTAGAAATAAATTCCCTAGAGGGCTAGAGATGCTTCACATTCTCTGTGGTCTGGTCTGTCTTCTAAGAAGTTCAGTAGTCTGTGGAAAGTGGGCTTCAGCGAGCCAAGTTTTATTAGATGCTCGGAGTTTCATCCGTGAATTTAGAAATGTATTGAACTTCCATCATTGAATAACTCTTGTTGGTCTGATCACTGAAAAATATTACTTGATTCATTATTTTACTTTTAGCTCACTATGTTGTGAGAGACTGGCCAAAGGAAGGCCTGAGAATGATGGAAACTTAAAGACAGGGACTAAATTCTGGAAGGTTGAATGTGATCCTCTATGTTGTGTAAAAGTCGATAAGGAAATTAGTTCCTGTGATTTTCTTCCTTCTGGCCCTCATTATGGTTAATCAAGAAATTTGGGTTCTCCTTTAATTTTAATGACTAAGATTGTGTGTCTGTGTTTTGTTTGTGTGTGTATACAAATGTGTGTATGTGTGTTGATGTGTATGCATGGGTATGTGTGGGTGTATGTGTGGGTATGTATGTGTAGATATTTACTTGTGGAGGTCTGAAGTTGATGTCACCTGCCCTCTGGTATTACTCTCTGCCTTATTTTTGAGGAAGAGACTCTCACTGAACCTGAAGTTCACTGATTTGACTTTACAGCAAACTCCAAGAATCTACCCTTCTCCTCCTTCACATTGTTCTTGGATTATAGGCACAGTCCATCTAAAGCAGCCCTTATAGGTTTTGTGTAGATCAAACCCAGGTTCTCATACGTAAACAGCAAGCAATGTACTAACTATGCCATCTCCATCCCCAGAGACTAAGACTTTCAAAAGAACAATTTTGAGTCTGTGATTCATAGTTGTTGTCTAAACTCAGACAGTGCCCAACATGGAAGCACTGCCCCCTATCAACAACATTTAAACAGATGTCTCAGAAATGGGATGCATGCAAGAGATAAGGGTTATTCTAGAGCATCAGCCAGTGATTCTTTCCCCATGAGTCTAAGCATGACTTTTTCATGTTTCTATGAAAGAACTGACCTAAAATCTTTATTTAGGATGTTATGAGAAGTTGACCCCAAGAGAAAATCTCAAGAGAATAAGAATCCTGCTATTTACATCTTAAATAAAGCCTTGTCAAGATTGGAATGAAGCTGCCTCCAGGCCTGAGCCAGAGTTGACTCATTTCATTGGTTGAGTGGGTGGTGCTAATTCTCAGAACTTAGTTTTAATTTGGTGTGGCTAGTGAGAACTGAAGTGTTCTCAAAGTGCCTCTTGGAATGTCTTACTTTTTCCACTATTTGGTAAAAATAACAGAAATAACACTTATTTTTTTTGTTTGTATATGTGATGCCTATTCTACAATATGGCCAATTGCTAATCCAGAGTCAATGTAAGAACACTTGGAGCTGTTTGGAGCCCTTGGGTCTGAACTTTAAAATGCTCACCTGCTCAGGTCAGGCTCACACAAAATTATCTTTTTTAGTATTAGTTGCAATAGATTATAAATCATAACAGCATTTTCAAACCCCCATCATCTTTGTCAAGTAATCTTGCCTAATGATAGGAATGTTACATTACAAATTTTACCTACATCAAGGGAATGGGATTACATGTGATACGGTACCAAGAGTTAGGGCTCCTGGGTACCTTTTCAGGACTTGGCCTACCATTTCCTACCTTTACTGGAGGTGAATGGCTAGGGTACTTGAAGTAGTCACTTTCTGTTGTTGTGATAAAACACCATTACCAAAAATAATTTATAGAAGAGTTCATTTTGTCTTATAGTTCTAGAGAAAAGGAGAGAAAGAGAAAACAGGAGGAAAGGAGAGGGAGAGGGAGAGAAAGAGAGAAAGACAGCATAGTTGTAGGAAGGCTTGACAGCAAGCAGCTAGAGTGGGAAGCTGAGAGACATTTTCAATTACAAACAAGAAGCAGAGATAAAATTGATAGTGGGGTGAGGCTACAAACTCTCAGAGCCCACCTGCAGTGGTATATTTCCCTAGGCTAGACCTCCCAAAGGAGGTCACCAACAGCACCACCAACTGCAGACCAAGTGTTCAACTGTGTGACCCTCCATGGGACATTCCCTATTCAAACCACCACTTCCCTTCAGCAGTTAAGAGCACTGACTGCTCTTCCAAAGGTCCTGAGTTCAATTCCCAGCAACTACATGGTGGCTCACAACTATCTGTAATGAGATCCAATGTCTTCTTCTGGTGTCTCTGAAGAGAGCAACGGTGTACTCACATATATAAAATAAATAAATCTTTAAAAAAAAGATTATCATGAGAATTACCGTGTTCACGTATAACATGAATATATACATATTCATATATATCAGGCTTTATAAATTAATATACATACATGTAGTAATTAGAAAAAGAGTACCTGGTAGTTTATATTACACTGCATTATAGATTGATATATGTAGCTTTATAGCATTATATATGTATTACACATTAGTCAATGACATACATTCACATATAATAAATCTTATCTTATAATTTAATCATGTATCTTTGGAGCAAGAACTTGAGCTTGAGCTTGAATATGGTGTGGTGGTTTGTCACCCATGGGGTCATGCATTTGATCAGTTGGTCCTCGGTTAGTGGTACTGCTTGGGAAGATTTTGGAGTTATGGCCTTATTGGAGGAAGTATTACTGGAGGTGAGCTTTGAGAGTTTAATGAATTGCACCATTTCCCATTCACTCTCTGCTGTACTTTTGGTTGAGATGTGAGCTCTTAGTTCTCAACATTCTGGCTCTCAGCTTTCTGGCTCAGCTGCCATACCTGCATCCTGCTTCCATGCCGGACTCACCATTATGGAATAGCACTCTGCAACCATAAGCAATATAAACATGTTCTTCTATAAGTTGTCTTGAGTATGGTATTTTATCACAGCAACAGAAAAATAATTAATACAAATGGGGCATAAATACATTTTGTTTTAGAAATATAAATAAAATAATGAGAGCAAGCAAGGAGAATGGGGAAATTTTTTCCAAATAGGAGTTTATGCAAATAGAAAAATAGTTAGTGTAATGTGTATGGAAAATAAAACAGTAAGTACTGAAGGGCCACCCTAGTGCCTAGTTGTACACATCTATCTCTCACCCTATTTACAACAGTCATTCATCATTCTCCTTGTTATCCTTTATCCTCAGTCTCCTGAGACATGAAGAAGAATAAAGGGGCAGTGGTGGCGCATGCCTTTGATCCCAGCACTTAGGAGGCAGAGGCAGGCGGATTTCTGAGTTCGAGGCCAGCCTGGTCTACCGAGTGAGTTCCAGGACATCCAGGGCTATATAGAGAAACCCTGTCTCGAAAAACCAAAAAAAAAAAAAAAAAAAAAAAAAAAAAAAAGAAGAAGAAGAAAGATTTTATCCAGAAGTTTTTGTTTTCTGGATATAAGAAAGATGCAATTAGATTCCCCCCTTTTTTCTTCTTTGTGTGAACACAGAAACAATGCCTGGCACTGAGGACAACAAACACCCAAAGATCTTGAGTTGCTGAGAGCATCAGAGAGTCTTTGCACCACCCCAGGACTCCTTCTTCCTGCTCAGAAGTGAACAGTAATGTCCCTGTAGTTTCCTGGACCCGAGTCCAGGTCTTTCCTGCCCCAAAGCACATATGAATGAAAGATACGAGGAAGAGTTACCTAGTCAGGTTGACAACAAAGATTAACCATCACAGAAGCTATGCTTGCTTCCAACCATGGCTGACACATGTCCCAAAGATAGTTGTGAATATGACCCAGCAGAAAATTGTGAAATTACTTAAATCATTATAAGCTTCCTTTCTAGACTGAGAATGGTAGTGTTCCTTTTATCCCAGCACTTGGGAGGCCAGACTGGTCTACATAGACTGTTTACAGCTAGACTTAGAACTACCTAGTGAAACTGTCTTGAATAAATAAACTGGAACCTGAAGTGGCCACCTCCTGTAGTCAGGCAGGACCCCCAGTGAAGGGATAAGGACACCAACCCACCCAAAAAACTTTCAACCCAAAATATATCCTGTCTACAAGAAATGCAGGGACAAAGATGGAGCAGAGACAAAGAGAGAGAAAGAATGGCCAACCAATAATCGGCCCAACTTGAGACTCATCCCATGGCAAGCACTAATCCTTGACACTATTAATTATACTTTGTAATGTTTGCAGATAGGAGCCTACATAACTGTGCTCTGAGAATCTCCACACAGCAACTGACTGAAACAGATGCAGAGACCCACAGTCAAACAGTGGATGGAGTTCAAGGACTCTTATGAAAGAGTTAGAAGAAGAATTGAGGTCCCATAGGAACTCCACAGAAAGACCAACAGAATCAACTAACATGGACAAAGGTGGCTCTCAGAGACTGAAACACCAATAAAAGAGCATACATAGGCTAGACTTAGGCTATCTACACATATATAGCAGATATCCAAACCAGTCTTCATGTGGATTCCTCAATAACTGGAACAGGAGCTATCTCTAAAGCTGTTACCTGTCTGTTGATCCTTTTGTTCTAAATAGGCTGCCTCATCTGGCCTCAGTGGGACAAGACACACCTTGTTTTACAGACACTTGATGTGCCAGGGTGAAGGGATACCCAGGGAGCCTCCTTCCTCTCAGAGGAAAAGAGTGCTAGTGAATAGGGGAAAAGACTGTGTGATGAGGAACAGAAGGTCATCGATTGAGATGTAAAGTGAATAAATAAATTAATGGAAAAAAACAAATAAATAAATAAAAGATTATTGTATTTTTGTAACTTGGTTGCATGTTTCTTCATTATGACCTCTGTGGATGACAATGTGATATAATAATGTCAAAAAATTGGACACGACTCTGAAATTTTCTTCTTTTTGACTGTCTCACATGTAGCACCAGATATCCTGAGCATACTACGTCGGACAGACTGGCCTGCAACCTTTTGTGATCCTCCTATCTAAGGTTTTTAGCACATGTTAGGAACATGCCACTACATGCCATTACAGCTAGATAGACTCAGTCTGGGTCTTAGAAAAGGACCTCAAAATTATTATTTTCCCCCAATAATGTGATATCATATATATGATATCAGATATATATCAATTCAAGATACAAGCTTAAAAATATACTGAAAATTGTTGAAGTAATTATTTAAAATGGCCACCAGTCAAGCCCACTAAGCTATGGTGGCTCTGCCTAGCTCAGCTACCATGTTCCACGGCCAGAGGCCACGTGCATGCTGCAGCTAGAAACAGCCAGCCAGAAACACCAGCCCTGCCACTTGCGAGATGCCAGTGTGGGAGACGGCTCTGACAAACTTCCACTTTGTCTCCTCAAGGTTGGGCATTGCCCAGACCATCCTGCCATCCATGCAGGCCCAGTAGGGAAATGAGACTCTAATGCTTAAATATTAATCAAAGGCTTTATACATTTGGTAATGCTCAGTAACAATATGCCCATACAATTAGAGTTGTTTCCCAATTAGCTAACTAAATATAAGTTGTTACCCACGACTGCTTTCCATACCTGTGTGGCTCTTCATCCTCCTGCATCTCTGGCCTCTCTAGCTCCTCCTCTTCCTTTTCCTCTTCCTCTCCTTACTTCTCCCATCTTAGCTCCACCTACAGAAAAATTTCAAAATGACCAGAATGTTAATATCAAAGGCGCTTAGCCTCCTTATTCAGGAGTTGATCTGTAACCATTTAACTACTGCATAAGTAATGTTGTATAATTAATAAAGTGGATTTATTTATTTAGTGGTGGTGACTTAGGGCCAAATAAACATACAATGAGGTAATATATGAAAACAAGTACAGTTTTTAATATCCTCAAGCCCCCATTTATATAGTCAATAGGATGTTTGAATGAAGTCAATTTGCATCACTGTTTTCTTTAGTTTTGTGTTATTTGGATTTAATACACTCTGCTATGTAAATACATTGGTTGTTGTTGGTGACTTTTTGTTTTGTCTTGGTTTTTTGTTTTTACATTTTTTTTTTTTTTGTATTTCCCTATGATAAAGTGACATTTTACTTCAAGGGGAGATTTTAAATCTAAGCAATGTTGATAAGGGCCTCTTATCTGCTCTGCTGTGGGATAATAAATCCATCCTCAAATTATCAAATAAGAAAATGTTTGATATATCTTGAAAGTGCCCTAAATTGATTTGGTAGAAAGTTAATCTCCAGAAAAGCAGTCACAGGGTATTTGTCTTCATGAGTAAATGATGTCATTATTGCCTGAGTGGGTCAGTTGTTGGAAAAGTAGGTTTTTATAGAGTGACATTCTTTTTTTTTTCTTTGTCCATTTTTTCATGTAATGTGAGGCTCTTTGCATATGTCAGCACCATTGTCCTTAGATTACTAACCTTCAGAATTGAAAGCTGGCTAAACTCCTTCTTTATAATTCATGTAACTTTGGTTATTCTATTATAGAAAGATGAAATTTATTGAGATAGGGCAATAACGCTCAATGCAATTAAATTATTATCTAAAGTCATTCATTCATAAGTCCTTTGAAAATTACAGTGATTTTTAGTTTTAATTGCCAATTTGACAACATCTGCAATAACCTAGGAAGAAGATCTCAATGAGGGACAATGTGAATCGGCTTAGCCTATGTTCGTGTCTGTTAGGGGTTGTCTTGATTATATTAATTGTTGTGGGAAGACCCAGCCGAAAAGAAGGTGGTACTATCCCTGGGGTTGGGTCACGGGCTGGATAAAGAGGAAGAAAGTGATCTGTGTGCATCAGTTCATTCCATTTTGCTTCTCAGCTGTGAGTGTGATCTGAGCAGTTGCTCAGGCTCTTGCCACTGGGTCTTCCCAACAATGATGGACTCTCGACTGGAATTGTGAGTAAAAATATCTCATTCTCCTCCTCTGAGTTGCATTTTTCAGAATGTTTTATCACAGTAACAGGAAAAGAAGCTAACATAAGTACTAATCATCTGGGGCCCTGACACTTAAGAGTATAGATTGTGGCCACTTCATATTTATAAGGTTCAAAATTATAGTTGAACACCACTGGCTATAACATTAAGGAAATACATATAAATTAAAAGGCTTTGTTTGTTACTCTAGAGAGTTTCGGAAAGCTGAGGATAATGTGTAAACTACTTTGTGACCTATATACAAATGTCAAATCAATGTTCACAGCAGCATTTTGCTTATTTTTGACATTTCACAGGGACGTTCATCACAAACTGCAATAGGATTAATAAACAAAAATTTGAATTTTGCTTCCAAACATATTGTGGAGCCTTGAATGAAATATGTCAACCATGGGCTCCTGTCTTTGAACACCTTGTTCCTGGTCAGTGGCTCTGTTTGGGGAGGTTTAGGAAATTATAGGACATTTGCTGTAGGGACATATGTCATTGGGGATGGGATTTAAGAATTTATAGCCTCACTCAGTTTCCATTCCTAACCTTGCTGTTTGCCTGCGGTTGAAGATGTAATCACTCAGCTTCTTGCTCCAGCCACTTTGTGTCATACCTCCCTTGCTGTCTTGGACTCTCCCTCTGGAATTTTATTAAGACAAACTGAAGTCTTCCTGCCATAGGTCACTTTTGGACATGGCATTTTATCACAATCACAAAAGTAACTAATACTCATATCCTTTTTTACTAGGCAAGCACTGTACCCCAAGATAAATCTCTAGCCTTCCTTCTCAGTTCTTAAATAAATGCTTATGGGTGCCCCCCAAAAGAGACCTTCCATTTCCAAATTAACTCATCTAGTGGCAAATGATGTGTGTGTGTGTGTGTGTGTGTGTGTGTGTGTGTGTGTGTGTGTGT
>JANHMN010000016.1:25970863-25998644 GCA_030674055.1 Rhabdomys pumilio | reverse complement strand
TGTGTGTGTGTGTGTGTGTGTGTGTGTGTGTGTGTGTGTGTGTGTGTGTAGGGATAGGAGTGTCTAATGGTTTGTATATGCTTGGACCAAGGGATGGCACTATTAGGAGGTGTGGGCTTGTTAGACTAGGTATGTCATTGTGGCATAAGCTTTAATATTCTAGTACTAGGAATACCCTTCCTGGAAGTAAGTATTCTGCTAGCTGCCTACAGATGAAGATTTAGAACTCTCAGCTCCTCCTTCACCATGCCTGCCTACATGTATTGTCCTGCTCCCACCATGATGATAATGGACTGAACCTCCGAACCTGTAAGCCAGCCTAATTAAATGGTGTCCTTTATAAGACTTGCCTTGGTCATGTTGTCTGTTCACAGCAGTAAAACCCTAAGACAGGATGCATCAACTAATAAATTGTTAGCAAAGAATTTAATTTCCCAATTGCCTTAGAAGAGTTAATTTTCCAAAATCTTGTGTGATGTGTCATGTGATACAGACTCATGTGATGCTTTGCTGAGGCAGATTCACATGAAGTTTTGCTTAGACAAGACCCCTGGAAGGACTCATGAAGTTTAGAGGAAAATTGGACCTTTACCTGAGGTTCCAGCTATACCACTTCTTGGGCATATACCCAAGAGATACTCCAACATATAACAAGGACACATGCTCCACTACATTCATTGCAGCCTTATTTATAATAGCCAGAAGCTGGAAACAACTCAGGTGTCCCTCAACAGAGGAATGGGTAAAGAAAATGTAGTATATTTATACAATGGATTACTATTACTCAACTATTAAAAACAATGACTTCATGAAATTCCCAGTCAAATGGATGAAACTAGAAAATATCATCCTGAGTGATGTAACCCAGTCTCAAAAGAACACACATGATATGTACTCACTGATAAGTGGATATTAGGAAAAATCTCAGAATACCCATGATACAACTTACAGACCATATGAAGCTCATGAAGAAAGAAGACCAAAGGGTGAATACTTCAGTCTTACTTAGAAGAGGGAACAAAATAATCATGGGAGATAGAAGTAATGAGGGACTTTAGAGGAACAAAAAAGGGGGAGGGGAAAATAGGGCAAGATTAGGTGAGGGAGGAGACAGGGGAGAAGTGTTTGGTTAAATTGTTGGGTTGATGCGTAGGTCCCATGTCCATATCCCCCATGGGGCTAGGGCTGCTGGTCGGGAGGCATGAAGTGGGAAGTTGACTCTGTTCTCTCCACACTAGAGCTAAGCAGACATCAGGCTATTTGAAGCAGAAGGACCCTGCTTGTGGGTGGGGAGTGTAGTCTGAGGTCCAGCAGGGAGCCAGAGCTAGCTCTTCTGGTTCTCAGGCTCTTTCATCCCCCAGGTACAGCTGGGGGGCCCCACAGAAGGGCTGAGAATGAAGTGGGGATGTATGGGCCAGATTGGCTTACAGCAGAAGGGGAGATGTGGAGAAGCTCTGGCTGTGTCTAGCAGGGAGGAGAGTTCTTGGTCACGGTGGCCTACTTGGCTTGGCTGGGTTGGTGGTCTCTGTGGCTGGGAACTCAGAGAGTTCTTCTGCAGGAGATTAGATGGTGGCTCTGTACTTGAAGACCTGCTCCACTGTTCCCCACAGTGGGTCCCAAATAATAGAAAGAGTTCATGGTCTTAAGATGTTTATTGTCATGGCAGAAAGTAGATGAAAACTATACCCTAGTTTCCTCAGGGTGGGCCTGGGGTTAAATACCTTTTGCAAGAAGGAGGGTCTGGGAAGGAATGTTTGATTGGCTACTCCCCTCTGGCCTTTGGGTATCTCATTAATATGGAGCTCTGTATTGATGCTCCTCTGCCTATAGTTATGCCCTCTACCTGTGGAGGCACTAGGGGGCATTGTCCTATATGACTGAAAAACCCAAATCTATGGAGGTCTGGGACCTCCTGTCAGGAGCCTGGACTCTGGGAGCATGGCAAGCACCTGCCAGTCCCTTGCAGGGAACCCTGCGGGATCACCTGCTGAGTCACCTGGGTTTTAAACCTAACTCAACCAGAAATTAGGCTGCCTTTCGTGGTCCTACAGAGAAATACAGAGGGTCATGAAATTGAATGGAAGTGTGTAGCAGTCGGGGTGGGTATAGTCACTAGAAAGTTCCACATGCCAGAAAAGCAAGAGATTCCCAGTACTCAACGGGATGACATTAGTTGAAATACCCAACGAAGGGTAGAGAGAACCTGTAGAGACCATATCCAGGAATGGCCCCTGGTTGAGGGATGGGGCTACCCATCCATCTCAAAAATATTAATCCAGAATTGGTCCTGTCTAAAGGAAATGCAGGGACAAAGTATGTATCAGAGGCTGAAGGAAAAGCCATTCAGAGACTGCCCCACCCAGAAATCCACTCCATCTGCAGACACCAAACCCAGACACTATTGCTGATGCCAAAAAGCTCTTGCTGACAGGAACCTGGTGTAACTGTTCCTTGAGAGACTCTGCCAGAGCCTGACTAATATGGATGAGGATACTTGCAGCCAACCATCAGACTGAGCATGGGGACCTCAATGGATGAGTTAAGGGAAGGACTGAAGGAGCTGAAGGGGTTTGCAACCCCATAGGAAGAACAATATCAACCAACCAGACATTCTACTCCCCAAGCTTCCAGGGACTAAACCACCAACCAAAGAGTTGGAGGGACCCATGGCTCCAGCTACTTATGTAGCAGAAGATTGCCTTATCTGGCATCAACGGGAGAGTAGATCCTTGGTCCTGTGGTGAACTGATGCCCCAGAGTAGGGGAATGCCAGGGTGGTGAAATGGGAGTGGGTGGGTGAGTGGAGGAGCACCCTCATCGAAGCAGAGGAGAGAGGGTATGGGCTAGAGGAAACCAGGAAGGGGGATAACGTTTGAAATGTAAATAAATAAAATAACAAAAAAAAAGTTGGTTGAATCTAAGCCTGTACTTTCATCTTTTGTAGATTTTTTATTTTACTTTATATCTGCAGGTGAAATATATAACACTCATGTAATCATGTAAATTTGTAATGTATATAAATTTGTAATGCATATAAAATCTTTATAGACCTATTTTCCTTTTGTATATAAATGCCTTTTGTAAATTATGAAAAGTACAAATGTCCTTTTGTGAAAAATAACATTGAAGGACCTTTCCTTAGAAAGTTATGCTTACAAAACTCTTGGTAGTTGATGCCTAAGAATTTGAAGGTAAGAGATTTCCCACAGTTCTCCACTGATGAGGTTGGCTCTCTGTGTTTAGGTTGTACCACCATGTGCTCTATGTTAAACACCTACTTTCTCCTGGAGCTGTGGAATTTCAGTAAAAAATGATGATGCTCCACGCAGAATCTTGAGGTCGAAGACTTTTAGTGAGTTTTCCTTGTGTAACAGAAAGTATATTACTAAACTGAGCTCTTTGTGTTTGGGCAAAGTAGCTTCTGAGACAGGATGGACCCCCTTGACTTAGACTCAAGCAAGCTTCTTATCTCATGAGCCTGTAACAAGGAGGAAGGCAAATGATGAAGGATATTAAAGACATTGTGACCTGAGAACTAGAAGGCAAACCATTTCCAACGGAAGTTGTTACTGCTTATCTAGTGGTATGAAAATGTCTATAGTGGGAAGAAGAAGCTTGTTTGTGGAGAGGACACTTTGTTCAGAACTTGCTCAGTCAGGAACACAGCACAATAGTTTCTCCATGGCCTCGTCAGTCAGTTCTGCAGGATCGTGTATGAATCTAAAGTAATGATACTTTCTAATCTGTCTGCTACTTTCTGTTTATTATTTACTAGGAAGGTTCACCTGGGAGAAAATTCTCTACTCTACCCAGGACTCTCAATTGGGAGCTGCAGCTTGCTGCGTCTGTGGGGCTTCACCAGTCATTTCTACTGAAGTCTTGTAAGCATCTGCTTTGATACTACTCTCCGCTACTCTCTCCTCGTCATTTTACTTTCATGTGCTATGTGCTTAATAAACCTACTTACTCAAGGAAGTACGGCTGCCACAAATTATTCAGCAGACGGAACTTCAGATCTACTGCATTTCTGCATGGTTCTGCAGTTTGTCTGCTGTAAAAAGCATGTCCTATGAGATGCCTCCTGGGAGGGGTGGGATGCATCAAGGAGATCTTCAGGGATTACTCCAGGTCACAGCTGCATGTTTCTCCTCCTACTCTATCTTTTGATGTGCTGTTGCATATCTTAGCTATGAAGACTCCAAGCAAAATTCCATGAGGCCTTGCACTGAATCTTCAAACCTGCTTTGGCCTTAGGGACCTCAGAAGATATTTGCTGATTTTTTTACAGTTTTTGAAAACGAGTTTTTATTAGAATATACTGATTGTATCTAATATAGTGCTTCATTATGTCATTTTTATACAAATATAAAATATTTAAGTCATCTCTCTTCTCTCTCTCTCTCTCTCTCTCTCTCTCCTCTTTTCTATGGGTCTCCCTCCTCTCACCAACCAATCTCCTTTCTATATTTAAATATTTTTTTAATTTAATGATGCAATGTGATTACTTAGGGATGGTTACAGGAACATGGGTGAAGACTTATCAAAAGGAGTATGAACAGCTTGTCAGTGGCCATACCATTGAATAAATATTTCACCCCCTTCATCACCTACTCAGTGTGTATAATCTCCAGGGAGACTTGGAGTGCTGTGAACTCCTCTCATCTCCATAACAGGATGCCCACTAATCCTGTCTTGTATAGCTCCTTGGCTGGTGATCACAGTGGCTATGAATTTAAAAGCACAACATCAGTATCACAGTTGGAAGTCGGTGATGCACAGAATTCCCATTTGCTGCCACTGGTTCTTATATACTCTATGTCTGCTTTATAAGATACTCCACTTTGTGAGGGCATAATATAGTTGTCCCTTTTATGGCTGGGCATTCAACAGTGTCTTAATCTCCCTTCTTTGACCTGTTAGGAGTCTCTGCAGTTAACAGTGACCTCAACAAATAGAAACCTCTCTGACCAAAGCTAACAGCAGCACTAGTCTGTGGACATAACATAGTTATTGAGAAGGAACGTCATTGGCCACATCATGTCCATTTAGCAAAAACAACTATGACCTATGACCTCCCCATCCATAGACTTTCAACTGAGTTTATAATTCTAGATATGAATGCTCTCCTGTAGAACAGGTCTCAGATCTAATCAGAAAGTAATTGGCTAGCCTCCAACAGACTTGCCACTAATGTGCCACTACCTATCACACCATTGTGTGATATCATACCTATCACAGGTGCATTTTGCCTGGCCAAGCAGTAGTGATGCATCTTGGGTCCATAGCCATGTAAGATTGTTAATAACAAGTTCCTTATCATCCCTAGCCTGAATAGCATTTTCTGGCCCTAGGGCGGCTAGTGAGCAGGAAGAAAACTTTCAGGCCAGTCCAGCTGATTACTCTATGTCCTGTGACGAGGGCATATAGCGTCTTCAGGAATCCAGCTCTTGTGAACAAAGAATATCATTGTATTTTAGCATTTTACAAACAAACAATAAACCACATTAAAATAGAAGTTGAAGATGTGCCATTAGTGTGTATTCATAGGCTTTTTCATCACGAAGACTAATTGAGTTTTAAGTCATTATTCTGACTAACAAATAGGTCAAAATGTCTTTCTCCAGGGTTCCAATGGCAGCCTTTCAGTCACAAACATTAATAGGACACCAGAGATGTGTAAATTCACCACAGATTCTGAATTAGGAAAGTGAACACACAAACTTTTGAAGGCAGTCCTCTCATGTGAATGGTATAAAATTTAATCCAAATAAGGTTAAGATTGGTCCTTTATAACTATTCAGCCCAGAGGGAGGAAAAATGTAGCTGGGTTGGTAAATGTGTAACAGCTGGCAAGCTTCTGCTGCCAGCTCTTATTTTAGACTGCTCACACTCCTGGCTCTCTGACATCTAGCTTGGAATCTCAAAGAACCCTCACAGGGGATTTCTGTGACTTTATTTCTTTTCGATTTTCTTAGGCTCATTGAGTTAGTGAACATGAAGGGAAGTGTGATTTAGAAGAACCTGGGGTAGAAAGAATGATGAATAGCAAGTAGGAGCGGCCATCAGAGAGGCAGGCTGCTGTAACTCATGGTGTAATGAGTCTGATGCCCGTGCCTTAACACTGCCAGTTAAACTATTGTGAAAACATGCCATTGACTAATTGCATGCTGGCTTATTTAGAAGGAAAGTCCAACAGCCAATTAAGTAAATTCAAAATGGTTTTAGTCTCCAAGCTGTCTCTAAGTACCTATTTATAAGTATGTTGGGGCCTGGGATACATTTTTTAATTCTTAGTAACAAGTTTCAAAAACCCTAAGATTTTGTTATTGCATTAATGGATATACAGTGCATTACAGATTTTTCTATAATAGAAAATTAAAAATATCAGTAAAAACAGATTGTGTAATGCAAAAGGTTCTTTACGTCACAAATAATATGAAGTCTCCCAGACTCTGTGTCGCTTGTCTCTGTTCCAATCTTGCTGAAGTTTCTTCTTAGAATACCAGAGGGCTGGAGCGATGAGGCCTGTCTAATGTTGCCGACTTGATTATGAATGGGTAAGTTAGTATCAGGTTTAGTACAAGGCAATTCATCTTTATGTTTAGTGCTTTTGAGCATTGTGTAGCTTATGAAAACTTATTTTATCAACTTTGTTGCACAGTCAACACAATCAGGAAAAACTGTGGGCAAATGTATAATTATCAAGCAAAACGTTACTGTGGCTCCTTTACACTTGCTTCTGGTTATGAGCTGGGAAGTTTTCTGCATGTCTGATAAATAGCGCTACCTTTTTTTTTTTTTCTGAAGATGTCACATAATAAAATAGATAAAAATTCCAGTCCATACATTTTTAAAGCTCATAAAGCTGATAAACACACACACACAGACACACATACACACACACACACACACATACACAAACACACACACACACTTTTTAATTTAAGGATAGATATTACAGATATTTCTTATGCTCAATTATAGTAATGTATGAAATAAAATAAAAATCACTATATTTTTGCTTTCCCACTTTGAAAATTCTATTCTCCTTTCTTAACTGTTTTCCTTCCTTCATCTACTAAGTAGAAGATTTATGTAACGTGATGTCTAGTTATAAGATCACATGATTGGTTTCCAGACTCTCATGGAAAAAGGGAATACACATACATATTTACCTATCTATATCATCTACCAATAAATCAATCTGTCTGTCTGTCTGTCTGTCTATCTATCTACCTGTTTATTTACATTTCTTCTGCACATCACTTGGAAGATTTCATCCCCCACTTTCTCCTTTTCTTTCCTATCTTCTATCCTCTCACTCTTTCCAGAAGTCTCAGACAAGGAAGTTTATCTAAGCATTTATGGTAAGTTATTTCCCCACCAATGCAGATTCCACATATTTATTCACCTAACCAACAAAAAAAAAAATCTCTTCCTAGCTTCTATGTTGATTAATTTTATATAATAACTCAGTTGTACTAAGGATTGCTAGGTAATTTATTGAACAATATGCCTACCAACTTGTCAGACCACCTCACAGAATGAGACTGAAGTCCAATCAATAGTGGGTTAGTGGTAGGCGGTTCCACACCTTGACCCAGACTGCCTAGATGTATATACCTATTTACATACTTATATTTAATTTTTTTCATACCATATATTTTGTTTATATCCTTTCCTCTTCCCTAACTCCTCTCCTATCCTTTCCCTTGGTTCCCTGTTTAAACACTAACCGCAAGAGACTGAAAGACAGACCTGGGGGCACCTTTGCTGGAGCTCTTTGTCCCTTTTCCCAGTGTCATTACGTTAAATAAATCTCCTTTTCATGATTTTTTTCACAGTGAATTTGGCTCATTTAATTAGTTTATTGAGGATAGATGGCTGAACCCGGCTTGGGTCACGAACTGTGAACCCTTCCCCCGAGTTCACTTCCACTCTGCCATGACTGCTCTTAAATATTGTCAACAAAGAAGACATCATTTAATTGGATTACGAAACAGAGTAACCTCTAAGAATATTAAGTAAATAAAGATTTCAACCCAACTCCAAGCTCATTATTCTTACTAGAACTGGAAACAGATAGAAACGAATAGATTGTCATTGCCTGGAGCCCAGAGAAGTCACTTAGGCTCTATTATGAAAGAGCTAGCACACTGGGAGTGCTTTGTAAGAGACTGAAGACAACATCACTAGGAAATAACGATAAACACATAGGCACGGCTCCTTTCATTGCAGGCTAGTCACCATCCTCTGATAATCAGGAAGATACATCTTTAGTGGATATTGTCCATGCTTGAAACATCTGAGACAGCACTAATATTATAAAAGGGGAGATCTGTTTTTATTGAATTTCACTCTTGCAGTATTCTAATAGTGAACATGATATTAAAGAGCAAATGTTGTGGGTGTCTGTAAAAATGAGTTATTAAAAAGCAAACAGATCATCTTCACAAGATGAATGGGGATAAATTGGCTGTAAAATACATGCTGAATTGGACGTGGCTACATATGCTTGTAATCTCAAGATAAGGGCAAGTAGAGACCGCAAGAGAAGTTTAAGGTTGTGACTAGCTCCACAGAAAGATTGAAACCTCGTGGGTTACAGGACACCCAGAGTCAATACTAAAGTCTCTAATATAGTCGAGATATTGCTTCATAGAAAAATTTTCATTTGGTAAATACATCAAAAATCTCAGTCTCTCTACCTCTTTTCTTCATGTGTCTGCTGTGTGGTGAGTGCATATGTATGTTTATGTTTTCTCTCTCTCTCTGTCTCTCTCTGTCTTTCTCTGTCTCTCTCTGTCTCTCTCTCTCTCTCTCTGTGTGTGTGTGTGTGTGTGTGTGTGTGTGTGCGCACCCGCGCGCCCACACCTGTGTGTGCAGCTGCAAAGCAGACATCAGGATACATCCATTCCTATCCACCTTATTTATTGAGACAAGATCTGTGAATTGAATCCTGAAGACGCATTAGCCAGCTGGTGGAGTGATCCTCTGTCTCTGCCTCTTGAGACCTGGAATTACAAGTGGTGGCTACACTCATCTGATATTTACACAAATCCTGTCCTCAGGCTTTGCCTTGCAAGCACTGTAGTGTCTGAGCAACCTCACCAGCATAAAATACTCTCTTCTAATGACTTGAGACATATATCACAGTATTGTTAAGTACATTCATTCTTGTGTCACAGAGTGTCAGAGGTTACTCCTTAGGCCTAACGATTGCACTGTTTGCAGAATCTAGAGCATGGCACAGTTCCATAGAAATATACCTATGCTTCAATCAAAATATAAAAGCGGGGGCTGGTGAGATGGCTTAGTAGTTAAGAGTGCTTGCTGCTCTTCCAGAGGAGCCTGGTTTTTTCAGTTTCCAGCACCCACATCAGCTGACCCACCTGTAATTCTAGCTCCAGTGGATCCAGTGCCTTCCTCTGGCCTTCATGTCCACCATCCTTGCATATATACACACAATTACTCATAAAATAACTCAAATTAATTAATTGAAAGGATTTTTTTATTTGGAAAATATTTATGGCATGTCCCTGAACTTCCAGGATGATTAAAGGAAACTAACATTATTGTTGATTTTGCAACAATCTTGGAGACAGAAGAAATGACTGTCTTGTGTGCTAGAGTAATCTTCACATGTAAACTAACTAATACAGACCTCAGTAGCCAATGAGAACTCAGTTCAGGTTTCCACTAGGTCACAGTCAAACCAGGCGATTGCTCAAGACTGGGCACCATTCTAGCCAATCCTAGCCTGATGGGTCTAATTTTGGCCTCTCACACTTGCCTGTTGCTCAGCAGGTCTTCCCTTGGCAGCTGTTGGTAACAAGTTGTCTTTCCTGTGGGAACCATTTTCTGTCTTCACTCATGTGAATAAGATCTGTGCTTCAAAAAAAAAATCACACTACCTTTAAAAACTATCTTAAGCGTAGGTATTGAAAACACAAACATGATGAATTCATAACACGATCTGTTAATTGACGTTTTAAAATGTTTATTTTCTTTTCAACGTGCATGTCTATATGCAAGTAGGTGGATGAGTTTAGTTGACTTCAGAAGCAAGAAGAGGATTCTGCATTGTTGGGATCTGGAGGTAGAGGCAGTTGTGAGCAGTCTCATGGGGATGTCACAATATGAACTCACGTCTGCTTTAAGAACACTACATGCTCTACCGATGAGCCATCCTTCCCCTCCTTAATTGACATTAATCTTACAAATCGTCTGATATTTTCTAAATTATTTTAAGGATAGTTGTTGGGATAATCTGCTTGTTCACTTTGTAAGAGTTGTCTTTGTATTATTTAAATGCTACTTTCTCGATGAGCAGAGAGTTCAGTACATGTCTGACTTTGGTATTTTTAGTTTTATGAAGCATCACCTGTCTCAGTGTTTTATAAACATTCTTCTCCATCACCTCCTGATTGCTTAATAAAGAGCTGATTAACCAATTCGCTGGGCAAAAGAGAATAAGGCAGGACTTTTGATCCCATACTGGAAGTCACAAGAAAAGAGAAGAGAAAAGGACCAAGAAGAGAGAAAGGTGTAGGGAGATGTTGTGGATGGGCTAGGAGGGTTCACCATGAGGTTGCACTGAGAGAGCAGCCTTGAGTGAGCCATAGTAAGACCAGATGGCAAGGAACAGGTCATTTTACTGGGTAGTAGGTAGCCTAGTAGGGTTAGAATAGCTCGGAACCTGCCAAGCTTGGGCTTGCAGCTTTTTAATAAACATTCCAAATCTCTGTGCCATTTATTTGAGATCTAAATAAAGCTGGAACAAGAAAGCCCTAAAGTTATTTGGGAGCAAAGGGGGCATATGACACCCTCCCAAAAATGTTGTTATGGAAAATGTACCTACCCAATTTTTGTTTTGCTTTGAGACAAGGTCTTAAAGTCCTGTAGCCAAGGCTAGCTTTTAACTTCTCATCTTTTACCCTACTACAATGCTAGGGTTATAGTATGTGTGTATCACTGTGCCTGTCTGGGTGGAGCTGTGGTTCTAACCCAGGGCATTGCACAGACTGGGCAATCATTCTACCAACTGAGTGATGTATATAGTTAGCTACTCTTCCAAAGTTTTAATGATTTCATTTTTTCCAATTTCATATATATATATATATATATATATATATCAAATTGGATTCCTTTTATATGTAAGTATAGCTATATAGATACATAGATATATGAACAGAGAACTTGTTAATAGAGCTATATTCAAACAATGATCATAATGATAGTTTTAAGCAAGATAGGTTAATACCTTGTCCCAAATTCATCATATGTAAAGATGTGGGCTCAGTAAAAAAAAAAAACAGAATTTGCTGTACATGTGTATACTTACATATTCACAATTCTAAAATTAAAAACAACTATAAACAGCAAATAATTTTCACAAGTTTGTGACAAACACCAAAAGTGACAAAGACTAATTTGAGCTTATGAAGTCACTGCATCCTTACTTACTTGTATTGAGGATGAACATCTATATGGTATAAAAATATATAGTGAACAAATTTGACTTGAGGGAACTGATATAGTCCACGTGACAACATTTAATAATGAATTGATTACTAATGATCACATTCTGAAATTCATTTGCAACTTTGAATTTTACTTCAGAATTTTATTTATTTATGTGTGTGGGGAGGGTGTCAGAGTGGGTGTGTGCATATACATGTGTACGCACATGTATATATATGTATGTATATATATGTGTGTGTGTGGTGTGTGTGTGTGTGGTGTGTGTGTATGGTGTGTGTGTGTGCATGTGTGTGTGTTTGTGTTGTGTGTGTGTGTGTGTGTGTGTGTAGGCCATAGGCTGATGTCTTCTTCAATCTCTTGCCATGTCATTCTTCTAGACAGTGCTTCTCCATGAACCTGGAGGTCACCAATTGAACTAGACTGATCCACCAATGAATTCTGAGGATGCCTCTACTTCTGCTTCTCCAGTGATGAAATTACATGCAAATGACTCCATCCTAGGTTTTTTAATATCCATTTGAGGAATTCATGCAGTTCAACTCAGGTCCTTGTGCTTGTGTGTTATGCATTTTATCTATGTGTTCAAATGCTAAATAGTATCTAGTTGTCTGTGACAAGGAGATCCTCATGTACACCAAGTGATGCTGTGTAACCTTGCTCCCAAGTTAATTGGTCAATAAGCTACTAAAGCCTATGATTGGACAGAAGATTGAGGTAGGTGGGCTTTCAGTTACTTGTCTGAAGGGCACAGGTAGAGATTGGAGGAAATAAAGAAGAAAGGACACAAAGAGGTGGAAGCCACCATGAGAGAAGATGGACCATGAGCATGTAGCCAGGAGAAACAGCAAATAACAGGAGACACATGGCTGAGATATAAGTTAAAATGGCTTCAGAACCTGTTCAGTCTAGGCTTACAGCTTATAAAATACCTAGGTTTGTGTCTTTTATACAGGCTAACTAGAATATATAATTCTATTTATACCTTACTTACCGAGCCATCTCTTCAACCCATACCTTAGAGTGTTAGATTGTGCAGTTGGATTGGTGTATATGTATATATGATTCTGAGATATAAACAGATAAGTGAGACCCAATTATTGTACTCCAGTGGGATCCAGAGAAGATAAATAATGAAATAAATAATTTTGACTCATGGTAGCCAATGTTCTTAACATGGTCTTCACTGTATTCTGAATCATAGAGAAGGGGTTTACTGATTGCTTGAGGACACGTAAAAAAAGGAGGCTTGAGGGAGAAGAGACTTTTGAGAAAAGAAGTTTACCAGGCAGTGAGAGGGAAAAAGACAATAGTCTCAGTCCTACTCGATTTTGAAGCTAAAAAGAAGGAAATAATGATGGGATAGTTAAATAAGTGGATATACTTTCCTGTTGCCAGCATCCAAACTCTTCTCAATAGTAAGATCTGTAAGAGATATGTTTGCTCATTGACATTAATACATATTCCACAGAAAGGCAGCCTGGTCTCTTGTGTTGAATATGCCATTGTGTTGAAGCAGAGGACAGTACCACTTCCAAATTAAATTAGTACCTGTGAGCCTGGACTACCTTTATGGAATGGTCTTCAATCAAACACCAAGTATTCTATCTGAAAATCCTCAGATCCTTACGGTGAGACAATGTGTACATCTTACTCACTCATAAACCCTTTAAGGAACATAAAAACAGAAGCACTTTCTCTCCTGTAAGCATGGGTCTTATCTCTGCACCAGTGTACTTGCTATTTAGAGCTCTGTTTAGGACTGACAGGGCTCACGTTCAAGCTGGTGTTTCCAAATGCTCTTCTCTAAGTAGTGTCAACAGCAGGGATATGATCTGGTCTCCTTCAAGGAAGGATGATAATAGTAAGAGTTGATGCAATAATACAAAAGGTAAAGGTGACAGGCGAAAAAGATCCTCTCGTTTCCATCCTGTTAAGTATCGTGGGGGAAATTTTAATGTTCTAACCAACAGTCTCCTTTATTTTGCAGCCGAGTCCTGGCTCACTTTGCATCCTGGCTGATACAAGTTGTGAATAGCTGTGCAATAAATCATTTGAAATGTGCATGAAAGAATAAGGGTCAGAATAGGTACTTTGTGCTGTACCAGAGATGACCTAATATCTTTTGTCATTTACCTTGTATAAATGAATCATCATTCAATTTAATCACCAAGGGAGGTTTTTGCAAAAAAAGAAGTGACATGGAAGAGTTTTAAACTACTGGACAAAAAGCTTAGGGCCATGACTTCATGTTGGGATTCTCTTTTTAATCATTCTCTAGTTAATTCACACTCACTTATTGGGAATCCCAGATGACTCAAGGGTAAGACTATGGAGGTTAGAATACATGGATTCTAAGATTTCTTTCATAATTAAAAGTGTATGGTGCAACATTTTAATCTTTAAAATAGTAGGATCTTACTTTTACTTAGATAATTCAAAATAACTTACTCTGCCTGAGAGTTTTATTATTTGTATAGTTTTTAATAAAGCAGTAATAGCCAAAGCTAAATAAATGATACACATAGTGTGGGTAACCTGCATGATTATTTTAACTGTATAAATTCTGCAGAGGTTTTATGCCAGATTCACTTACCTAACAATAACCAAAGTAGGTATTATGTATTTTTAAAAAAAAGCCATTATAGCTGATAAGCATTTAGATATTAAGTCAGATAAACCCATTCGTTTTGGACCTTACTGAGAAACTATTTCAATGGCTTTAAAAGTCTTTGACAATAGTTCACATGCGGTGCAACTATAATTCTTGACAAAGTCTGGGATGAGTTTTGTGTAAAATGAACAGCCATTGAAACTTACATCCGAGTCTGATGCGAGACATTGTTGGTCAGAGACAAGGCAAGTCTAACTGGGAACTGTCAACACCACTTCCTACTTAAATCATTTCCACTTCAAATGAACAGTTTGGTTGCTTTGTTATTTATTCACATTCCTAAGTATATCTGGAGTTCACCAGAACCTCTGATAGCATATTTTCTTCCAAATTTTTAAGATGTTTATTATGTGCTTTGAATTGTTTTCTGTGTACACTCATTGGATTCTCACACCACCTTCAGATATAGGTACAGTGACTGTCTTCCTTTCTCGTGTGAGGAAATGCAAGCAGATGGTTCAAGCTTATGCTGAAACATGTACCTAGGAAGATGATGAGCTGGGAATCAAGTGGAAGACAACATCATGAACTTATCCTGCAAGTTGTGCTGCCTTCGGAAAGCAGAGCCATTATGATGTAGCGTTATGGGGATTATAGGGTTATTGTTTGTAGAAACTGGAAAATTAATAAAAACAAAATATTCTTTTAAATGACCTGCATGAACACATTTTCATCTGTCATGTTGTTAGGTCATGGAAATGATTTAGTAGAACAATAGTAGGCTAATTTGCAAGGTCAATCCTCCTTTCTTTGCCAACTTCATAGTTATAGTTGACTAAACACGTTGAGTCATATTAATAGGTCTGTAATTAAGGGAAATACTAGAAATAGGTGCATATGGAAATATAATGATTTAAATTTTTATTACGCAACCCAAACAACCTCTAAGTCTTTTCCTCTTCCAACTACAGTCACTACAAGGTTTCTGGATTATGCTTGAAGACAAATGTTGATGCTTTCTTAACTGTTTCCTGAATATTTTTCAAAGTCTTAGGTTGTGATATTCATTCAATGTCACAAAAAATATAAAACTGCCTTTCAGGGAAAAGCAGCAATTTTCACATTATTTTTTAGCCCATAGGCAACTGACATGTTTGAGTTGTGAACGGAATCCTCTATTTGGTTTTAGAAATATCTGTCTCATGTATTACTGATAATTTTATAAACAATGAGGACAATCAGAACATCAACAATGTGTCTGTGTTGTGAGCTGGGTTGAGTTTTTCTCCTTTTTTCCCCCTTGTTTTTTTTTTTTCTTTCAGGTTGCTTTTTATTTACAGGTCTTACTTAAATATCTCTATTAGAAACTATCGATTGCAAACACCGGAACTGGAACTAAAATACAAACTTTAGTAATAGTTAAAGGGCACAGTTAAACATTATCCCAAGAAAATGCTGGACAAGAACTCTTTTTCCAGTTAGACATTAGAGTAGTTTAAGCTTTATTTAGGATATCAATGTACACATTTGATGTTTCCTATAAAAGCTTTCGTATTTGGAGAATTCTTAATGGGTTAAGTATCTGTTGTTCTACGTTAAAAATAAATAAACACTTTTTTATCTTTATAGCTGTGTGCATCTACAAAGAAGCAACACCTCTAAGATTGGGTAGCCAATGTCAGAAACAAAACTCAACTATACTCAAACTCAACAATTGCTTGTCAGGCTTCCTACCACCCTTCCCATGTCCAGGCAGACATTACTCAGTGATCATGGCCAGAGGCAGCCTGGGAACTTTCTTCTATAGTGTTGTAGGAAGGTACACTCGGGCAGCTAGGGACAGCAAAGAGAGAAAATCCATTTATTCTGAATGGATTGAGAAAAATAGAATATGACACCATATCATCCACAAGTCTCTCCATGTATGTCAGCGTGTGTCTAAAGGGTCTAAACAGATTTGCTCTTAACAAATCAAAGACAATGAGCCATTCTTTTGTAACAACAACCAAAAAAAACAAATATAAAGTACCACCCAAAAGTTGTTTACCTGTTTTTCTTTTTCTTCTAAGTTCTTTTGGGTGCTCAGAACAGAGAAAACATTTTTGTGCATGAAGCAAATGGGTTTTGGAAAGGGAAGTTAGCAACAATCAAAGCCTCAGGAATTCCCTTCCACAGGAACCTTGGCCTTACAGCTGAAGGGCTGGGAGAGTCAAAGGAAATCTGCTCCAGCGTTTCCTAGGCTGGGCAAACACACCCTGACCCAGAGGGTGCTCTTGTGTGGAAGGCCAGCGCTGGTTAAGAATAGAAACAAGCTGTGTGGCCAGAAGGCTGAGAATGATTTCCTCATGTCTGTTGTCGTCACCCTGCAGTTTTCTTGATGCCTCCCCTCTCTCTGCCATTTCCTCATCCCTGACTGTAAGCTCCAGTGATGGGTGCAATAGCAACAGCATGCAGAAACAGTAGGCCAAATTCAGAATTTCTTTTCTGAAGGCACTTGAGAGGAATAGGATAAACCTCTACCATAAGAATGTTAAGAGTGTGACCTCTACGAGACTCTCTAACAGAACACGCAAACTGCAGATTTTTATCTTATTTTCAGGGGGAAGACCAGCAGCATTCCCTGTGAAATGCTAGTCTTTCAGAATGAGGACTGTTTGTCTGGTGTCTAAAACCTTCAGAGATGGAGTTCAGCTAAAGTCTCTCCCAACTAATTTAAAAATAGTATAACTTGTTTTTTTGTTTGTTTGTTTGTTGGTTGGTTGGTTGGTTGTTTTTAACCAGGAAAATACTAAGAGTGAAATTTATTAGAAGTTAAGGTTAGGCTTTTACAATAAATGAAGGTAACTAGCTGTGAAAGTCAACAAAAAAGTATGTCTTTCTTCACATTGGCTTTAATCAGTTAGGAAGCGTGATAACAAGAGAATCACTGACAAGAGCGTGTAACACAGTCATACCCGGGAATGAACAGAAAACTTGCTAGAACTTAATGGAAGGGCATTTAAAAACCACTTTAAAAGTTCCCTTCTTGCACAGTGAAAAAAGACATTAATGTTGTAAACGAGCAAAAAATGAAAAAATAAAAAAGAGGCACCACAGACAGAGTCGTCCAGGAGGACATGAGAATCACAAGTTAGCTGCTGGCTTCCTTTGAATCTTAACATTGGCTGTGCTACCGTTTTGCCCTTTCTAAAAGAAAATTCTTTAAAACTATCTACCTTCTCACTCCACAGAAATTGAGTCTTAAATATGACATAATGTACTCTCATTTTTGGTGTGGAACTCTGGTCTCCAAGATGCCAGGGAGCTTTAATGGGGACTTGGTATTTCTCATGCCTGAGTCACGACCCAGAATCCTTGAAAAAACGTTACCCTCTGGAAACCCAAATCAAGTAGTACTATGTACCCATTTCTGAAGACAGTAATCTAACAAGAAAAGGCAATTTCATTCAAAATTTAAATGAATAATAATTTACATTTCCTCAGAAGATAATGCTGTTTTTAATGTGTTAACCCAGAATAATGATTTCTGATTTCCAGTGATAATTCAACTCTATTTTTAATATTAAATTTTTATTTATTTAAACATTTACTAGTTAAGTGTGTATTTGTGTGTGCACACGTGCATGTGTTAAATGTGTGTCAGTACCTACATAGACCAGGATAAGGAAGGCATCAAGGTATTCCAGAGTTGGAGGTACTAATAGCTGCAAGCCGCTCAATGTGCACACTGGAAACAAAACTCAGATTCTCTAGAAAAGCAAGCACTCTTAACTGCTGAGACATCATCTCTCCAGCCCTAATATGTCAGTTCTCTGCATTAGAACTTTTAAAGCCACAGGTTCATTTGTATTGTTTTTATTAACTGTGCCCAGCCTTGTGATGATGCAGTTTGGTTTATCAACACTGGTTACATTACTGTATTTGGAAAGCATTGGTAATGCTAGTGTACTTAAGTCTTGGAATATACTGTTAGTGGGTCCTATCTGAACCCTTAAATGAACTCACCAGTTTTTCTGGATATTGGGGAAGGAAAATCAGAAATCTTTTGTTTCAGATTGTCAATATTAGGTCTAGAACAAATCTTCCTGACATTACTATGGTAAAAATCCTTTGCTCAGATCCCTTCTGGTTGGCATTCAGACAAGTTAGCATTCAGACAAGCTACCTCTGTCTATTCATATGTTTAACCTTGTAAGTTGACTATTTCCCTCCTTTAGAACCCAACTGTCCCATGTCCCATTCTGCAAGGGACTGTTGCTCTATGCATTTAAATGAGCTGCAGGAAGCCCTCTTTAGCTTATGAGCTTCTCATATAGTCTACTAATAATAAATGCACATGGTATAAAGGCTATGTGTATATGAGTTGTGACTTCTATGTGTGGCTCCAAAGTGGTTTGGTTTGGGGTTCATATTCTACTGTTCGTCCTGGGCTTAGCAAGCAGTCGGTCAGCATTTAAAGTCCAGCCCCTTGACACACAAGAAAAACAGCTGTTAGAGGATTTTACCATCACCCAGATATTGACAGAACCCACATATGAATCTTCAAATCTAGGTCCCAAGTTTGTAACTTTAAAAGCATGCTTTTCTGTTAAAAATTTGTAAGGATTTATTTTTATTTTCTGCACATGAATACTTTGCTCTAAGTGTGTAAGTACACTGTAAGTGCCTGTGCCTACTTAGCGGTCCAAGGTCAACTGATATGGCTGAGAGAAATTAAAACAGGCCAGTTGAATGGGCCACAGGCCTACTGAGGCTGTGACTGCTTTATTGAGAGCAATCAGACCTTTATATTTTTATCAGATATAGAATATAACGGCAATGGCAGGACTCAAAAAGTTGTAGTTGCCAGGATACAATGACATCTGCAAGCAATCCAGGGTATACAAGATTAATGTGCAAGATCAATTGTTTTGTCAAGCTTTCATGTTTTCTTGACTACTAAGGGAACATACAGAGAAAGACAAAGCAGCCTGAACCCTTCACTGCCTGAGGAAGCGAGTGCATTAGTCTCTCAAGAACTGGAAGGCACATTGGCCCAGCAGCCATGGACTTTAACCTGAAAAACCTATGCTAGGCCAGTCCAACATTATGGTTTTTTCCTGGGTGCCCCATGTGCGAAATGCCCTCGGAGACAAGAAGAAAATATTAGATCCCCTGGAGTCAGAGTTACAGACAATTTTAAACCAAGCCATTTGAGTGCTGACTGAACCTAGATCCTGTGAAAGAGTAGCTAGTGCCCTTAACCACTGACCCATTTCTCTAGCTCACATCTTTTAAATTTTATGTGACAATAGAAGTCACTTTCTTTTCCTTAAGAACATATATATATACGTTCTTAAGGAAAAGAAAGTGACTTCTTTGTGTGTGTATACACACACACACACACACACACACACACACACGCATACTTTACATTTCAATCAAAGTGCCCCTTCCTATTTCCCCCCCTCTCACAGCACCTCCCCCCATCCCCTCTCCCCTTCACCTCTGAGAAGGAAGAGGTCCATCCTGGGTACCAACCCACCCTGGCATCTCAAGTCACTGCAGCAGTAGATAAATCCTCTTCCACCAAGGCCGGACAAGACTCCCCAGTTAGGGAAAGAGACAGGCAACAGAGTCACCATAAGCCCCCGCTCCAGTTGCTGGGGAACCCTCATGAAGACCAAGCTGCACATGTGCTACATATGTGTGGGGCAAGGGGACTAGGTCCAACCCGTGTGTGTTCTTTGGTTGTTGGTTCAGTCTCTGGGAGCCTCCAAGGATCCATGTTAGTTGACTCTGTTGGTCTTCTTGTGGAGTCTCTATCCTTTCTGGGTTCCTCAATACAAGAAGTTTGTTCTTTAGTGTTGAATTATTTTTGTTTAAGATAGAAGGAAATTATCCTAATGGCTGCCAGAGAATGAGGCAGCAGACCTGAAGAATCCAGAGCTCGATTGAGCATCAGACTCTATAGTGTCATTTATTTCATATGCTGGTTGGTGGGCCCAGGGAAATACACCTTCTGTTTACGCTCGCAAACCTTGCTTTTATCTCTAGATAAAAGTGTAGAAGGGAAGTTGCCAAAATTAGTCCACCTTTTGGGTCCAGGCCATGGTTTAAACTTAGATATAAAAGAGATCAAAGAGTTTCCACTCTAATTCAGATAGAAGCCTCATGGCAGTGCAGCTGGGGGTTGCATAGACCCTCTGAAGCCTTTCTCATTGTGATCATCTCACAGATGCTTCTAGGCTGTAAGGCACAAAAAGAGGCAGCCTTGTGTCTGATTTTGAAATGACTGCCTGCCTTCCTGCATCTGTCAGAGAAATGCATGTTTGGGTGTCTGTAGATAGTCTCCTGGGTAACTCGCAGCTCTTCCTGAAGGCAGGCTGAGGATGGATAGGCAGTTTCTCTCCTTGCCCCAACAAAGGAGAGTCTATTGCCTGTATGTCTTGTAGATGAAGTGAAACTATTTGAAGTTTCTTCTTAGTGGGATCAGAGAACTACCACTCTTTATTATTTTATTATTGTATTTTAGTTGTGTGTGTGTGAACATGTGAACACATGCATGTGTGGAGGGAAAGGTTGCCATCAGATAATTTCTTAGTTCATTTTCTAACTTACCTTTTGGGTAAGTATTCAGTGGATCTGGAGCTAGTCCTTTTAGTTAGACTGGATGAACACTGAGCCCCAGGACTCCTCCTGTCTCCCAGTGTCGTGTCTGTAGGCATATACTACTGCATCAAAGTTTTGCGTGGAGACCTGAGAATCCAAACTCGGGTCTTTATGTTTGCAGAGCAAACACTTTAGTGACCAAGTCATCTCCCTGGTTCTTTTATGTTTACATTTTTATGTATTGTATTTAGGTTCTGAGCTTTGAAGAACTTCAGAATAATGTTCCCGGGGGATGAAGTAGGAGTTCGCAGGCCCTTGGGCTCTGAGTATGAATAGGGCTATCAGATATTTATTGTCCCAAACAGGTCACTTTTGTGAGCAATGAGACACTTTTGTAATTGAACCTGAGCAACTGGACTAAGATGAGACCGTCTCAGCAAATCTGGTTATGCAGCCAATCCTGCACAGGGCACTGGGCGATTTCTGGCACTTAGACACTAGTCTATTACACTTTTCTTGCATGTGGCTGGGCATGTTCTAGTCACTCCCTTGGGTTATTACAGATGACCATTCTCTGCCTGTGACGGCAACCTAACAGAAAGAAAGAAAAAAAAAAAGGCTAAAAAATTTCCGGATGACTCAGAACACAGACCCTTTGTTAAATAATACAGCTCCAGAATAGAATCTGTAGCAAAGAAAACGGTCTGTACAAAGTCTTTAAAGAAGTCTTTCAATTGATTTTTTTTTTCTTTAAAAGATGCCACTACCCACTATTTACAAAGACAGACTTGAAGGGAGAGCAGTAACCCCACAGACTGTTTCTAGCAAAGAGACGACATTCAGTACCCAGGACACAGACCCGCTGTTGTGGCTGTCCTGTACTGTTGGGGTGTGTGTGTGTGTGTGTGTGTGTGTGTGACTTATTTTTGCCTTCAATCTGCAGCCACATGACTGTGCTCCTTTTCTGTTTGTTTTCCCACTTCCCTTCTAAATATTTTGCATCATCTGGGAGACTTTGCCAGGCCGAGGTCTGCTCGCTAGAGGACCAAATTCCTCTGATTTGTGGCATTAGGTTGTTGCCATGGCAAAGGTTGCTTACCAAGACGAACACTTCTCAGATGGGCAATTCCGACCTGACCTCGTTTCTTCCTCTCCTCCACATACTTGGATATTCTGGCACCCACAACGGCCCAGAGAGGGCTTTCTCTAATCATAAACTATGTTCCTGGAACATGAACTTTATTTTGTTTGCCTTTCAAGATACAGAACTATTTGGCTCTGTTTATTTTGTTCCAACTGGGCAGTACCCTCTTGCCTGCTATGACTAATACACTTGTCAGGGCTGGAATCTCCTAAGAGTTCCTTCCTCTAGGTAAGTCACATCACTCAAACCTGTGAGGCAAAAATGCCACAGAGGCCAAAGGGTGAGCCCATAGTTAACAAAGGCAAGCTACTTGATGGATGCCTCTGTTGACCATGAAGATGGTTTGAGGTTCTCTCTCTTTCTTTCTTTCTTTCTTTCTTTCTTTCTTTCTTTCTTTCTTTCTTTCTTTCTTTCTTTCTTTTTTTCAAGAGAAGAAAACCTTAGTCCTAAAAGGACTGGTCTCCTTCTCACATTGCTGTAGGGGAACTATGTCTGGGGAGAGATAAGGGCTTAGGGTTGACACCCTGATTATGCCTACCTTTCTATTTGTTATGTGTGGACATGGATTCCATCTAATTAATAAGAGCAGGAAACAGTTTTTGTTTTCTCTTTGGAGGAAAACATGAAGTAACGGTTTTATCTTAATTTGTCAGGCCTTGCCCAGGAGACTACAGCCATGTGGGCAGATGGCCAAAAAGCTGTTCTAAGGCCCAAGCACCAACACCTAAATATAAAAAAGAATGCTAATTGGTTTTCCAGCTGAAAAAGAATGAGGATCACGGTGCCAAAAAAGGCTGTGCACGATGGAAACCCCGAGTTTACACAATAGAACCTGATTACAATCTGAGGCCTCCGGTTGTACTCCTATGGAGAGCGAAACAAAGGGAGGGATTTTGCTCATCCGCCTTTGTAGAAAGCCCCGGCTCTACTGCAGCTTGGTGCTGCACCAGGCTTCCCACCCTGTTCCTGCCAAATCTTCAAGATTTTTCCTGGCTGCTGTTCAGGAAAGTACAGATCTGTCCGTAGCACGGAAAGTTAAAAAGGCCCTGCTTGGATACGCTGAGTATATACAAACACTGCCTGACGTATGGAGCAGCTTGCTTCTGCACAAGCTGCTGCTGGCCTCCTAGGCCACCAGCAAGAGACTTGTAGAAGTCATTTTGACAATTGAGATTTTAGCACGAGAAGACTAATGGACATATTTTAAAAGTTCAGCATGCCTTTCGTTTTAAGAACTATTGACTGTGCTTTTCTCATTAGTACACCGACTAACTTTCAAAAACGCAAACCCTGAGGTGACTGAACTAGGTCACATTGAGCTACGTCCAACACAAGGGCTGGTTTCACTATCTCTAGAAACAGGGCACTAATTACTGTCACCATGAAGGGCACTGACTATGAGCCACTGTCCCTGCAAGGGATCTGAGCTGAGACTCTGACATAGATTTGCAAGTTGGCAGTCTTGTCTGTAACTTCATCCTGTGAGTCTGGGAGAACCTCACCAATGAGAGTATGACTTATTAAAATGGATTTTTGTGAAACGTCAGTCAAATGTCTGTGAATTCTACGATGCCCTGGTCTCCTCTATTAAAACAAAAACAAAAAAAAGTTTAAAACCAGAAAGTTGCTCTCATTTCATTGATGTCACTGGAGAATTCAGTTATTAATGAGTGCGAGCCGTAGTGAATTTTTATATGTATGTATATGTGTTTATGTTTGCATGGGTGCATATGTACACATGTACACGTGTGTGCAAAGGGCAGAGGTTGACATCAAGGGTGTTTCTCACTTTTTGGGGCACATGATCTCTCACTGAGCATGGAGCTTGACAGTTCTGTCAGACTGTCTGGCCAGACACTCCAGGGTTCCTCTTGTTTGCACCTTAGTGTTGTAATTACAGGGGCATCCCACTATGCTTGGCTCTTTATGTGGGTGCTAGGGATCTGAATTCAGGGCCTCAAGATTGTATGGAAGACACCTCACTGAGTGAACAATCCCTTTAGCCTCCTTATAGTGACTTTTTAATTATCATTAATATAAGACATACATATATCTTCATATAAGACTATATATATATACATATATATATACATATATATATATATATATATACACACATATATAGATGTGTGTCATTGTGACTGAAAAGATCTTTATAAATAAATCTAAGAAAGATGCAAAACAAATATAGTAACTATTCCACCACCTATAATGTTTATAAGACTAGTCATGTGTTTAATGATACAGCTAAGTTTAACCCTTTTGAATACAGAGATATTTGAGAAACAAATGAAAATATGTTCTCAAAACAAGCATTTATCCCTAAGTAATTGACTTAGACTTAGAATATTAATCTCAAATTTCAAGGTTTTGCCCATCTCACTTTGCGTTGTGTAAGCAGCTTCCTGTGCTGCGCCCCACCCCATATAATCAATGTGGTTGGCTGGCGGGCCAGAAGCAGTATGATGTAAGTAGCTGCCTAATTATCTGCCTACAGTAGTCTGTGGGCCAAGAATTTCGGAGAAGGTGAATAGGAACAAGCAGGCATTGCTACTGTTCTATCCAAAAGATACCCACTAACAGTAGACTTGTGTTTCTTTTCTGTGGAAACTTCCTGAAGGGTAAGAAGTGGATTTCACTTGACTTTCTTCCATCACTGTGCTTAGGACAACACTGCACACGTGCGCACACACACACACACACACACACACACACACACACACACACACACACACAATGTCTTGAACACAAGAAGACCCAAGATTTAAATTTTTAAATTTTAAAGATTAAAAAAAAAATCAAACAGCTCCTTGCCTAATCTTTCTTTTTCACCACCACTAGGCATTCTTTTTACCCTGATATGACTTGGTTTCAGATACAAGACACCCAGATCTGATGGGCTTTCTAGGTAGTCTTATTCTGACTGGGTTCAGGGCCACTAAGCACATTTCTGAAACTGGTGAAAAAATAGATTTCTTTGTATCTGAAAATGTGGTAGGAAGGTTCCTAAGAGCCATAAAATAGCTTCAAATTCTTGTTTGACCTTTGTAACTGGACAAACAAGAATTGTAGAAGATATTTATGTTGTCTTTAGTGAGATCAATGCCATAGATGTTGGTAATTTTAGAAAAAGGCACTAAAACGTTTAATTTCTTATGGTTTATTTTTTCCAATTCCTGTAATCGATGTTACAATCAAATGCAGTAGTCAATGTTTATTTAAGTAAGGCCTTTAAAAAAAATCACATAATCATCTTTAAAATACCATCTTGTTCTTGGATTCTGTATGATTATTGTTCTTGTCTAAGAGCATTTAAGAATGAACATCATGTCTCAATTGGTGACAATTCAAAGTGCCACTTGTATGATAATTACTTTTGTTTCCCACGGACCCTCTAAAATTAACATTTGACAAAGCTGAACTGAGGCTGATCTTTGTGTGGCAGAGAGCTGATTCCTTGACACTATGTAAAGATACTTCTTTGATGTATCCTTTATTCTCTGGTGACTAAGGCTTTCATTAGGCCTTAGACCAAAAATATATATTCATGAGTGCATTATTTGGTGGTTTCCAGTTTTGACTACTTTACTATAACAAATGAAACCAAAGGGATAGTTGAAGTTTTATTTACATTGTCTTACCTACTATTTTCCAAAAGAAAACTCCTGGCTCTCTTGACTGCGCATTAAACTTCCTTGAGGTACTCACTAGCAACCTTCGCAAGGCAGTCACTGTAACCTGGGAGCACATTAGACACTGAGTTCTGTGTAGAACGAATCACGAGCTTTTGCAGCTCTTGGTCTACTGTGCTTCTCCCTGCAGTGCCTCAAGGGAAGTATTAATAGCACTTGACCTTTGGGAAAGGATCATAGGAAAGAATATTGTGGGAGACATCTGATACAACATGACCAGGCACAATGCCCTTCTATCATAGCATAGAGCAGTTTCTGCACTGGCTCTTTGTTCTCCCCTCATCCTGTATATAAATATTCTCTTCTCAGTCTTACACACATCCACCCCCAATATAATATCCATTCTAATACTGATTCTTCTTCCCCTTCTCTTCCTCTACCTCCTCATTCTCAGTTTCTTCCTCCTTTCTCCCTTCCTCTAACTCTTCCTCTCCTTTCTCCTCTTCCTTCTACTTCTGAATCAGGATCTCCTGGTATAGCCTATGTTGATCGTGAACTAGCTATCCCTGCCTCAGGCTGCCTAGGGTAAGATTACAGGTGTGCATCACCATGCATAGGAATGATGTTAGAGCTTGAGCTTGTTTGGGAATGACAAGGATTCTTAGTCCCTTCTCTAGCAAGACTTTAGGTTGGCCTGGAGAGAAGGAGTAGAAATATCACCCTTAAAGGCTGAAATGGGATTGACAGAATGGCATTAACTAGGGAATATTCTGGAGTATGGCATTATTGTGTTGCACAGCATGGTGGGAGTTTTGGTAAAACAAACAATTAAACAACGACAACAACGAACTGTATTCATTTATGGGCCCATCAGTTAAGAAAAAAGCTATGTCCTACTTTGTTCAAGAAGAGTGATTTTTATGAACTTTGCATACATGTGACTAGATTCCAAATTGTATATCCCACAAAAGGAGTGGTGTGCAACTGCTTTGCATATTAAGCTGCTCATCCTCAAAGTCTGTGGAGTTCCAAAGCCACAGATGGGTACAACTCTAAACTAGAAATATTTGTTTTTAAAAAATCACGCCATCATGGTTAGAAACAGTATTGCTCCAATTTTAGTAAAAGCACAGGTAGGTAATATTTATGCTATCACATAGGAATTTAGAGAGTTAGGAAGCAGAAACAAAGTGCACAAGTGAGAGATGCCTCATTGAAGATTCCATAAAACTTCAAAACATTTTCTTTTAAATATATTTAATCTTGTTGCCTCAAGCTTGGAAATAACATTACCATGTGACTCTTAGAGAGGAAACTTCTTGTATAACTTGAGACTGTGTTGCTCAGAGAAGGTATTTGGTCTTCTAGGGCAAGAAAAAAAGATAAACGCAGGGCATAAAGTCAGGAGAATGTGAGGCATGGAGGAAGTGGAGGATAGGTCTGTGTTGGTAGAATATAAAGTATAGAGTGTGAGAAAAAATAAGAAGTGATTGATCAGAAGTTAATTTACACTCATGGCAAGGACATGGGAGTATTAATAAATATGGAGACATTTGAAAAAATTTTACTAGTGCTGGAGAGATGGCTCAGCCGTTAAGAGAACTGACTGCTCTTCCAGAGGACCTGAGTTCAATTCCCAGCCACCACATGGTGGCTCACAACCATCTGCAATGGGATACGATGCCCTCTTCTGGTGTGTGTCTGAAGACAGCTGCAGTGTACTTGTACAAATATAAATAAATAATATAAAAAGAAAAAAGAATTCTAAAAATAACAGATTATCATATGACACACATAAATCCTGGGTGACAGGTAGACAGGATCAAAAAGTTGAAGGCAAGGAGACCTATTAAAAGACTATCAAAGGTAAGACAGATTAGAGGGACTAAGTGTTGTTAAGTATTGTTGACAATATTAGTTTAGCTTTTTGTTAACTGTTCCTTAATTCTCTTTTTGTAAGCATATATTGACATTTTTCTGTCAGGAATGAGTCTCTCATTAGATCCTTCACTTAGGCCTGGCAGTTTTGAGGTATGATCCTCAAAGAAAACTGCACTTCAGCTGCAAGGGACATTGGCACCATGTTTGCTGAAGGAAGACTTGATCCAGTCACAGCCCATAACAATGCCAGTAACCTCCAATCCAAGCAAGTCAAGCCTTGAGGAACTGTAAAAGACCCATCCCAAAACTACTCCAGATCTTTCAAAGAATATCTTCCATCATGTTGAAAGAAGAAAGGATATCTCCCTAGCAACTCACTACAAAGCTTGGATAATTTGTGGGGTATAGACCTCTACTTAGATCTTACTGGTTTTGATA
>JANHMN010000016.1:25950863-25968363 GCA_030674055.1 Rhabdomys pumilio | reverse complement strand
CCTGCATTTATTCTTAGACAGCTCAGTTATCTGTTTTCCACCTACGGGAAAGATTAGAAGTGAATTAGAGGTAGGCATTTTGGGAACTACAGACAGATTTGAGACTCATGGCAATGAAAAAGCATAAAAATAGAAAGCTGATGCAGACCTGTGTTCTGTGTTAGAGCATACACAGGAAGAGACCGATGAAATCCTGGACTGCTGTTGTCAAAGAGAGATTAAATTATGACTTTAAAAACCTGGAACTTGGTAATTTGTTTCTTCTAAGAAGATTATCATCAGAATTTGTTAAAAATAAATATGATCTAGGTATTCAAAGAATTTCACTGCTTGGACAATACTAAGCACCCACAAGTGTCCTTCCCCCCACAGCTTCCGGCATTAAGCCTGGTAGAGAAATCACAAAAGAGACCATGGAAGTGAGCATCTCCCAGATGTACACTCCCAGAACTGCTCTCTCATTTACTAGTGAACACATTACTGCTATTCCTACCATCAGCCATGTCACTTTATACAATTATTCTTGCTTTTCCTTAACTTTTGCAGTGAAAGGGAGACCTACAAATGGTCAGGTGTGATTTAAAAAACAAATAAATGAACAAACAAACATAGAATGGCTGAAAAAAAAAAACACCAGAAGAGTTTGAAGGAGGGGGAAAGAATCAGGAAGTAAAAAGAAAGGTAGTAGTTAGCCTACATCTTGATAAACCGGAACCTTTGTATTTGACTTTCTGGGCTCATGAACTATACGAAGTTCTTTTTAAAACCTTAGTATTCGAGGAATTGAAATTGGTTCCACCAGGATATCTGCAGACATTTTGCTTTCCTTCTGCCTGTAACTATGACTAATACCATTACCTCCTGTCACAGTGACATAACATACTTATAACACTAGATTGTATCATATAGCCTATGTTAGTAATAGGTTTATTGCCTAGATTTATATAAGTCTGATGTTCAAACAAAGATAAAACTGCTTACTGGAATTCATATCTTGTTTTAAAAGCAACTAAGCAAAGGAGTAATTTTGTCACATGAGACAGGGATGGGCTACAAATAAGTAAAGAAGAGAGATTTTGTATGCCATTGACTTTAACTTGGAAATACTCCATGTTATAATTTCAGGGTAGTGTGTAGAGTCCTATAGAAACCACAAAGAAATAGCTATTAAGTTTATACAAGAGCAATGAGAAAGACAGTTAAACGTTTCATTAGATAAAATCAACTAAGTACTCAGGAGGTCAGTGAAGCATGGTATAGTGACCAAAACCAGGCAAGGCACGCAGTATAGGTGTGAGGTAGAATGAATACAATGATACATACGCATGGAAAATCCTGATAAAATCACTGCTGTATACACTACTAAAAATATAATAAAAATATAATTGAAAGAAAATAAAATCCAAAACAGAAGTGAGATCTTACTTATTATTAATTAATTTGAATATACATAGATTAAACTCTCCAATCATAGAAAAGAGGTTAACAGGATGAATATCAGACTATCGACTCTGGTGTTTTTGATCTGGAACCACAAACAGACTGACAATAATAGGATGGAAAAAGATGTTCTATGCAGACATGGTAAATGAAAGAAATCAGGGAGCAAAGAAGGTCATTATATATTAATAATATATGTGGTATATATTTTAATGGTTATATGATCATGAATCTTTACATTATATCAATCTGCTGATAAACCATCAAAATATGAACAAAAATATATGAACAAAAATGATAACGTGATGTAGGAATGTCCGTACCTTAGTCTCACTAATGGAGAGGAGGGCCAGACAGAAGATGAGCAACAGAACTTCACAGAACTGTGAGCTAGTTCTAACTTTATACAGCTTACCAGCAAACAACAGACGGAGCAGTCCACTCTGTTGCTAACAAAGCAAAACAAGCTTTTCGCTTTCTGTCTCCATGTTGAGTGTAACAGTCACTAGGTTTTTAACTCAGTGTCTTAGTTAGGGTTTTACTGCTGTGAACAGACACCATGATCAAGACAAGTCTTATAAAGGACAGCGTTTAATTGGGGCTGTCTTACAGGTTCAGAGGTTCGATCCATTATCACCAAGGTGGGAACATAGCAGCATCCAGACAGGCATGGTACAGGAGGAGCTGAAGATTCTACATATTGTTCTGAAGGCAAACAGGAGAAGACTGGCTTCCTGGCAGCTAGGTCAAGGGTCTTAAAGCCCATGCTCAGAGTTACACACCTACTCCAAGAAGGCCACACGTTCTAATAGTGCCAATCCTCAAGCTAGACATATTCAAGCCATCACACTCAGTAACAGGTTTTAAACTATGATTTTATTATGTTGAGGTAGTTTTCTTTTCCCAATTTGTTGGTGTATTTTTGCAATGAATAAAGGGTGTTGTATTTCATCAAATGCTTTATCTGTATGGATTGAAATAATTATTGTTGGTGTTTTCCTTCTTCCCATCAATGTGATATAAAATATTAATTGGTTTGTCTTGTTTGTAGCATCCTTACATTTAAGAAATAAAGAGTGCTTTGTCCTCATGTTGACTGTAATGTGCTGCTGGTTTCCACTAGCTCCAATTTTGTTGGAAACCTTTGATTGGTGTGTAGAAGCTTCCCCTATTACCTCTGTTTTACCTTCCTATCAGGATAGCGCTGGCCTACTACATTCAATTAAAAGGTGCCATTTTCTCTTCAACTTATTGGGGAATTTTAAGGACAGTTGTTGTTGAATCTTTTTTAAATGTTTGATAGAATTATTCCATGAGGAGGTGAAGAGATAGCTCAGTGGTTAAGAGCACTTGCTGCTGTTCCAGAGGACAGGAGTTTGGTTCCTAGGACCCATATTGTCTGTGTCACTGCTGCTCTAACTCTGTATCCAGGAGATTAGATGACCTCTTCTGGTTTCTGTGGACATCTGCACACACACACACACACACACACACACACACACACACACACAAAGAGAGAGAGAAAGAGAGAGAGGGGAGATAAATAAAAATCAATATTTATTGGGAAAAAATAAAAGAATTGTGTGGTACAAGCATCAGGTCCAGTGTTTTCTTTGCCAGTGGATATTTTAACACTGAAACACTTGTCACACCTTGTGGGGCTACTCAGATTCTCTGTTTCATGAGTAAATCTGGGTAGGTTTTATATTTCTAGGATATTTTTTATTTTGTCTAGATTATCTAATTTTATAGTACAACTATTTCTACTACCTATTTAATACAGAAACTATCTTCTTGTTTCTGTAAAAATCAGTATTAATGTAATTTCCTCATTTATGATATAGATGGTTTGTGCTCTTTTCTTTTTCTCTTATTCGCTGAGCTAAATATTTATCAATTTTGTTACTCTTATCAAATGATCAGTTTTCTATTTTACTGCCCTTTCTCTACTGTTTATCTGTTTCTATTTCATTTATCTCTACTCTTCATCATTTCCTGTCTTTGTTAGTTCCAGCATTGATTTACTTTGGGTTTTCTGGGGTTTTTTTTTTTTCATGTCATATTGTGGGTCTAAGCTATTCTTTTGCTTTGTTTTTGTGTACACATATGTAACTGTAAATTCCTTTCTGTACACTGCTTCCATACTGACTTGTAATTGCTTTTGCAATCACCTCTAAGTAGTTTCAATTTCTGTTTATTTACTTCTCTGAACTATTTATTAAGACTATTAATTTCCACAGTTTTACAGATTTTTCTAGTTTATGGATTTTTTTTTTTACTCTGTTTGTGAAGATCTTTAGACATTTGCTTTCCATCTGATTTTAAAATCTATTGAGAATCTATAGACCAATCACCTATAGTATTCAGTGTAACTATTTCTAGTTTGCAGGGCAGATTAGAAAGTCTTTTCTCAAGATTGCAAAGATTGCTGAACAATTATCAAAGGGCATGTACCACCATATTCTGGCTAAGAGTTCCAATGGTATCTTTTTTCAATGTTAGGAATTAAACCTGGAGTCTCACACACGCTAGGCAAGTGGTCTGGCATCGAGCTATATACACAATTCCAAAAGTATTTGTTCCAAACAGGAAGAAGGCAAGAATGTTGATTCAACTTTTCCTGCTTAATATAGTTCTAAAAATTATATCTGGATCTTTGGTTAATAAAGGAAATAGAAAACATTGAAATTCAGTGGGCAAAATTTGTTTGCAGATGATATTATTATGTATGTAATCAACTCTAGTATACACACACACACACACACACACACACACACACACACACACAAACACATTTGTTAGCCCTAATGAATTCATCAAAGCTGCAGGTTATAACACCCTCACAAAATATAATGAAATTTTATGTGCTTATAATAATCAAACTAAAAGAGAAATTATGAAGACAAATTCACTTAAGATGTCATAAAACAAATTAGAATGTTTAAGAGTTAACTTAACCAAAATGATGAAAGCCTAGTAAAAACTGTAAAACTTGGAGATGGCGAGAATGCATAGACAATTGAAAGCACATCTCCTGGTCATGTAATAGAAATATTACATGTAATATTGTTAAAATGTCAATACTACCCAAAGATTACACAGATTTAATGCATTTATTACCAAAATTGTTGCACATATGATAAAGTGATTATTTTCAAAAATATTATTCAATGAGCAAAATTGAACTTTTAATAAATGGTACTGGGGAAACGGTGTATACACTTCAAAAGAATGGAGCTAAACTATAACCTAACACCACACGAAAGCGAACCCAAAATAAAAATCCTAATAAGATCCAAACCTTTAAAACCTGGAGAAAAATAGAAAAAGTTTTATGAGGTTGAATTTGTCAGTGATTTCTGGATATCACACTCAATAACAGGTCACAAAAGAAAAATCTGGGCAGATTATCTTCATGGGAATGTCATTTAAAAGTGCATCCAAAATGCACTTTCAAACAAGCAAAATTGCAGTGTTCATAATGAAAAGAAATAACTGCAAACCATGAACCTTATACAAGACACAAATATATAATTTCAGGCACTAGTATGGAATATGAAAATGTCACTTTTATTTCCTCAGATGAAGTGATAAGAGCCCTATACAAGCTGTGTGAATGCATGGCTGGGGCTGATCCCAGAGCAGTTTCTTCTCTGTTCTAACCATCCCTGGACCTATGCCTCGAAGTTTCTAGCCTCTATCCTATCTAATCTTCCATGCTGGCTGATTCAATCTGGGTTCTCTCAGTTTCTCACTGAGTTGCTCTGCCTGACTTCATACTAATTTTGTTCTAATCTTCTGGCTCCTTCTCATTCTCTGGCTTTTTCTGTCTTCACCTGTGTCTAGCTTGTTCTCTCTGCAACCTGTCTCTGTAAAACTGTCCCAGTAAAACTATCATTGCCTCTCTCTCTCTCTCTCTCTCTCTCTCTCTCTCTCTCTCTCACTCTGTGTGTGTGTGTGTGTGTGTGTGTTTGTGTGTCAGATGTTTAAGTAGAAACTCTTTCCTGTACTGTTCTCATGTGAGTTGGGCATATTGTTTCTCTGACTCAGTCTGTCAAATCTTTCTCTGACTCATCACTTTGTCTGTCCCTCATTTAGATGTCACTTTCAAACAACTTGGCTGTTTGCTCCTGCAAACTAACCTTACCTTCATTGTTAGGCATTAAAGGTGTGTACAAGGGGTATGTTTATATCCCAGGAAGATCATACTGTAATCTCTGGGATGCCTGCATTCTGACCAAATTATACAGCCCTAGAAGGTCTTTGGATATGATCCCATGCCAGAGCAGTCATGTATGTTGCTGGATTAAAAATCCTCTACATGAATGCTCAAATCTCAACAACAAAACAGATTTTAAAACAAGTGAAGCACTTGAAAGCACACTCTCCAAACTTTCCAAATAGATACACATATGAATGGCTATTTAACACATGAACAGTAGCTCTAAGCACTTGGTAAACAAAAATCAAATCTATTAAGATAGCATTTAGCACCCAATAGAATATTAAGCAACAAACAGCAATGAAAACAAATCAGAAAATAAATGTCACCAAGGATGTGGAATGCTAAATTAGACAGCCACTGGAAAAACAAAACACAGAAAACTGTGACATATACTCAAAAACAGTTAAAGATAGAACTTCAGTACAATCTTCATACTTCTTTATATAATACAAAAATCTTTTACAACAATAAAACGTGGAATCGGCTTGGGTGTTTGTGAGTAGATGAAAGGATTAGTGAGCTGTGGTCTGCATAGTTGAATATTTATGCAGCTTTAAAAAGTAGTTAGATGTTAAAACAGAAATGAATCTCGAACACATTATGCTAATTTAAATGATCTAGTCATAATAAGACATCATTTTTAATTTGTTTATTTGAAGTGCTAGATTATTTAAAATCAAAAAGACAAAAAATAAAACAGTGGCATCAGGCACCAGGTGTTTGAGGGAAGGGGGTTGTAGTTATACACACATAAAGTTTCAGTTTTACAAGGTCAAAGAGAGAGAGAGAGAGAGAGAGAGAGAGAGAGAGAGAGAGAGAGAGAGAAACAGAGACAGAGAGAGACAGAGAGAGACAGAGAGACAGAGAGAGAGGTGATGATTGAAAAACATGAATGTATGCATATATTCCTGAATTATAAACATAAAATACTCTATATAGTATATATTCATCACTATAGCAACAATATTAGGAAGAGTAAAAGAAGTTCTAGGAAGTATGAACAAGAAAACTAGAAAGATGAAAAAATCAAAAACCTAACACAAAAAAGTCATCCCGAGTTGAATGAAGACCCAGCCTGCCATTTGGGAAAGCCCGCATGACGCTGTATGAGATAAGTGAAAACTAACCCTTGTTAGACTGACTCAGTGAAATTTCAGATATGTAAGACTACAACAGTATGGCAAGGATGACACATATTTATATGGCAGATAAAACCACTGAAACAAATTAAGATTTCCACAGAGAAGGGACAGGGTTGGGTTAGGTGTTGAGGTTTCATTGGGACAGTGTGCAGGGCCTGATGTTGAGACAAGGAAAACAAAGCCTTCGTCTATTATGGAGCAAAGAAGAGCATAAAGTACAGAAGAGTCAAAGGATGCAGATGCATGCACCAATGTGTGTGTCCAGAGAGCAAAACTCAAGACGGTAAGAGATATGGGAGCCCCGTGCATACCTGAGTACCTGGAGGTGGAAACAAACAGTAGTAAAACTTGACAGAAAATATAAGAAATATGTCATTTAGCATGTAAATAAAAGAAAACATGGACACTAATAACACAAACCAGGGAAAGGGTAAGTAGCAGTGAGCAAAGCAATGAAGTAACTTCTAACATTCTTCCCTTTTAAAATAATCATACTTTGCAATGATACTAAAAGTAACTTGTTCTGGGTTTTGCCCACCACATCTTCATTATAGGATGCTGTTACCTAGTGACATTCTAGAGGGAACATAAGCACACCACTCACAAAGAAAACAATCTAAATTGCTTCAGGACTGATTATGCCTCCTGATATTTCTTGCCTTGATAGGTGCTGTGATGTTGGTAGCCATTTTATTATGCTTTTGTGGGACCATTTGTTAATAGACTGCAACCTGGGGTCTGCATAGCTCTTTTTCCTCTTTGGATACTGGCAGATCTATTTATCTGAGAATTTATTCTTAACAATTCAAGATCTTTATGAATTTTGGTTCCTTAACCACAGAGCATACATAATTCACTTCAGTTTCCCAAGAGTTATATGACAGTTTGTGGCACAGGCCCATTCATAGAATTCTTTCTCCAGTCCCACACTGATTACTAAGGTCTGCGTGCGTGCGTGCCTGCGTGCCTGCGTGCCTGCGTGCTTGCGTGCATGCGTGCATGCGTGCGTGTGTGTGTTTGTGTGTGTGTGCATGTGATTGGATGGCACTTAATCCCACAGGCAGCTTTGGAAAATAGAAAAAACACGTGCCTAAGAGGAAAAGGGAGATACTACAAACAGGAAATGCCTGCCAATGCTTCAGCTATAACCTTCCACCCCCAAACTCTAGTTCAAATTGAACAATATGTCATCGAAAACACGTACCGCAAAAGAGACTGTTGAAGGAATAGCTGCTCAAGCTAAAACAAGTTAGAAGAGAAGCAAAATGGTGACCTTAAACAGAGTCGCTGGTCCTGATATGCATGGTTGTGTCTTATGGAGCACCCTGTGTCTGAGCCCTGGGCCCTTGTATTTATCTGTGCTATAAAAAGTGTCTGCTGACTTAAGGCTAAGATAGTTTGTAATGGAGAATTGTAAATTCATATACCCACCACACTCCTAAGACCTATTAATCTTTTGTTCCTATATTGACTATCTGTTTAAACATTACAATAATACAGAATGAGATGGATACAGGACAATAGGATGGAAATGTAGCTTATCAAAATTTGTTTCCTATATGAATATATAGAGGAGATTGGCCAGTCTTGATCAATAAACTTTTCCATCATGCTATCTGATTTCTCTCAGTAAAAGTTTTGAACCAGGTGTGGTTAGACAGGCTTGGAATGACAGCCTTTGGAGGGTGGGGCAGAACTGTAGTTTTGAGACCAGCTTGGGCTGCATATTGAGCATCTTTCAAAAACCAGAAAGGTAGCAAAAACAACTCAAAAGTGGGTAGGAGAGGCGGCCATAGATGTTACCACAGGAGATCTTCTACAGACAGGGATTTTAGAACACAGTTTGTTCCCTACAAACTTCAAATTCGACAGTCACAAGAAAACTCATGACTTCATTTGAACACATTTCATTTTTCTTTGCCAACAACCCCAGTTACAAGGTACTTCCTTCCTCCTGGCTCACCTGACATAGGTGTGAGCATCTGAAGAGACCTGGACACATTTGGCTCTCCTCATAGACATTCTGTTCATGAGAACAAGGTGACCTGCCAAGGCCGAGTGGACACAATGTGGTGACTCACTCGTGGCATTTTTTTCCTGCACTTAGTTCTAAACAAGTTAAGTGCAAAGGCATTTGATAACTGTGGTATTAGCAGCCGTGTTATCAGTTCATAGAGAGGCAGTCCCTCTTCCTTCCTCCCCTCCCTGCCCTCTCCCCCAAATCATGCAATCTTGGCCCAAGAGAAACAATCCACAATCTTTTAAAAGATAAACTTCCAGATTAAATGTTGTCATTGAGTTTTGAAAAGTTAAGGATCTGGGGGTGTCTGGCCAAACTCTTTCTAAAATTCCTTCTTGACGATCACTCTGCAAGAATGGGAACTTTCTGAGGGCACCAGCATCAGTAACTCAAATGTAGTTTAACTTAAAGCCTGAAATGGTTGTTTGGAGCTCAGTGACACAAAGGGGTGTGCTAGGATCTGGAACCAGCTTAACATTTAGTTGGTGTGCTAAAATACAGACCATCAAACAAACTGAGAAATCAAGGCTTATTTCTTCCATAGGAGCCTTGAGAAAAAGTGGACTACCAGTAACTATTCTAACAAAGCAGCATTATTATATTATATTATATTATATTATATTATATTATATTATATTTTTATTTTCAAATTGAATGAGCAATTATTAATTATTTTATATCTTTGCAATTCGAATCTGACTTTATTAAAAAACAAAATAAAGGTTGAAAGAAAAGGGGGAGAAAATAGTACATTTTTTTTTATTTAAAATATATTACTTTTATTGAAAAAATTCATACAGTATAGTCTGATCATGCTTTCCCACTCTCCAAAGTTCCCCCAGTTTCTGCCCATATCCCCTCTCAACTCCAGGATGTTTCTTTCTCTTTTTAAAAAAAAAATAAAGAAAATAAGCAAGAAAACAAAATGAAACAAGAAAGAAACATACATACACACAAACAAACAATCCAAAAAGGAAACCAAAACATACAAGTAAAAAATGTTAGACAAAAAAAAACAAAACAAAACAAAACAAAACAAAAAAAACATGCCTAAAGCATTTTGAGACAAAACGTTTGTAAAACTACCATTGAGTTCATTTTTGTGTTGGCTATGCACTGCTGGGTGTGGGCCTTACCCTGAGGTGTGGTTAATATACCAGGAAGACCATTGAAGAAGGCTAATATTTCCTTTGCATGTAGGTATCAATTGAAATAGCTTTTCAGTTAGGGGTAGAAGCCTGTGTGTACTTCCCTTTCTTAGTACTGGGATCCAATCTGGCTTGAAGTGGTGCAGGCCTTGTTCATGCTGCTCCTGTCTCTGAATTCATAGGTGCATCAGATTGTGTCTGGAAGACATGGTTTCCTTGAAGTCATTTATCCTCTCTGGTTCTTATAGTATTTCTACCTTCTCTGTATAGTCCCCTGAGCCTTGAAGGGAGGAATTATTTACATATTCACATGTGTGTGTGTGTGTGTGTGTGTGTGTGTGTGTGTGTGTGTGTGTAGCATGGTACTTGCAGAATCCAGGAGAGAGTGTCAGATCCTAAGAAGTTGGAGTGACAGACAATTATGAGCCACCTGATGTGAGTCCTCGGAACAAAACAGTCTTCTGGAAGAGCACCAGTGTGTTCTAAACCAATGAGCCATTTCATCAGCCACAGAATAGTTTTCTAATTGAAATTCCTTTGAGACATGCTTGTGATTGAAATGGCTAACGATGTCCAATTGATATAAATTTCATGGGTTTACCTTGTACCTGTCCAACTGTCTTAGCAACTCCAGGGTTAGATAACCTAGTTTTAATAAAATTGACTTGGTCTTTTGCAGAAGACTGGTACCTGGATTGGGGACAGTGGTGTAGCCTAGCACACAGGAACCTACTTTATCATTCAGCACTTGTAAGCATGTTATGTTTTCAGTGTTTCACTCCTGAAACCCTAGTTAAAATATTGTCTGGTGGGTAGATTTAATGCATTAGAGATTCCTCACATTAGGCACCAAAATGCATTGATTTGAATGAATTAATAATAAACTTGGAGTCAGCAATAAAGAAAAAAATCAGAGAACTTCCACTTCATGTGATTTGACCAAGAGCAACTTTTGACTTTAGTTCTATGAGACTTCCCCCTTCCTGTGTCTGTCTTCCACTCTTTTTCTCCATTGTATGAGTTTGGGCCTGTGTCTGCCTGAATGCTGTCTTATGGATCTCTGTCTCAGTCTCTGTGAGTCTGTCCCTGTGTTTCTCTCTAACAAAGGGCTTTATTTACTAAACAACACAAAAAAAAAAACATCACATGGGGAGGGAAAAAGAAAACGTTTATTGGTGTTTCACAACAGATTAAGTCACTGGTTCCTACCTACCCAGATAACAAATGCAATCAACCAATACCCAAACACAGTTTCCAGAGTTCATGGTAGATATCTATTTTGTAAAGCTGCTTTTAATCTATTTTCAGTTTTCAGTAAATGATTGTCATAACTCACATACACACATGCATTAATCTGGGTTTGGAGCACTGTGGAGTACATAACAAGGTTACGGCAATACATTAGCTTAGGTTATAGAAGTTGATTTCATGGAAAAGCCAAGGCAAGTAAGGTTGGTTGCTACATTGGTTGTTGGTTGATTCTTAAATGCAGGTTAAAGAAACAGTTTGAATACTCAATAGAATTTTATAATCTTAAACCTCGAGTAACCTCAAGGTGTACTAATAACTCTGGCTGGAAAATCTAGGGAAAGTCTCTTAGAATGTGACATACTTTCCCATGATGTATTCCCACAGTTTTATCTTTGTCACAACATGAGCACATTTTCTTCCACCCTCTGATAGGTGTGAATTAACTACCATGTCTTCATCAACCTAAAGTTCTTTCATAAGTCATTGTCTGCAAATATTCAAGAAAACAAACACATGGGCTCACAGTGAAGCCTTGTCAACTTGGTCCATGTGTTTACCTCCGCAAACACATCCTTTAAATAGAAGTAATCCTGGGGTTCTGCATCATCCCTTTCTCATCAAATTTATCTCAAGTAGGTTGACTAGTTGAGCTACAAATATGGCTGCTCTTCTAGGCAATCATTTTAAAAAGACTTATTTTGTGCATTTGTGTCATTTGCCTTTGTGCTGGCTGGCTTTTCTGTCAACTCGACACAAGCTGGCAGTCTTTATCATCAATGTCCCAGGCATCCTCTCAGGTTTTGGTTTAGTTTCTAAGCTTTAATGATTACAACTCAAAGACACAGCTACAAAGCAAAAACCTGCAAGGATATAAGCAACTCCACCCATTTGCTCAGAGACACACTTTTGCAGGGGTATAAGGTTTGGTTTTTTGACATGGTAGATTGTGAACCACTCCTCTACCTCTTGCTTTTAGGAGCTGCAGTGACTGCTGCCTCAAGTCACCAGGAGGGGTTTGCAGGCAGAACCAGGGTGTTGTCAGACTTGACCATGTCAGCCTGGGTATAGCTAACTTACACTCATTCCATTTTGACACTTGTGCATAAGATAAGACTGTAACAGGGGCTGTTAACACGGCAGCGCTTGGAACACGAAGAGGCACTGGCCTCTTCATCTAAATCTCCCTTCCCTTTTCCAAATGCCGTACAAAGGTCACAATTTTGAGAGAGCTAATGGAAAGTAACAGCTGAATGTCAGGTGGAAACTGGCTCACATGCTGGAGTGTAGTAGGAGGTATGCTTCTTCCAAGAGATGGCTGACTAGGCTGATAATTTATGTGCTTTGAAGCTTTATGGAAAAGCAAAATAAATTTCCTTTATCTTTGGCTCTAAGAGATAAAAAGCCATCTGCAAGCTTTCTAGCCCTGTGTGAGGCATGCCGTGGTATGCATCTTTCTAGGTTTGTTTTCGTAAGCACCTGACAAATGCTATTTGCTATCTTCCTTCTGCTGTCATAGTAACGCCTCACTTCTCCTGATTCTGTAGGTGAATCGAATGCAAGTTGGATGAAGAAATATTATGACCATACATAATTCAATCTTACTAAGTTACTTTTAAATTAAATTTAATTCAATTGTTATCAAAAATTCACTAAGGAGAATATATTTGTACCCTAGCCCATTTAAAACTGTAGACTTCTTCATTAGTTACCTCTTCATAACCTCAATTATAACACATGCAGACCCTGGTTGACACCAAAAGCTAATCCCCAGTGCATCTCAACTTCTATTTAGTACCCATTCTTTAAATGTGGGCAGATTCTGTGGCTTACTAAGAACCAATAAAATGTAGAAAAGACAATGGCATCTCAGATGTTCATATGAGTTAGTGCTGTATCTGTGTACATGTGTGTACAGGTGCACACCCTCTGTGAGTATGCATGTACTACGTATGTGGAGGCCAGGGCTCAAGCTCTGGTATTTTCTTCTGTGTCTTCTTTTACCTTATTTTCTCATTAAATTTATAGTTCACTTTTTTTTGCTAGGCTGGTTGACCAGTTACTCCCCCTGTATCTGTCTCCCCAGCACAGAGGCTATAGGAATCTGGCTCTTATGTCAGGGCTGAGGATCTCAATTCCAGTCTCATGCTTGTGGAGCAAGTACTTAACTCACTGGGTCATCTTCCTAGAAACACAGTCTTGTGTGTACAAGACTTTATGTTAGCACACCATAACTAGAGACTCTCCTATCAGTCTTGGCAAAGAAAATCACTATATTGTGTGTGAATTTCAGTGACTGGGATTAAGTGCCAAATAACTACACCAAAGACCTAGGGGTTCTCTCAGTCAGCAATGAGTGAAAAATTAAGACCTTTGGTTATACTTCCATAAATAAATTAATTCTTAAAAAACAACAACAACAACAAAGGGGGGGGGCAACATTATCTTCCCTGGAAAGTCTTCCAGATGAGACTGCAACCCAGGTTTACAGTTTGTTTGCAGTCTATACTCCAACAGAGACCACAGTTGTCCTGTTGCAGATATAAATTTACAGATACAAATCTGTAGTATGATTGCAAGACAGGGAAGGCAGAGCATTTTAAACCGCTGCATTGGTAGCAAAATGTGACCTCACACATAAAACAAATGTGGAAACCTGAAGAGCATTATTTCTTTGTCACGCACATCCTTTATACCACACAGATCCTTTCTAGTGAAATTCATTTATTTCCCACAGCCAGCAGTTACCAAATCCTGCAGTTTTGCATCTTAGCCATTTCCTGTATGATTCCATTCTTCCTTGTCTCATTCCATTTTTTTTCTGGTTAATTCTGTCACAATTTCTCATTTAGACTGCCACAAATCTTGTCCTTCCTGCTCAAATTCCCCTCTGCAAGTAACAAACTATGAAGTATCTGCCACAGGAGCTTCATACAAGGAAGGTAGTTTGCTCTTGGAAGACGTGCATGGTCTATGTGTAATAAGTATGTGCCTTATGAACTGTTGAAAATACAAACCAAAGTGTTATATATTGAATAGAGAATAATAAAAGCCTGACATTTGCTTCGGATGATGATAGGGGTATAATAAACATTTCTTTCATTAAAAGAATTTTCACAGTCCATCTCAGAATGAATTTGGGGTATGAAGAAAGTGATCCTAGTTCTCATTCAAGGTACTTCTTTAACCTAACAACCAATCTAGCTGAGGGTCTAAATTAAGATGAGTGTTGAATGAAGTACTAATTTATACAGGAAACCAAAAACACTAATTCAGGTAACCAGGCATGTTTCCTATCTTGAGTCTCTGCCACATACCTCCCCTTTAAGTTCAATTATCCTTGCTAACTGAGAGTTATCTGAGAGAAATATTGACTGAAGAATTGACTGAATCAAATTGGCTTGCAGGAAGATCTATGGAGAATTGCCTCTATTATTAATCGATGTAGGATGGCCCAGTCCACCGTGGGTGGCACCATCCCTAGGCTCCTAGTCCTGGGCTGAAAAAAAAGTTAACTAAACATAAGCCTGTAGCAATCCAAAGAGTGAAGTAGCAAGGAGTGTTTATCCATGGTTCCTGTTATCTGGTTCCTGCCCTGACTTCCCTCAGTGATGGATTGTGACCTACAGAAAGTGCAAGCCAAATAAATCATTTCATCTCCAAGTTGCTTCTGGTCGGCGTGTTTTGTCTCAGCAACAGAATGAAAGTAGAACAATAATGAATTAGAGAGAAATCTTTTGCTGTTGTAAAACCATCGTAGTTTGCCATGCCCTTTCACCCTGACTATAAATCTTAAACAGAAGTCAACCCCATGTGTTTTCAGTTAGCTTGCACTTGAAATATCCAGAAGTTTTGCAAGAACCATTAAAATCTAAAACCTAGTATGAAGCCCTTCCCCCTCTCCTTCCCCCTTACCCCCATTTTATGTATGTTAGAAAAGGGAGTTAAAGAGATAAGAAGTGAGAACAGAGAATTTTGAGTTTGAATCAGGACCATAGGGGAAACCTATCAAAAATGGATATTTTTATAAAATAATCTATGTTTTGTGAAATCTGTTTTGCCTAAATATTTTGTGAACATGACAGCATAAGGCCGCTTGTTGAAACTAATCTCTATGGTAAATAGCCACATGCTTTATAAGCACAGTGTCATTGTTAACACTACATTTTAAATGGCTTCTGCTTTATTTCTAGATTATAGTACGAATTAAATGTTTGACTACATTAAATACTATTAAATACTATTAATATTAGAATATTTCTCTATCACATGCTCAAATGAACCAATGTTATTTTAACCAATATTACAAATATGAAGTATTATTTCCTATTGGATTATGTTGAAAGTTAATGAGTGTATATGAAAATAAAAATTTACAGTATTATTTACAGTATTACTGTATTAATACAGTAATACGGTATTAGTATTGCAGACCAATTGCGAGTAAATTACTTTATGTAGACGGACACACAAACTAATGCTGATAGACAATGATCACAAACTATTTTGTCCTATTTTTTTGACTAAGTTCAGCATCTTAAATCAAGAACTAAGAACGCCAATGTACCTAGAGTTCAGGAAGTGATCGCCCACGCCTATTGTAGGTTGTACTTGGTCCAAACTTATCCCATCACATGCCATATCTGAGCATGTATGTAGAATTATGTACTTAACATTATGAAATGGAATTGTCTCACAAAACTGAATGTTGGGTTACACACAGCCTCTGTTCATAGGTTGGAGGATCACCAAGATATTAATTGCCTCTTAACATGGAACAAAGGACCTCACCACTATCGAGGCATAATTAACTTGAAGTGAAATTCATGACCAATAGCATCCTAGGGATGGCTAGTGTTTTGTAGACTATTCTTGATTCCTCTGAGAAGCATGTTTATTTTGGGGTTTGAGCAGATGCATTTCTGCTGTTGAAAAGCACCTTGCCAAGAAGCTAGATTCTGAAATCTAGCCATTTTAATAAGAAAAATCCAACTAGCAGTGTAAGTTATCGACCATCTGTCAGTGCTTTTATGAAGAATGTTATTGCCTGGAGTAGGAGGAGAGAGAATAATGAAATTAAGGGTGCCACTCCGTACTGAGATTCTGATATAAGTACCCTGGGTTTATTTATTTTATGCAATGTATTGTAGTTTAGATTAGGGACTAGCTGTGTGTCCCTATGCATACATATATTTGTGCCTCTTGAGCTGCCCAATAGGCTTCTCAAGGGTACCTCTCTAGGTAACACCTTTTCTTGTTGTAGCTCCAGTGGCTGAACTGGCACTGTAAGTAAAGGAAATGGGAGGGGGCAAAGGAGTGAAAGCGATTCCCAAGAAGGTTGTAAATAAAGATTAAAATAAAAGGCTGCACAGAAAGAAGACATGGCAATTTTAATTCTTCTCACTAAGCTGAAAATGATGGATATCAGGGTTTATAAAGTGAGAAAATCAGGAGCAGACACTAAACAAGCCCAAGGTAAGTGTGTGCATAGCCTCGAAGGAAAAGGCAATCTATGAAAGAGAAGGTGGATGATGTTACTGCAATGCCTCAAAATTAACCTGTAAGCCCCAGGAACGAGTGCAAATTACAGTTCTTACAAAATAAGAAAGCCTGGTAGTTAAGTACAGTGGCCTACAGGGTTGTCCTTATAAACTCCTGCAACACAGGGGTAGGATCTTTCCAGCTGGGAAATCCCTGGAGAATGGGTCCTTACTAAAGTCCATCTCTTGGTCAGTATTTAATATTTAATAAGTATTTACCTTAAATTTGTCCCAAAATGGTGGAGTTGGTTTTTTTAGTGAATCGCAAGATTAACAGTCACCATTTGTTTATAGTTAGCCCATCTACTCTTGTACCTACTACAGGTAGAAAGCTATTCCGTTTGCTTCACAGGTTTGGACTTGGTAATTGCATATTCCCAAACGTGAGAGCACCACAAATAATTTGGCTGCCTGCGTCTCATGATAGGTCCTGGACTGTTCTTCATTAAGTAAGAAGAGTAATAGTTAAGTTTAGCTCTTAATTCACTCACTCCTCCAGGGAACATAAAGATTTATGAAAGTTAAAAGTCAGTTTCCAGTAACACAGAAGAAAATGTTAACCTTCGTAATAAATCGTAATCCTAGAGTTAAGGTTAAAAATGTAATTCATTTTCCTTCTTTTCATTTTTGTGTGCACTGGCATGTGAGTGTGTGAATTCATATGGAGGCTAAAAGTTGATATCAGATGTTTCTCTCTCTCTCTCTCTCTCTCTCTCTCTCTCTCTCTCTCTCTCTCT
>JANHMN010000016.1:25920039-25950853 GCA_030674055.1 Rhabdomys pumilio | reverse complement strand
TCTCTCTCTCTCTCTCTCTCTCTCTCTCTCTCTCTCTCTCTCTCTCTCCCTCCCTCCCTCTCCTTCTCCCTCTCCTTTTCCCCCTCCCTCTCCCTCTCTCTCTGCTCTGTCTTTCTCTGTCTCTCTGTGTTTGTCTGTCTCTGTCTCTGTCTCTGTCTCTGTCTCTGTCTCTCTCTCTCTGTCTCTCTCTCTCTCACACACACACACACACATCAGGGACTCATGAAGCCCATGGATTCAGCATGGGTTGTTGGCCAGTGAGCTGCAGGGCTTTCCCTCTTCCCATTTACCAGAGCTGGTATTGTAGGCATGTGCTTTACCATCTAGCATTTCACATGGGTACTGGGGATTCAAACCCAGGTCCTTACACTTGCATGGCAAGCTCTTCACTGACTGAGACACCTCACAAGTCCCCATTTTGATTATTGAAACAGAATTTTATTAAAACACTGCTCCTTGATTCAGATAGTGAAGCCCAGCAAGCTTCCTCCTCCACTTCCCAGTACTGGGTGGCAAGCCCACAAGACTCTGAACATTTATGCAGAGCAAGGGACTATACTAGGGTCCTCAGGGTTTATGTTAAGCACTTTACCAATTGAGCTGTCTCCTCAGCTTCTTAAAACTATAATCTTTTCTCAAGAAAGCTCTGTAATATCTCTATTTATTGATACAAGATAGATTATTGTTTAGTTAGAAAAAAATTAAGAGTAGTGTTGACCAGTTTCTTATGTACCTTAACACTATCAGGAATAGGGGCAAACTGGCTTCTGTGGTTTTCAATAGGCCATGTATGACCCTATTAGGAGATGTTTCAAAAGCGTTTCTTAGCATTTTGAACAAAATATTTGCTCCCTACTGAAAATAGTTTAATATCAAGTCTCAAAGGAATTCTGTCGGCCTCATAAAGTCGCTTTTAGAATTTTCAGCTTTTGACCTTCCTCTTACAACTATTGGCTACATAGTCTGTCTCCAAATTCAAATTGGAGTATGTTGTATTTACCTTCTTAAATAGACTTTTACTTAAATCGTTCATTAAAGAATATTCTACTTCATCAAAGCAGTCTTCCAATCTAACATGTTAGTACGTTCATTATTCTGTGTTTTCTCTGCACCTTTGTTTACCTTTCTGTGTGCCCAGACCTCCACGTCGGCTTCTTTCTTCACCAGCTTGCTAGTCTGAGAGAGGTCTTGCACCCTATTGAAAGTATGGCCTCAGATTCCAGTTGTACAGCTCACCTGCTGTACAGCACATCACTAACCTGCTGCAATGGTTTGGAGTCCACTGGTTTATGATATAGGATGATGGCATTCGCAGCCCTCACACAGAACCACTGTGATGAATCCATGAGACAGTAAGCATGCACCCTGGAGTCTAGCAGCACCAGCATGTAGACCGGGTACAGGAACTGCCAGCAATTCTATCTTATTTGTATCAGTGAATTGTTCCCACTGAAGAAATCACGTTTCTCTTTCCCTCCCCTCCTCCCTCCCTCCTCCCTCTCTCCTCCCTCCTCCCTCCCTCCCTCCCTCCTTCCCTCCCTCCCCCCTCTCACCTGTACTGACATTACTTTTTAAAGTTTATAAACTTTATCTTTAAAAGCTGGTATATATATATATATATCACACCAAAATCAACCAGACCCAGAGTCTATACAGCTCAATCTACTTCCATACAGTCCCAATGGGCACTTGGAATGGAAGCCGTGAAGCTTCTCCCTGACTTTTATGCTTTCTGTTTTTAACTCTGTCCTGGAGTTTGGTTTTGGTGGTGGATAAGTGCATAATGAATACTGCTTCCATATGTTTTTTTAAAATAACACCCTGTTTTCACTTAATCAGACAGTTACTATGCAAGTAGTGAAAGAGCCCAAATGTCAGTTGGTGAGTGAGCTCCAGATACAGGACCCTCGTCAGTATCTAGTAAGTGACATTTGTGTCGATGGTAATCTACGTGTGTTAGACCCTAACGTCAATATAAGAGAGTGTAGCCAGAGCTGCTTGTTATGTAGTATAAAGTCTAATGCGACCCCTAAAATCCACTGGATAAATGCACTATTATGGTATATTATGAGCTGGAGCACTTCTTTCCATCTCTTAACATTTATTAAGGTAAGTAAATATGAATAAAATGAATATTACAGTTAAGCATGTTGGACTTTTTTTGACCCTCTGACTAATTAAGAGATGTCACTCATTGTTCATCAACTGATGTACATGAAAGACAAGACCAAATGGAATAGGAATCCTCAGAATTTCCGTCTTTCCTGGGCCACTTCCATCATCATTTAGCATATAGCATTATCTCCCAAGTCACACCAACCCGTCTTGCCTCCTTTCATCCCTTCATCAGCCACTTTGTTCTTTTCTCCCTCTTTCACATCTAGACACTTCCTTTCTTCTAACAATTGTGTGGAGAGTTTTCATGTCAAGGCTACTCAGTACATTGCCAAATTCCAAGTCATTCTTTATTCTTCACCCTTGGCTCAACTATTGCTGGGCTCTAGTGTAGAGACCGGTTTGTCTTTTTTACCACCAAGCACCACTGGGCTGCTGCAATTTAACTGTTGTTTCTGTCTCTCTGTCTCTCTGTCTGTCTCTGTCTGTCTCTATCTCTCTGTCCCCTCCTCCTTATCTTCCTCCTCCTCCCCCTCCCTTTCCCCTCCCCTCCCCCTCCTCCTCCTCCTCCTCCTTCTTCTCTCTTCTTCACCTTTGTTCAGGCCTTTAGTCTTAAATATCTTTGTATACAGATGACCCTAAATCTCCAACACTGACATTTCCATGAATTTTAGATATGTATATACAACTGCTAATGTCTTATGTATTCCTAAATTTAAAAGAAATAGAAAGGAACATCAAATTTACCTTGTGCATAATAAGACTCTCAGTTTTCGGGGTGAAATTTTTCTTCCTAAAATATTCCCTAGCTCAGAAAATTGAATATATTCTGATGTCCTAGTCAACAGGCAAAGTTAACCACTTTGAGGTTAAGTTCATATTCACTTTTCTTTTATGTTCTATGGTTTTAACAATAATTATCATCCCTACTTCCTAGATATATACCAAAGTATTCCCTGCTACCTTCACCATTATCACATGAGCCCATAACACAGTCCCCTTTCACCTAGATTGTAGAAATAGCTTTTTCTTCTATTGGTCTAAATAATACAAAAAGTCTTGTTATCTCTAATTAACTTCACCATGGTCCTTTAATGCTAATTTATTATATCAAGAAAGGATACAGGCAAACTATCAGCAGCTCAGTACCAGGAAATGCTTTGGAGAAAAAATAGAAGTAGAATTTTGATGGGAGCTTCGATAAAAGGTAAGATTATTAGGCACTTTGGGTCTTGATTTGCTGATTGATTAGGTGGATCCAGAGTGGTGCTAAATAGGACCTAATGGACTATGAGTTAATTAGGAGACCCTCCAGTCTCACTGATGGGAGCAGGTACTATTTGGGAGCTGTATAATCTTATCTAGGCACATGGTATAGATGATATACCTTGACGTGTTTTAGTGCTGGAAATCAAACCTAGGACCTCAAAACTAATGAACATGCCATACTCTACCACCATTGAACAATATCCACAGCCTGGTAACACATCTTTGTCTGTGCTCACACAAGTTCATATGTAGTGTGGGCTACAGGTGTCTATGCACCTATGTGTGTGTGGAGGTTAGACATTAATCTGCAGTGTCGTTCCTTAGAAAACACCGCCCTAGTTTTTTAGAGAAAGTATTCTATTGGTTGGCTTGGAGCCTGCTGATTCATCTAGGCTGGCCCACCAATGAGCCCCAAGGATCTGAATGTCTCCACCTTCCCAGGGCTGAAATGGTGAGTGTGGAGTTATGTCTGGCTTTTTAATGTGGGTTCTGGGATGGAGCTCAAGTCTTTGGACTTCTGTGAGAATTTTACAGACCGAGCCATTTCCCCAGGCCAGTGGATATTTTATTGCACATTACCTTCAACTTCTATAAATGTTTTACATGCATATTTTGTTAAGTTTATCCCTCTTTAATATTTTTTATTTTCTATTTTCCCATACATTCATTCTGGATTCATTTCCTACCCAAAGAACTCATATGGTTACGTCATTTAAGTCTAAATTGAGCTATTTTCAACTTTAAACTTCTGATTTTTCATCACAAAGCACCAGAATTTCAAACTAGGACTGACATACACACAACGAGCTTTCATTTCGAAAGTTTGCCTAAGTCATTCAATAGCTCTTAGGACACTTGATCATTATAGAGCCTTTCATCTGCTCCTTACATAGAGAGAATTGGGATCAGCAGCAACAACCTTGTTTAGTGCTTGTTTGCTTGCTTGTTTTCTTTTTTAACTCCCTGCCCAACCCCCAACAGTGCTCCAGATATCTTTGTTGAAATATCTTTTAAAAATAAGATCTGAAATCCATTTTGCCTATATTAAAATAGTTTTCTTTGAGGATGAAAAAGCCTGCTGGCAATCAGAGGCTTGTGTGACATTCAAATCTACCCAGAGGAAACTGGTTTTTGTTGAGATAATCTTTTTTTGATCTCAGGACAGAGCATTTCACTAAGTAAGGTGACTAAAAGTCTTTTCTACTGTTTGTTGTAAACAGAACCCGTGACCAGATTAAGGAAGTTTCCATCTGTCCTAGATTGCCAGCATGGATGCTTTCTACCATGAAGAGATGTGGAATTTGGCCAATATTTTTTCTGTGCCCATATGACTGTGTGTTCATATTTTTTTTAAAAAAATAAATGATTGCGTTGATTTTTATCTTTTAAATTCATTTATTTCATTTGTATTATTTTTTCTTAAAATCATATTTAAATTGATTTTTATAAATTTTCTGCAATTATATGCACTGCATTTATTCATGATGTGTTACTCTTTCTATTCATTGTTAGATTCTATTTGCTAAAGTTTTCACAATAGTTCGTCGGGTTCGTCAATGAAGGCGGTGCTGTTCTAGCTGTCTGGTTTACTCTCTCTGAGATTCCTAACACTCACTGCTCCAACTCTCTTTCTCTGCCACAAGACTTGACTGCTACAAGTCCCAGAAGACAGATCAGCTCATTACTCACTTGTTCAAATCTTTCCCTGCAGTTTTTCTCTTTCCTCCTTCCAAGATGTCCTCCCTTTTTCTCTCAGTAAATTCCATCATTGACTGTGTTGCCTTGTCCTGGAATTTTCCCTTTGTGTGTTGTATTTCACAAAAGACAACATAATTAATGGAAAGAAGAGTTTTTTTCTTTGCTGGGCAGAGTGGCATACATCTGTCCTCTCAGCACATGGAGGACTATGAGAAAAGGGTCTCAAGCAGTGAGACCTTGTCTCAGAACAATGATAAAAACATGTCTTTCTTACCAATGTATCTTTGTAATGATAGAAAGAAAGCATAGATTTTTATATGTATGTATGCCTATTGCATATACATTTTAATTATTTAGACATGCATGTACATATTTGTGTACACACATATTTACATTTATACTCTATATATTGTCATATTTTTACATAAACACACATGTTTTATACATATAATCATCAATCTTTTTATCAGTCTGTGTTCATGTCTCGGTTTAACCTTCTGAGATTTAGACAACATTTAGAAAATGTTTTCTGAGCTCACGAACTTAACAGCTGTGAAGAAAGCCATGCTGATATCCATGCCAGTCTCACATTTCCAGGACTTGATTGCCTATTTCAGAGCAGGAGGCTTACTTAAGTTTGTTGGAATGATTGTGCCATATGCACATTCGTGCACAAGTGTCATGCTCTCTTTCCTGTTTCTCTGGGTCTCCTTTAGAATTTCTCTTTATAAAATCCAGGCAATATTCCTGGGCACATTTTAACACCACAATTAGTCATGGATGTGGTGATTCATCAGGCTGAGTTATAAAGCAAGGCAGCCTAGCCCTTCCTAGGCATTGACTGTTGGCAACTCTTTTCCCTCCTCTGAATCAGACGTGTATTTGTTTGAGTAATCAAGAAAGAACTGTCTGTCTTGTGACCTTAGAGGTTGGTGAAAGGGAGCGACTGAGTGTTTTTGGCACGGGAAAGTTAGCAGAACAATGCAAATCTGTAAAGCAGTGAGCCTCTCTGCTTGGCCGCTTCCTCTGGGTAGACTTGAATGTCACACAAGCCTCTGACTGCCAGCAGGCTTTTTCATCCTCGGAGAAAACTATTTTAATATAGGCAAAATGGATTTCAGATCTTATTTTAAAAGCCACTCTCAAGTGCTCTCTGTGCCCGTTTGTTAAATGTTCTGTCTTCCATCAAGAGCAACAGGCCTTTACCAAATGAGCATTTTGAATCCTACTGTGATAATAGTGAGTGAGAGGCAGTTTAACAGCATGGGTACCACAGGGGAAAAGCATACCCTATAACCCAGCTAAGGAATGAATGAATCAGACCAATGCAAATTACGGGAGGCAATGGGATAGCATAAAGATGGTCGCTGAAGCCATTTCAAAGACACGAGTGAAGGTTGACAACCAGGGAGTCCAAGGACTTTCAGTAAGATGACAGCTTTGATGACAATAGAGCAAAAAGAATCTGCCAAAAGCAAAGAATTCACTTCACAATGGATTCCTTCCTTCTATTTGTCAGTTAACCAATGGGTATATAAAAGATGTCATTTGAGAAAGGTTCAAATGTTGAATTTTAAGTATGCTTTGTTAGATTAGTTACAAAATAGCCTCCTATTTATACATACACAGAGAGACATAAATGCATATGTGCACACACACACATAAAATTGTTTATCATTACAGATATGTACAACGACATGAAAAGATCAAATAGAGGTACAACACACAATTTAGAGAAACATGTAAGGAGACTCCTCTCTTCCTTTGGATTGATATCTTTTGAACTGGTGCCTTTTATTTTGAAATCTCTAGAACGAATCCACCTAATGGAGTCAGCTCCACGGGTGGGTCTGAACTGATTGATTACTCACCTTCTTCAAAACTTCTTCCCAAGTGGTTCTACCCTAGATGTAACCTGGGAACAGTTGTGTGTATGAGGCACTTAGGAAGATATCTTCCCAAAAGAAACTTGTCTTGAAAGTAAAGTCTCTCATAAAAAGAAGCAGGATAATACAGTGTGAAAATATGGGTAGTATTGGACAGCACACTATCAAATCACCAATGAGTACTCTTACCATAGAGTGAGTGATATTGGATAACATGCATGGGTGAGTACTGCTTTGCGTTGAGTTCCTACACTAGACCAAGATGATCAGACTACGCTGTATCAGAATTACTCCTGATATATAATCAAAGTGACGTTGAAAGAGAACCAAGTTTTAAAACAAACAAGCAGCCCTAGGGTTTTCTAGCATCCAGTGAGAAGATGCCAGCCAATCACAGTATAGGACCTCTCCTCATTTCCAACTTCAAAAGGAAAACAATTGCTCCTGGTTGTTTCCTTCAGCCTTTTATGCCAAAAAAAAAGCTTCCTTCCCCTGCTGAGCTCACTGGAGCCCCTCTTCATCTCCAGGAAGGGTCATGCTAATTCATGAGGTGCCCATAAGAGCAAAAGAGATTACTCAACTAAATTTGAGAGATGAGACATTAAGAGTTTTAAATCATTAAGCGCAGGAGTACCACTCGAGTGGGAGATTTAACATTCCTCATGGCAAATAAAACTCAAATGGTTAATATGAAGGGAACAGGAGTTAATGTTATAAAGGAGACAAAAATCTTTCTATCTCCCCACAGAGGAGGATTTCCTTTGCCCAGGCCTCCTGTGCCTATCAAGAGAACATGTCAGTTCCAGCTCTGACCACCCTGCCTTCCTCTTTCTGGAGAGTTGAGTTTATCCAGGCAGCCTCTATCTCTGGGCCAACTGCCTAGGGGAAGGCTAGGTACACACTGACTCTGTGGCTCTGCCTTGAACCCACTGCCTGTCCATCTCCTGTGGTGAAGGGAGCGTTGGTGGAGGTATATGTGAGAGGTCAATGTGGCTGCTACTTGTAGGTCACACTCTTCCTTTTATAAGATCACTGGTTGAACTTACCTTCTGTACTCCAATAGCTTCTGAGTTCAGATAGGAAAGAGGATATTTATTTACAGACTCTGCTAAGATTCCAATGGCTGACTTAAACATGAAACTGGAGTGCTGAAAGAAACATACCAAAACATACATTAAATCATTAGATAGATACATTATATCATAGCTGTCCTCTGGAGAAGATTAAAAAAAAACCCTCGTAATATACATTCATACGCGCGCGCGTGTGTGTGTGTGTGTGTGTGTGCATTGATGTGTGACCCAGACACAACACAGAGAGAGTGTGGGTATTGTCCAACTAGCAAAGAACTAGTACTTCCAGAACCACCCCCCAAAAGAAAAGAAATTTGAATTCTGTTTTTCCCACTCCTGCACACAGTGTGTAGTATAAGGCAGAGGTAGGCTAGCTAGTTGTAGGAAAGTGGTAAGCTGCACAAGGGTAGAGGCCTATGCCACACTGAAATGTAGTACAGGAGGACTATCTGACTACCAAACAGTAAACAAGTTCTAAGCTAAAATGAGCCGAGATCAATGTGGCCATGGAAACAATTTCTAACTGTCCTTTGCTTAATGATAATGGCATCTCCACATCACTAGCCTTGAAGACGTTCTATTCCTGTCATGCATCTGATGCCAGGAGGTCCTGAAAACCTCACACAAAGACAAGGGGAATAAAGAATATTCTGGGGGAAATTCTGACCAATTCCTGGAATTCCTGGCCATTTTTTTCTGCTTTAATTCTATTAAACTTATCCATAAAACATGCTGTCCAAAAACCAAGTTCGGTCTCGTTCTCCCTCCCCCTCCTCCATTCCTCCCTCCCTCCTTCCCTTCCTTTCTCCCTCCCTCTCTCCCTCCCTCCCTTCCCTCTTCTCTCTCTCTCTCTCCATGCCATCCCTCTGCAAAACCATCCAATTCTTATGTGGCCTGATCCCTGAAATTTCTCCCATATGGTGACAAGACCCTAGGCAGAAATCTCAGTCTGCTCTATTGCTAAGACAGTCTAAGTCGTCACCACTAGCAACAAAGCTAAACAGGAAATAAGATCCCAAACTGTGTGTAATTGATTCCAATATGTAAATAAGGACAGATCACTCCTCACCATGGGGAATTCAATGAGTTAAGCTTAAAAAGTTCCCACCCAGTGACCCACAGAGGAAGGATTCACTATGGGAACCAGAATGTCTCCTTTCAGAGAACAGTACTGAAGGAAGAGAGGAAATATAAGATCTAGAGGATCCTGACATCCACATATTCATGTGCACATACATAAACACACACACACATAAACGATGTGACAAGTTCAAGTTCTCCCATAGGTTTTATAGTAAGCATGAATCCTTCCGCTCCAACCCACAGAACTGACTAGTCTCAACTTAGACCTTCCTGAAGGCTCTCTACAACTCCCTAATTTCTCATTCCTCAGGAGTTTTACATGATCTTCCCTCAAATTTGGAGTCGGTCAGTATTTAATTCCTTTCGTCTTGATAGACAGACAGACCTGTGTTTGAAAACCGTCTCTACAATATTGTACTTTGTCTAATCTCTCCTATCTTCGGTTCTTTCCATGGGTAATACCTTGTAAACAATAGTATATGATCCATGTGTTTGCTGTGAACAGGAACTAGGTAAAATAACATGCAGAGTACCTTTGACACATTAAAGGCACACAGTAGAGGGTGGTTATGATTAGTGAGTCAATCCTCCTTGTGCCTTAGCACAGTCCTACCTCCTGTACTTCAGATGCATGTCTGGGTCTCTTTTAGTGCAGGCTGTGAATGGGAGGTTCAGTGCCCCACACCTTGTACACATCATGAAGCCCCATAAGTATTTGCTGAATCACCTCAAAGAGTAAGCTTACTCAGTCGCTTTATCATCGTGCACACTCATGGCTTCATTCTTGGATCCGACTTAGAGTGAATGTTTTTCTTTAATCACAAGTTTGTTGCAAGCCTGCTTTCTTATCCTGGTGCAACTGGACCATGACATGTGAAGTTTTACAGAGCTCTATTTGTATCCTTACTCTATAGGGGGCTTAGATTACGTGTATCAATTTACAAATACTATAAAATCATCAGAAATTGTGAAATCATCAGTTTGTCTATAAAATATTACTACATGCAGATCATATTCATGTTGCTCTGCAGGAAATCTGCCCAGTAGGGTGGGCTGATGGTTAGGAATCATTGTCATGTAATAGTGAAAGGAAAGGCATATCGGCAGTGAGAAGCAAGAGATTTCCTGGTATGAAGTCTCTGGTGACTGTGCATCTCAGAGCTTACCCATTTCAGGCCATGCCAAACAGTAGGCCATCTCCTGAAAACTCACTTGCATGTCTTGGCCTTTTCTAGATGGTTTCTGACAACAATTATTTTATTTCCCCTCCCTCTATAAATCATGGTGGAAACACATTTGTGAAGGCTATGGTACTATAATGGAGACTATAACGGTGTTCTGACGAGATACCCTTCAGAACTAGGAAGCTTCTCACATGGGACCTTCGACCCACACAGATCCTGGAAAGCTCAGTATACATTTCTATATCCCAGTCTGTCAGGCAGTGGAAGGATATCCCATCTTGGGTTGTGGGTTCGGCCACACACCCAGAACCCAGGCTCCTTACAGGAGGACTAATCTCCATTCAACCTTCACCCTTCAGTCACTTACACAGGTGGAGGGCCTGATAAACAGGCCCCAGGCCCTAGAGAGATTTACATACTAATGAGGTACCTGAAAGCCAAAGGGTGGGGTCAATTAAGCATTACTCCCCAACCCCTCCCCCCCTCTTCCCTTCCTATTTAACTCAGGTCTGCCCTGGGTTTGGGGGCTCACATCCAGATCCATCCACCATCCAACATGCCAATAAACCCTTTTTGGAAACCCAAGGACTTTGTAGTGTGTTGGGGCTGCACAGTGAGGAGCTATGGAGAGGCCTTTAGTGAGCAGCTGGGCCTAACCTCCAGCTGGAGGAACCCAGAGTATTCCCAGCCAACTACCCACAGTGAGGTGTGAGGAAACCTGGGTTCCCCAGCCATTTTTTTTTACCTACACCAGTCAATACACAAAGTAGTGTGAACTGATTCTGCTGTTTACTGTTTAGCACTCGGATAAAAATCACAAACAGTACCAGACCAGATGTAGCAAGCAATTAGACTCTTAAGGAAATGGAAATCTTCTATTATGTATTCAGCTTCTGTCTGGGAGTCTTTTTTTTTTTTTACTGAACAATATTTAGACATTTTATTTAATGTTAATAGTGGGTTTCTAACTAAGAAAACACTAAAGTAAAAGAATAAACTAGTGGGAAGGTTAGAGTTTATTCTTGCACACACATACACTTATCTCTCAACATCCCTCCCCGTTCTCCTCATTTCAGAACAACTGGCACCGTGAGCAAATTATCACTTGACGGAACTTATTTATGATGTTCACAGAATCCTAAATCACTAATGCTAAGAAATGAAAGGTCTGGGGAAATCTACAAGTACCAATAGCTGAACTAGGGAACTAAGACTGATTTTAAGGAACAGTGCATAAAGAATACAAACTTGTCAGAAATAAATAAACCACAAATTATCAGCTTCAGTTTTCTTTCTTGATGTCAGATGACTTATCATTAGACTCCACTCGTTTTCAAAGGAATCAAGTGATGACTTGGGCCAGGCCAGCCGCCTCAGCCCTGTTTGCAGCAGCAGCAGCAGCAGCAGCAGCAGCAGCAGCAGCAGCAACACTATGTAGATCCAAACAAATGCTGTCAGACAATGCCCTAGCCTCAGGATGGGTTATATCATCCTTCATAGAATATTATCTCAGGGTCATGACACATACACATGTACAGAAGAATAAGTAAAGAGAATATCTTGACAAAGGTTACAAAAGTATGAACTATATACAGAGTAATGACAGAAAACACTTAAAAAGCTTCTTGCCTTCCCCTCACTTCAATTAAAACGTTAATATTCTGTATTCAAATTTTATCCTACATGTAAATCATCAGTTTCTTTACTTCTTTAAACAAGCAATTGTATGGAGTTTGTTCTAGGCATTTTCCAAAAGCCAATGAAACAGTAACTTGCGTCTTTCCTCCCTTGAGGATTTTTTGATGACTTTGTAGTATTTAAGGACAGCATGCAGGACATCTCTCACTTTCCATCCTTTCTCTTGTAACTGCTTTGAAAGTAATATGAACTCCTTCTTTGCCGAGTCCTGAAAATAAAGTTCTGCAACTTCATCCTCAGAGGCAATGAGCCACTGAAGAATAATCCTTAGTCGAGGGTCTACTGCTCCAGGCTCCATGTCAATGTTCATAATTAGCAGAGTCTTTCCAATTTTGCTGCAAATCTTCCACATCATCCTCCTGCTCATCATCTTCATCATCCGGTCCATCATCTGATCTGTCAGATGTTGGAAAGGATAAATTGTCCTCATACAAGTATCCTAAACCAAGACTGCTCCAGCTACTGCAGTTACCATTAGTTTCTCTGGGGTGATGGAAACTGCTGCTTTCATCTTGATGGTCATCCTCAAAACTTAAGTTGGACCAGCTACCTGTGCTGTCCTCACCAACACTGAGATTCATCTTTTGGCTGCCAAATGACTCAGTTGACTGAAAATCTTCTATTTCTTTTGAACTGCTAACAGCATGCCCGACATTTGTCATAACTGTTGTCATGATGTCTGTGGTAAGGCTCTCAGCAAAACTAGTGCCATCTTCTCAGATTCCACTATCAGTTGCCAAACTCTGGGAGTCTTGATTATAAAACTGTTACTAGATAATGTCATTTGTCAGTCCAAGTGAAAAGCAGCTGAATTGTGAGTTAAAGCTTCACTAGTGACCGGCAGGTAAACAACAAAGTTAGCAGCCAATACTCTAATCAGTAGAGTGTGGTGGGGGGATGGTTTTCAGTGCACCAGAAATGTTGACAATACATCCAGTATCCCCAACCCTATCACGTATACAAAAGCAGGTATTTCCTAGATCATATGAAAAGAACTTTGAGACTTTCAGAAATGGAACAGAAGCCTAAAGTTAAATGAAGACTTGAATCCTCTGAGTCAACAAATTAAAAAAAAAAATCAATGCAACTCAAGACTTCTTGTGCTCATGTGAAAAGTCGTTTGAGCAAGGGACAAATCTATATGTTAGAATAGGACATGAAACCCCTGTTGTTCAGAGTTCTCACTGTCATCCCTGTTGTGAGCCTCTCACCCTCTGGTTGTCTTGGAGGCTTGTAACCTCTGCTTGGGGGAGCCATCGGGAGCCTCTTTTCATGCCTGCCCACACCATCTCTCCTGGCTATCAGTGTAAACAGAGTTATATAATAGTACATCCTGTTAATAAAACAGGGGTTGGGAAACTTAATATGTTCTGTTAACTTATAGCAAAAGCAAAGTTAGTATATGTAGTGCGTAGTTTCAACTACCCTGCTTTAATCTCCAGGTGGACTGCCCTACCAGTCACCACCCTGGTTCCTTTCTGTCTGTAATTTAAAGACACATCCACGCATAGCTCATTTTTAACCTGCATCAATGGCTTAGCAGCTGAGTTCTTCTAAGCCTCCCACTGTTAATGTGGTTCAGTGGCTGGGCTTTTTTCTAATCCTCCAGTGGCTAGAGTGCCTGTTCCGTTACTCCTTGCTGAACACTCTAAACACTCTGCCCTTAGCTTGGTTGCCCAGTTACCTTCTTGCTCAGCACCCTACATCTGCCCTCAGCTGAGTTGCATTTCTAATCTCTTGCCTGGGGAAGAAGCCAGCGGCCACTCCACGGCTCCTCACATGGCTGGTAACACCTCCTCCAAAGCATGGTGAATTACCTTTCCTCCTCCTGTGTCTTAGCATGCTTGCTGGAACCTGGAAGTCCCACCTCTTCCGCTCAGCCATTGGTTGCTGGCGTCTTTATTGGTTGATCAAGAACCAATTGGGAAACAGGATCTTCAGTGTTCCCACACAGATTCACGATGACACCATCAGAACCACCCCCTACAAGTATATGTAAAAATTTACTCTGAAAGCACAAGACAGAATATTAGATGAAGCCAAGTATCTTAATTTAAAATCAGAGGTTCTCTATTCAGGATCCTAACTCAAACATTTAGACATGATATTAATTATAAAGACAATTTGAGTCACTTAGGACCTACATTCTAAATTAAAAGGTCATAACTCAGTTCCTCACTATAACGTAGATGCAATGAATTATATACAACGTATCTTTCAGTCAGAGAAAGTTGAAGTTTTGCCCATAGTTTTCCTTTCATCACCATATGCTCATTAATAGATTCTCTCCACACATACCACCACAAGTTCCATTTCCGTACTCTTTCACGTGGGAAGGGTTGGTTGCAGCTAAGAGTCATAAATTACAATTCGTAAGCTAAACTTAACCTAAATGCATGACTTACAGAATAGCAGGACAGGACGGTTATAAAACTCAAGCTGGAATGAGTATTGCTGAGGAATCGTCTCTTAGAACATCTGTGATAGCTACCGAGATAGAAATCGTCTTACTCAAGAAAAAGATGCGTATTGTAGTGTTTTAGTTATTTGATAAACAGTTGCATTGGGATGTACCAAAAATTACTACTTGGAAATTTAAATACAAAAGAGGTTAAGTGTTGATGTTGGGCACCAAAGAATTAATTGCTCACTCACACACGTATTTATTCTCTTTAAAATTTCTTCTCTGTGTGTGGAGGGGTGTGTGTGGTTCTAACCTATGTTTGTGGCTGAGTTAGAGTCAGGGTGCTGGAGAGACGGCTCAGTGGTTAAGGGGACTGACTGCTCTTCCAGAGGTCCTGAATTCGATTCCCAGCAACCACACGGTGGATCACAACCATGTTCTTCTGATGTGTCTGCAGATGGCTACAGTGTATTCGTATAAAAATAAATAAATAAATCTTTTTAAAAGTTGTTAGGTCGATTTAAAACAATATTTTGAGAAAATATAGAGTGTCTAGAGTCTTTCCCCTACTTATGCATAGATTTGTTCTCATTTGAGAAAGTAACTTGAATCTGTGAACTTTCTTCATAAATCAAAAGGTTAAAATAGAGCTAACAGAAAAGGAAGATATGTTGTATCTCTTCCAAAACTGGAGCAGCTTTTGAGAAAAAAAATGGATTCGAACCTGTTTGAAGCTGACAGGATGAGAAATAGCCATTGGAATTACAACCTCTTCTATGCAGGTTCAATTTGGTTTTTAAATTTTATTTCTATTGGCACTTCTTGTTTTTAGAATTTATTATAAAAAATATCAGTTTATCTTAGCATTTCTGTATGGAAGCAACAGAAAGGACATTGTTTATTCTGTAGCCAGATGTAAAAAGTTGGGAGTTAGTGGTGTCAGTAGCAATTTGTAAACTAGCTGTCTAAGAGGGCGGGAGCCCTGAGAGGGAGACGGAGGCTTATGTAACTGAGTGGCCTCTGAAGCTCACTTCTGCTCAGACCTTGGAAGGAATCACTTTGTTTTAATTAGAGAAGCCAACTCCTATAAAAGGAGATGACTTTAATTAATGTTTGTCAGAAAGTATCCAGATACTGTGTATAAAAGGTAAGCCTAATGCTGGTGAGTCATGTGCAAGCCACAAAACCAGATCAAAGACACAGGGAGGCAGCCAGTCAGTGGGATGTTCAAATTGACTGAACATGCGGCTGCACCAAGGCAAAGTTGTGTTAAGTTCATGAGCAAACCCATGAGGTTTTCCAAAACAAAGATACAGGGAGTGACACCCAAAACAAAAACCAGTACTCATCATGTTCCAGCCACATGTATTCTACATCCATGTACCTGTATGTCTCCTATCCACATGTATTCTCTTAACATTACGTATACCTCCATTCACAACCATAACACCAACGTCCAGGTCACCAGGGTTATCATCACACAGTATGAAAAGTCACACTAATTTTTGATCTTTTAAGCTGTACATGAGAGGAACAAGACATGATATGTTTTTATGGGTCTGCCTTTTTCAATTCAATGTAATTTGTGAGATTTGTCCATAATGTTGCTTGAGGTCATAATTGTTTATTTTAATTTCTCTAATGTTTTGAAATGTGTGGTACTGGATAGTGCAGCACACTGGCAATGCCCATTTGAGTTCTCTGGAGTCTGGCACGTTCTGAAATGTGCTGCCACCAAAACTCCTATGTGCTTTGGTGAAGATACTAATGCATTGCTGTTAAGGGTGTAACTTGTTTGATCTTTGGGTATATATAAGTTACACTTCAACAGGAATTTTTTTTTAATTTCTAAATGTTATAGCTCAAACCAGATATATGAACATATAAATTCTCTCAGATTGCAAAAAAAAAAAAAAGGAAGTTAGATATTTTCTCAAATGACAGTATGAGGCTGTCTATGCTTGCAATACTTCTTAATAAAGTTAGTTTTATACATCTCATTTGTTATGTGCAGTTTAAAATATTTTCCCATGTCTTTTGATTTATATAACCTTTGGTAGCTTTAGTGACCATAAAGTGACATATGGGTGACTACATTCTTAATAGATATAAAAACTAACCTTAAAAAAACCTTCTATAATTCTTTAGTAATTCGGAGTTCTCACTCATTAACTGGACTCATGCTATGTAGTTAGGTTGCCTAGGCAGTAGGTATATGGTTGTTTTGCCCAATTTTATATAATAGTAAATGTGTATATTTGTATACTTCTGAAGTGAAAAGTTTCATATTGGGTTTTGTGCTTGTTAAGAGGGATAGATTTTGTGTATTCTTTCTCAGTCAAGAGCCATTTATTTAAAATATAAGTTTGTTTCCTCTTCTCCAAATCAGATGATTTTTATATTGGTGTCTCTTCTTCCAGGCTATCCTCATTCACTCAGCATGGCTTTTATTAGGCTTTCCCAGTGTGTACGGGATACCTTGTGATGTATGACAGAGGATTCATGCTTTCAAAAAGCAGGCACAGTACTGAAGTGTGCTCACAGGTTTCAAGCTAGAATTTAACGCCTTAGCTAGGCCACTTTGTTCCCACTCTTTCTCCTCCTCCTTTTCCTCCTCCTTCTCCTCCTCCTCCTCTTCCTTTTTATATCTCAGTAGAATTCTTTGTTTCAGAAATGTATTCTGTAACCATACCTTCCTTCTATAGACAGGTCCTGATATCAACTTTTAAAGCTTATGCCTTTAATTTTTCTTAGTATATTCTTTCCCATGCAGTGGACGCTCACTGTGTGGTATATTTGCTCATGTTCTTGGTGGCCTCACTTTGTTACTGTGGTCAGTCAGTCTTTTGGATCCAATTTAAAACCTACCTCCTAGACTTTCTTCCTTGGGGACTTTTAAACCTGTCCATTGCTAGCACTCACTGGCTATGATGCTGACTTGCCACCCAGACCCATCCTACATTGTGTTAGTAGTTCTTATTCATGTATCATTCCAATTGTATGACGAATGCAATTAGGGCAAAGTATAGCCCTTGTATGTTTCTGCGTCTCCTACATCAGTTACTGCCAGTAGTAACGTTTCTGTAAGGTTTGCTCCACTCTATTTTTAAGAACACAAGTGTTTCTGCAGTCTTCACACTATGTCACACATATTAAAGTATTTAGTAGCAGTTGTAGTATCCATTCCATAAGACTGAGCTAAGGTAAGGGAATCTCTGGCTTCACATACACTCAACATATAAACATACATACAAACACGAACACAACTGCTGTTATTGTGGATTAGAAGCAAAACATTCTATAAAATGTATTTTGAAGTTTTCAAGAAACTTGGTAGTTTCTTTACACATCCCTGTATCAGAATACTAAACAGAAACAACTTAAATGGGGAAGAACATAACTTAGCCTGAATTTCAGTCCACTGTGGTGGAGAAGGCATGACACATCAGAGCTATTCATGTTATGAAAGACGAACCAGCAGAAGGAAGGAGATGTCATTGCTTTCCAGCCTTTCTCTGTTTTTCCCTTTCATCACCCCCAGCCCAGGAGATTTACTACCCACATTCCAGATGAGTTTTTCTACTTAGTTAATTCTCATAGATTCACCCAAATGTGTGCCTCACCTATCTCCTAGGATGCAGGTGATTGTAAATCCAGTCCAATCTGTGATACCTCCAGACCTTCAGAAAGATGTAAAGTGCTGCAGACAATTCAAGGTTTTGAGTCATTGTTGCTAGTGCTGGGAAAAAAAACAGTTTTGATCTATTAATTGTGAGTCTTTAGTCAAGAGTAGTAATCTATTTCCAGCCAGGCTTGTTATTAATGCTGAAATACTAAAAACGTACTATTTGTTACTTTTCTCATTGCTATGACAAATTACCTGACAGAATCAACTTAAGGGAACAGAGAGTTATCTTAGTTAACAGTTTCAGAGGGAACAGTACATCATAATTGGGAAATAAGGTACAGCATTAGGTTAGTCTATGCTCATGGTAACATGAGCCAGCAGGTCACACAATGGTGGCCAACCAAGAAGCACAGAGTTTAGACCAGAACCAAAGGTAGATATAATCTGCAAATAACATTTTCACTGGTCTACCTCAGCTCTGAAGCCATCTACTTCAAACTAGCTGTACCATGAGTTGGGAACCAAGCACACAAATGCATAGAATTTGTAAGATTTTTCAGATTAAAGGATAACACGGATTTACTATATATTTTCCCTGGATGATCTATCTCATTGTCTGCTTTGATTACCTAATCACTTCTGCCCTTCATCTGATCAGTTGTTACTAACTCAACACCTGGTTCCACAGGGTGGTCTGCTTGAAGTCTGACTCATTGAACTAATATTTACTGCACAACTGGAAGAAGCCAGCCCCTGGCTGGTTGCTAAGGTTGTAACGGTAAACAGCCTTGCCTCTCCCCATTAAGTTATTCACAGTCTATTAGTTTGGAAAAGGTAATAAATTCCTGTCTCTTGACAAATTTCTTAATATTTAAAAATGATACTTTTAGCAATAAAGTGGAGTCAGGAAGAGAAAAGGCAGAATATTCAACCTAAAAGTGACAATGACACAAGACACATGTGACGACAAGTCGCATTCAAATTTGTCTAGATTTTAAAAGGCAGATTTTAGTTGGCATTAGATTTGGGCTAGCAGTTTCTCAGATACTGTGGGTTTCTCAGTCCGATGTTAAAAGTGGCACAAGTCCTATCACTTATCATGGATTGCCTACCTTCCCCTCAGGGACACTATGTTTTTCTACTACTACTTTTCCGGCATGAAGAAAGCTTCTTGGGTTTTGATATCGTTTTGATATCATTTGGCTTTTCTATTGACTGCTTCAAGGCTTCAAGGCTACAGTTTTTTAAAAACATTAACCACTACTTCCTCATTTGTATTTTCTTCTGGGGAAAAAAATGTAAATAGAAAGCCTCCAGAGGCCGGGAGGTGGTGGCGCACACCTTTAATCCCAGCACTTGGGAGGCAGTGGCAGGCGGATTTCTGAGTTCGAGGCCAGCCTGGTCTACAGAGTGAGTTCCAGGACAGCCAGGACTACACAGAGAAACCCTGCCTTGGAAAAAAAAAAAAAAGCTTCCAGAGGAGGCAGGTTCATTACCTTGTAGACTATGACAACTGAGTGTGTAATTTCGGAAAGTTGATCTGAAGTCACAGCTCTGGTAATCATTTGCCTATAGCCCATAGTATGGTCAGGCTGGAATCAGAGCCACAGTCAACCAAAGCCATCAGATTAGCATCACTAAGAGGAATATACCTGGCACAAGGTACTCAAGAGTATTACTTAGCCTGTAGTTTGGAGGTTCAAAGTCTAAATGGCATATATCAGACTTCACAGCAAGGCTAAGCCTTTGCTGAATCACCTCATGGCTTGGATAGCAATGGTGGAGAAAGGCTTCGGTAGAACAAACAAGTATTTCTGTTTTGAACTAGGAGCAGATGGGCCAGGAAAGGTCAGGCTTTGTACTTTGTTCACAATTGCCTCATAAGAACTCAAGGCATCAGTTGAGAACTGTGTTCTATGGCCCTAATGACCTAAGGATTGCCCACTAGGTCCTATTGAATTTGTTAGTGGTGACTATTTGCTATGAATGTATATGCAGTTATGTATGTACAAGTACTTTTGTATGTTCATGTGTGTGTGAGCATGTATATCTGGAGTCTAGAAGTCATCATTAGGTGTCATTCCTTAGGACACAGCTACCTCACTTTTTTTTCTTTTTTGGACTTTGTCTGTCCCTGGGACCTGGGCTCACTAATTAGGCTAGGGTGGCTGGCCAGAAACTTCCAGAAATTTGCCTGAGTACATGTGACCACTCCCAGCTGCTCATATGGGTTCCGGGTCTCAAACTCTAGCTCTTGTAGAAGTCATTTCACTGAGTTATCTACCCAGCTCTTTGACTGTACCTTTTAAATGCCACCCCCTCCATTACTTGCCAATGTCTCCACCCTGGGAACCATACCTCTGGTGACAATAGTCCTTGCAGAACAAGCAAGAACTATCCATAGGACAACTGAAATAGTGAGGGACTGCCACTTTGCAGAGACTGAGTCAAAATCATAATGGAGACATTTGATTTTTAGAAAAATTCAAATAGGAAATAAGAAATAAAAAGGAGATGGATCTTCTTATGAATTAACAAGCACTGGGGAAGAGCTTGACTAGATAGCACATGGTTTCAACTGCCAGCTTTTCCTGGACTACAGGATCATTTCCTTTATTCTCTGAGCCTTTTCCAGGGGACTTAGAAGGAAATAAAACGTAATCCATGCAAATAGAACTGTAGATTTCTATTTATACCTCTAAGTGCTAAAATAAGTTCATATTTCATGAAATTAAATGGGAAAATAAATACAAAGATGATCATAGAAATGCTAAGCTTATTCCAAATGGCTTTTTAGTGAAGTGGAAACCAGGGAGATATTCAACATCTCTCCTTCATTTACTTGTATGGAGGAAAAGCATACTTGTACTGTTAGCATCTGTGGGTGGATTTTATGCAATTGCATATATAACCTGATTCTTACCAGTGCTTTGCATTTAGTTTTGAGCACACATTATATGCAATCATGAGTGTTAATGGCCTTGTCAATATCCTTTGGCACTGGAGCCGTCCTCCATGGACACTTCACATCTTCCTGTCTCTAAGCCTCCAACAGCTAAGCAAGGACATCTGGACAGTTCTCCTGTACAGCATCTAAGTGCTAAAATAACCACTACCATTGCCATTTCATGCTCCCTCCACCTTCCACCTATTAACCCTATACTCCATTTACAATTCCCTTTATTGAGGTCTTAGTTGGAGTGTAAGACGGAAGCAATCAGATGGATCTCACTCATGTTAAAATTTGAAGTGCCCCGGCAATATTTGCCTCTTTCAAAGAATCAGTGTTAAGTATACCGCTCTAACTCGGAAAAAACCATAAAGCATGAAGAAAGAATAATTGTTTCTAGGAGACAGTCAAGAAACAAAACAGACCAGAAAATACTGAGTTAGAATTATCTCTATTTTTTTTCAAATAAGTTAAAGTACTTAGACTGGGTGACTTCATAGCATGTCAATGTTTTTCTGCCTAAATGAGGGAACTTAACATTTCCTGAAAATTTTCAGTTCTAAAACTTACAGAATAAAATGGAGACTGGGTGGCATCTTTTGTGTGTGTGTGTGTGTGTGTGTGTGTGTGTGTGTGTGTGTGTAAGAGAGAGAGAGAGAGAGAGAGAGAGAGAGAGAGAGAGAGAGAGAGAGGGAGGGAAGGAGGAGAGACATTGGGCATCTCCAGGGGATGTCGGACATTCTGGTTCCAGAGGATATTACAAGGCCCTTCTCTGATACTCTGAAAGCTTTTCTTGCCCAACTATTGTGATGTAGAAACTCTTCCTCAGAGTTGGAGGATTTAAGTGAATGGCTTTAGGGCATAGGTCAGTGTATGGAACGTGAACACTGAAGCTTCCAGGTTCTTGTAGTCAGAAACAGAAAATTGGATCAGGGTCATATGAATAGTGGTAGAAATAGATACCTTCTCTATGGAAGGAACATTTTAGTGCAGAAGCAGGCCACAGAATTGGGGAAGCTTAGATGCTCTAATGATCCTCAGTCACAGAGGGATAAGCCTTTATGGGGCAATTACATAGACCTTCCTTCTCTCACATTTGGAGATCACAGGGTGAGAAGGTTTAAATAGATTTGGCCTCCATAGATTCAAATTCTGTGTTTGAATGCTAAGCCCAAAGAGAATGGCACTATTAGGAGGTGTGGTCTTATTGGAGGAGGTGTGGCCTTGGAGGAAGTGTACTGTGTAGGTGGGCTTTGAGGGCTCCTATGTTCATGCTCTGCCCAGTGTGCAAACACACTCTCTTCTACTGCCTGCTGATCAAGATGTAGAACTCTTGGCTGGTCCAGCACCATGTCTGCCTGCATGCTGCCATGCTTCCCACCATGATGATAGTGGACTGAACCTCTGCAACTGTAAGCTAGCCCCAATTAAATGTTTGCCTTTACAGTAATTGCCTTGGTCATGGTGTCTCTTCATAGCAATGAAACCTTAAGGCACAGGATTTTGTTTTTGCTTACCCCTTTTCTCTGACCCATCCTTGTAGCAGGATGGCGAGAGTTTCAAGTCTTTGTGCCAGCTGGTTTTATTTCTCATGTTCTCCAGCCTCTTTACCAATCAGACTCCTGACCATTAATTCTGTGGTGAGGAAATACAAGTCTATTTTCCTTTTCAATATTCTTACATACTTTCTTTCATCACTGAAGTTATGTGACAACAGGGTAATACCTGTCTTTTGGAATACTTGAGGCTGATAGTAGACACTGGTAGTCCTGTTAGGAACCCGAGGTAATAAATACAGAATTAGGAATAAACATCAATATAGAATAAAAAATAAAAGGAAATAAGGACTGGCCACAAACTTTTAAGAGTTTAAAATTGTTATAAACTTCGAAAAACTACAAAAACAATACTTTTATTAGCCAACACTCCTTTTCTTCATGATTTGTGTCTATCTTTTGACCTCTTCATATGCTAGTGACTTAGAAATTTAGAAATGGCAACAGTAATACATATATAAAGGAGGAATTCCAATCTTGCTCCGACATGGTGAATGAAATTATCATTACTTTGGAAATTCTTTCTTTCCGCCTCTCAATTGGGACTACTGTGTTAACCTTTGAAATTATTGGGGGATATTGGGAAATCACTATTACAATTTTTCCATATGCATACTATCATATCTCAAGATGTTTTAGTTGGCTAAGGGACATATATTTAACTCAAATTTAATTGGCAAATGTGGCCTTAGAAAAAAACAGGAAACTTCTTGTGGACATATTTGCAATACTTCTTGAGAGAAATTTTAAATAACATCAACGTTAAAAGCTACACAGAAGAGGACTATCTGGTCTGGCCTCAGTGAGAGAAGACTCACCTAACCCTGGAGAGACTTGAGGCCTCAGGGAGTGGAGTGGTCTGGTGAGGTGAGGGTAGGGGATTGGGAAGACCTCTTGGAAACAGGGAAAGCAGAGTGGGTGGGGAGCGGTCAGAGGACCAACCAAGAGGAGGATGGAGACTGGACTGTAACAAAAGATAAAATAATAATGATGATGATAATAATGATAAATTTTACAATTCAAAAAAGCTAAGGAATTGCTAATAAAAAAGCTATTAATGATTAATTTCTTCTGTATCTGATAACTTCTTTAAGTTTTCTACTTCAGACGTAGATAAGAGAGGCAAAGGAGTGCTGACTACTGTTTGCTTTTTTATTTTCTATTTGCACAGTATTTTGGAGGATGTTCTCTTTTTCTCTCCTAGTCTTATACAGAGGTCTTTCAAGTACAGATCTTTCACCCTGGGAAATTTCATCCTTTAAACATAAAAATGTACCCTGCAAACACAAACGTATTCAGAAAAGAAGCTAGGTAAACAGATAGCTCTTCATTCCTTCTGTCTCTTCAGCCAAACTAGGGAACAGTGATTCTGGGTTTAGAAACTTCCCATAAGCAATTAGTAGAACCATCGAACAACCTGTCAAGAGTCCTCCATCAAAGCAGAGAACATCTGAGCAGGTTCCAAGGGTTCTCCATCAAACTAGAGAACGAACACCTCTTAACAAATTTTGAGGGAAAAAAATCACACCAACAACAGGTGTGTACAGTGTGTGTACAAGAAGCTTTTAATACATTTTAGGTAGAAATTAAATAGTTTGGAGCTTTTTCTCCTGTTTATCCTTCAAAAACTCACGTCGTATTTGCCACCGCCAAGAGTTATTACAAGTAAGTATAAATTCACTGTTCACATTTTAGCCATTTAGTATCTTAACCATGTTCTACTCCGCTGTAGGAATTCATAATGCCACATTCTCTTTACATGTTGCATCTCAAACAGCACTGAACCATGTTTAAGTGAGTCAGATATAGTTCATTCTGCTAAATTCAATTATTTCTAATTTCAGACTCCAAATTCTTGGACATTTTCATGACTAGAATTTAGAAGTGTGTGTGTGTGTGTGTGTGTGTGTGTGTGTGTGTGTGTGTGTGTATGTGTGTATGAGAGAGTGTATATTGTTCTGTGTGTGAGAGATAGCATGTGTGTGGTGTATGTGTATTATGTGTGAGTGTATATGTGAGAGAGAGAGAGAGAGACTATGTGTATGTGTGTGTGTTGTATATGTGAAATAGAGTATGTGTATGTTGTGTGTGTGTGAGAGAGAAAGTGTGTGTATGCCCATGCAGAAGTCCATGAGTGTAGCGGCCAGAGGTTAATGTACCCTCCTCTCACTGCTCTGTACTTTACTATTTTAGGCAGAGTCTCCCAGGTTCCACTGGGTTGTTCATTCAATGAGCTGACTAGTGATCTCCAAATATCTCCTGCCTCCTCTCACACCCACTCTCCTTACAAGTTTGTATTTCTAGGCCAGGTTTCAGAATTTCTTCCATTCTTTCACAGAAACAAATACATCTGAAGTGTTCTAGTAAATTTTTTATATACAATTATCTTTTTATTCTCCAGGTATTCAAAAAACTTTGTGTCTATGCTCAGTAGCTAAGATAATACACTGACTGTTTTAAAGGCTTGAGCTCCTTCCCTTGGTGTCAGGGCAACATTGTTTTGCAAATTTAGTAACATTTTTCTCATATGAAAAAAATTGAGGATATGATATATAATGATTTTATTATGACTTTCCATATGTTATATGTATGTGCACATGGGTGCATGTTTGTGCATATGTGGAGGTAAGAAGACAAATAGCCAGACTCGGTTCTTTCCTTGTATCACGTGGGTCCTGTGGAACAGGAAACAACACTGTCGAGCTCAAGTCAACTGGATTGGTGGCAAGCACCTTTGCCTGCTGAGTCCTCTCACCAGCCTGATCTTCTTGTAAATTTTTAAGACAAATCTACAACTATGTCTTACACACGCTTCCAACTCTGTGAAAAGTTAGAGCTAAACAGAGAACAATAGAGCTGCAAATCATATGATTAAAGAGAATTGTGAGACACTACAGAGCAGGCTTACACTGCCAGGATGCTGGAAGCCAAAGCTTTTGTGAACTGGAGCTGAGCTAGGATGTCCCTAAGTAGTGGTGTAGAACCACAAGGCATGGATCCTTGTGACAAAGATAGGAAGGTGAGTGTGAGTGAGGTCCTTGTGGAGAGCCACCAAAACGGAAGCACGGTGTAAATAAAAATCACTGTCCGCTGTATGGCAGGAAAAGAAAGGGCAGTAACTTGTGTGGATAGCTTTAATTTCTCCTAACACCTAACTTAAAATAAAAGAGGAAGAAGAAGGTTATTGGCAGTTAACAGAAAAAGAGGAGAAAACATCCTCTGTCCATCAAGTTGGAAAGTGATAATGGAAGGGAGAATAAATCTGGAATTATCCTCTTAAAAACCAGACATCACTCCTCTATCTGTAACAGAGCCATACAGGGTTTCTCATGGTCCTCCAAAGAGCTCAAGCAAGGCCTTAAAAATGTCTGCCTGGGCCTCTGTATCCTAGCTTCCTTACCTTACCACTTTACACTCCTCTCATAAGGTCCTCACTGGTCTCCTTGGCCTGTTCACTCTGAGCTCTCACACCATGGGTCCTAATGTGTGCTCTACTCTTCATTCGTTGTAGTTTTGTCTCATCAGGAGCTGATAAACATGGGTTCCATTTTTCGGTCTGGCATACATGGAGCTGTAAAATATGCACTGAATGAGTGAACTGATTCTGTTGGGCACAAAGTTATAGCCCTAATCTCACCCTTCAGACACAATCCTTAGTCAACATAGCAGTTCCACAAATGACCACATCCACCAACATTTCCCAGATGTGGACTGGCAAGGCACTCTGGAAGGTTTTGCTAAGGCTTCATGCCAACACATGCAGACCCAAAGAAGTCTGCAAGAGTTGAATGTGCAACAGACTCATCCCCCAAAAGAGCTCTCTAGTGAGAACTGTGGCAAACAAAATGTAATGAAGAACTTAGTCTAGAAGGAGATAATTTCAAGATAGTGTTTTAGATGTTATCATTTGTAAAATACTATTTTAAAATACTATGGCATACAATAATAGAGTGGCATCAAGAAGCCAAGGAAGCAATGTTTTAAGCAGAACAATATTGTATAAAAATGTTTTAAAAAATGCAAATCCAAGAATATATGTATTTGTGTGTGTGTGTGTGTGTGTGTGTGTGTGTGTGTGTGTGACACAATGCTGGCACACTGGAGCAATTCTGGATAATCAGAATGATTATTAAGTTTAAAACAACTAGAACAAGGATGGTATGTATGGAGGTTGGGGGATGCACAGACATATGCTAAATTCACATCTGGTCTTTCTCTGTGCCCGCAGCCCATCTCTCCTTTTTCTATCACTGAGATACATCATTATTCCTGTTTTACTGAGTCTCTAAGAACTATGACATCATCATTTTGAGGATCAACAAGTGTTTGCAGAAATTTTCTATAGTCCACTGAAGTGACAGTTGGCTCCCTGTAGCTCCTTTCTCTAAGCCCTATGAGCCACCACTGTATTGTTGGCTCTTTGTCTTTGTAATCTAACCTTCCTTTACATGCCCTTGGGGCCTTTATCTCCTATTCTTATATGTAAAAGTATAACTTGATGTAAAAGCTATGTATACATATTTTATTTGGTGCAGAGAGATCACATCAGTCATCTGAGGGTGATCTTCCAAGATCCTGCTGTGATGAACCTAAGTTACGTTATTTTCTGATATCAGCTGCTTCTTAGGTGAACTCTGTTCTGTTAAACCTGTTCAGAAGAGGCTACTATGGGAGACATGACTTCCTCAAAGCTTTTAGCAAAGCATGTATACACTGAACATTTTAAACATGTTCAAATGTTCTGCTGTACGGTTGAATTTGGGCTTGGTGGTGAGTCTGCATAGAATGCTGTATCCACAGATAACATGGGCATTCTTGACCTCAGATTATACTTTCAAGGAACCAGGAGGAGGATTTTTCAGAGGAAGACCTGTGATCATAAGTTATTGAACATTTTTAAAAAGAAAATATTGGGTTACAGTGGTGACTAGCATGTAGACTCCAGTGGTCTTGAAACATATCAGGAAATGAGAAAGGAAGACTTCTTTCTTCTGGGCCAGACCATAATAATGTTTAAGTGGAAACCAAGCAGTGTTCCATACTCACTTCCGGATGCTGCAGCTTGACAGCAGAAATGACAGTGGTTACAGCAGGGGCCCAGAGGACATCTGTTCTAGAAGTTCTATTTGTGAACAGAGCTTGTAAAGCCTTGTCAAGGCTGGGATTGAGAAGTTCCAAGCCTGACCTTTCAGATATAAGTGGCACCTGATTGGTCTTCAGGCCCTGGGTGGAAGATGGTACTGCTAACCTGGGTAGATGGGGTTAGTTTTCCTCTTTATAATGCACAAGCCCCAACATGTGACCAATCTCAAGATACTTTCATTGCTCCACTTTAAAAATGGACAAGCAAGACATGAAAAAGAACAGGACCTCATCCAAGATCATTTCAAAAGATGCTGTTGTAATCAAACCCAAACAGCACAGCCAGATACTCATCTTGATATAATTTGATCAACGTCTAAATTCAGTAAGGACAGCCGAAGAATTGCTCAGCTTAATTCCAATAATTGCTCCAAGAAGTGGAAATAAATTGTGCATGAGATGTTTACATGTTAGTGTGAGTCACTAACTGATGGTAAGGTATCTCTGGCATTTTGCAACAAATGAGTCATGCAAAAATATCCACCATTTGGCCTTGGGAAAAAAGGGAAACTGCCTATGTACACAAGATTGAGATAATATTTATTTCAACGAAACACTCTGAGACTGTTCATTTTTATACCCAGAGGTTTGGAAACCCCGACATTTGCTTAGCCTAGCTAGTGTAATCTATTTTGGTATTAGTGTTCTCCCTTTTTCTAATGAAATTAGTTTTAGGCAAAAGGGCAGTCTGTATTAAATCAAGTGTTTTCACTGTAGTGTTGTTTATGTTTATCTTAATCAAACTTGCATCCAAAATTGGCTCCTGGAAGACAAATTCGTGCTGAACATGAAATTTAGGAAAATTAAAAAGACAAGGCTGATTTTCTCAAGCAATTTTAAATCCTAACCAAACATGTTGTCATTTTCCACTGATGTGTGAGGACATAGACCATCTCCCCTTCATTCCCATTCATGTCTAAAATGGCAGGCTGTAGTTACTGACCTACTAACCACTGCACTGAGGAGAAGTTACTTAATATATCTGAATCTTTTATATAAACAAATATGTGTCATTGTGTCAGGTTCCTTTTCAGGAGAGGCTCGCTCCTTCTAAAAAAAAATTATAGTAAAATCATACATCCCATGCAGCCTCATAAGGCTGGACTTTGCTGGAGAAAGCAGTTTGAATGAAGAGATGTTGGCTAATTAAAACCATTAGCAAATAGATCAATGTAAAGGTGTCTGACAAACTTTCAGGCTCCAATGCTTCTCTTTTACAAACCTTTCCCAGCATGCTCCGCCTCAGTATGACATGGCAATTCTGAAGAAACGCCTCCCAGACATAGCTCATTTTCCTCAATCATATTTGTGCCTCCGGGCCTGTGCATTTTAATTTGAAATGAGCACTGCATCTGTAAGTGGCAGAATCATCACATTTTGTATTTGTTGATTTGGTTTGTAAGATAAATCTTAGAGCTTGAGAGATGGGGCCCCAGTTAAGAGTACTGACTGTCTTGTGAAGGACAAGTTCCCAGAACCTATATCAGGTGGCTCACAGCCAGGCATAACCCTAAGTCTAGAAGATCTGATTCTTTCAGGCTTCCACAGACGATACATACTGTATAGGCATAAATAAATAAATAAATAAATAAAGGTCTTTAAAAGACAAGTACCTACAATGTGACAGTGGGGTTGTTCAGATATTTTTAAGATTCTTTTTTAAAGGAAACTTCAAATATATAGAAAAAAACCTGCAAAATAGTAAACATTTAGACAACTAAAATTTCTGTACAACTTTCATCAAAAATTGTCACTTTTTAAATTTTGAGCCAGAGTCTCATGTGCAGCCCTGGCTGGCCTGGAACTCTCTATGTAGACCAGGCTGACCCTGAACATAGAGAGTACCTCTGAGTACCTCTGTGTGGTGATCCAATATTATGAAAATGGCTCACATTCCGAGAGACTGGAACCTTTGCTGGATCTCACAGGCAGAGTTAATAATGCCCCTTGAGTCCATGTAAGCCTGATATGCTCCTGTGCACTCAGCTTGCTTGTTTAACCTGACTTTGGGAGAACAATGTAGCAGCCAACCTTGTTTACTTTGGATTTCCCATGTAATCAACTTTTAAAACTTAAACTAATATATAGATGTAATCTTAAATTACATGGTCTCTCATGCTCCTGACCAAGAAAAATACATGTGTATCATTTGCTCACGGCAGAAAATATAGATGTTGAAAGCAATCTTGTAAAATGAATATCCACTGTAATTGTTGAACACAGCATATAGATACTAATTGATGAATAATGATATTTGTAATGTTGCTTGTTTTCTGGGTCAGTTGAAACCAGTGACTTAACCTCTAGTGAAATTCTGTTAAACACTTCTGAAAGGGTACCGTGTCTTTACCACGTGATGCTTCTATACTGTTCAATTGAGAACCGTTGAGAAGGACAGACACACATAGACATATAGACAGTCACAGAGACAGGCACATAGACAGGATAGAAAGATTGACAAGAGAGCATTCTTCAGGCAGGCACAGATTCAGACTCATAAGGGACAGAAAGAAAGCATAAGACACAGGTAACACAAAGTAGAGAATTCAAATCTAGACTTTCTCTTGGTTAGGTGATTCCAAGGGAAAGTTCTTTTATTTCTTTCTTTAATGTGATTTTCATTCATTTTTGATTGATTTCCTTAATGTGATTAACTCCAACTGGTGACTTGGAGTAAATCACCAATGTGTTTAATCCATGCACTTTTGCCTCCCCAGTGCTGGTATCAAACACCTGACCACAAAGTGTTAAATATTAGTTTTTTTAACATATCATTTTTGCCTTATTATTGTTTTTATCTTTCTGAAGTTTGCTATATGAAATATGCAGTATATATTTAATATGTCTATGTAGTATATATTTCTATTTGTTTGAGAGAATTTACAGGCTCTGTGCTTCATTCATTGGTTAACTATTTGTTGCTAACTATTTGTTTTCCAGGGATAAAAACAGTCTCTAAAATTAGTACAGTAAAATGATCACAATATAGAAGTCAAGACAATACTCCTGTCATCTTCAATATCTACCATAGCATATATGTTGTAGATGTAGGATGCAGGTGTAGGATGCAGATGTGGAATGTAGGTGTGGGATGCAGTTGTAGGATGCAAGTGTGGGATGCAGGTGTA
>JANHMN010000016.1:25841973-25920029 GCA_030674055.1 Rhabdomys pumilio | reverse complement strand
TAGGATGCAGATGTGGGAAGCAGGTTTAGGATGCAGATGTGGGAAGCAGGTGTAGGATGCAGATGTGGGATGCAGATATAGGATGCAGATGTGGGATGTAGGTGTGGGATGCAGGTGTAGGATGCAGATGTAGGATGCAGGTGTAGGATACAGATGTGGGATACCTTGAAGAATCATTACTGTATTCCTATTTTGTTTCCCTACTTCTTAGACCTTTCTTTTACCTTCATAACATTGATATTTTTAAGAGCATAACCCATTGAATTATTTTCAGAATGTTTCCAGGTGAGTGTTAGCCTTACACACCATACCTTATGGTGTATAGTGGTGTTATGGGCTTTTCAGAACACTATATAGGCAACAGTTTATCTCTTTGCTAACGATGTTATTTTGATGAATTTGCTACTTCGTGATTTAGACCCCATTCAACTCTTTGCTCTCTATTAATTAACTCTTTAGTGCAGTGAATTCGAAAATTGTATCAAACTCAGACTTCCTGTGCTATTCATACTGACTTTTCTAGACTTGCACGTCCCAGCCTAGTCTTTCAACTCTCATGCCAGCTTTGCCAAACCTGAGTTTCTGAAACTCAAGGTTTTCTAAGACTCTCCTCAGCCTTTAGTGACTATAACCTTCAGTCCCACTCAGTAGTTTAAAGTACTACACGAGCAACACTAATATTTATGACAACTATTCTCAACCTGTCTATCATGACGCCTTTAGGATCAAATGTTCCTTTCACAGGGGTTGCCAAAGACCCCTGAAAACAAAGGAATTTACATTGTGGTTCATAACAGTGGTAAAATTTACCGTTATGAAGTAGCAACAAAAATAGTTTTACGGTTTGGGGTTCTCATAGCCTGAGGAACTATATTAAAATGTCATAGCATTAGCGAGATTGAAAAACACTGGCTTATGATAACCTGTGTGGAAAGATTTCCTTTAGTCAAATAAACAGAGATCTATCATTATCACTATACCAAATGAGACACAGAAATTTTATCGATAATAAATTTACAATGTGTTAAATATGCCTTTTCTTTTCACTTGCCAGTTCATTGAAAGTAACATAAGAGATAAGCGATCAATGAAGCCTTTATTCTGTGAAGTACCCTTTGGAAAACACAACCTTGCAGTTGTCCAGCTGAGGTTGTCTTCCAGAGATGCTTGTGTCTTTTCCTTTTCACCAGTTCAGAGATTGCTTCTCTGCCTACATTATTTCTTCTTGTCCATCAGTCACATTAATGCCCCTTGGTCACATGCACATTCATGTCTTCTTACTGAACATACATGGTTGTGTTTGCATGACCGTGATGCAGGCATGTCCACTATGCTGCCTCCTTTATTCTGGCCACTCAGAGTCCTGTTTAGGAGTCCAGTTCCAATGTTCTTTTCTTCCTAATGTCTTTTTCTCTTCTTTCCTCTCTTTTCTTTCTTCTGAGGATTCATGTGTTGTCTATTGGTACTACTATAACAAAATGTCATAGACTGGTGGGCTTATAAAACATGAAAATTTAGTTCTTACAGTTCTGTAATTTGAAAACTCAAAATCAAGACACCAAAAGACTGGGTCTGATAGGGCTTGCTTCTTCATAGACATCCAACTTCCCCTCACAGTGACAGGTGACCTCTTCTGTCTCTTTTATAAGAATGATGAAGACTTCACCCCCATAACCTACTTATACCAAAATTCCACCTCTTACTCCACTGGGGGAAGACAATCTCAGTATAAGAATTGAGGAGAATATAAGCACTCAGTTGAAACTCCATGATGGTTTACCATGTGCCTGTTTCCTTTTCCACATACTGATGATGGGCTCATGTGCTCAGTGTGCACCTTATAAATAATATCATAGTCCTTGGAAATCAGTGAGTACTGGCAGCTGAGGAAATAAACAAGCCCAGACCTGATGGTTGCTACCTGCCATTAGAGGACTGTCTGATTGGTCCTGGTAATGATGTCACATTATTGACTGTAAAGAAAGTTTTCAATACAGTCAACATTATAATTATGTGCAAATAGACCGTTTTTTATGTCTCTTCTCCTACATACACCACTTAAATAATTTTTGAAATATTCGGTACAAGTGAGAAAAGGAAAAGAACTTGGCTTTTTTTCCCTTTGAGTAATAATCCAAACCAGCAGGCATCATGCATATTTCTATCTCAAAAACTTAAGATTGACAAGTTCAGAGTGCATGTTCATAGCATTGCTTAACAATGACAGAGAAATGTGTGGCATGTGTACATTCTACATTTATAAAATGTTAGTAATTCTCTATTATTTGGGAAAATATATGATTTTATTGCACTTACCATTTAGAGAAAATTTTAACTTTAAAATTTTAGAGAAAATTTAAATTTTAGCCACAAATTTTCCATTTTCTTGTTCTCTCAAAGTGCCTTCATTGTTTATTTTTACATTTTCAGAATCTTTCATGAAATTCAAAAGGGAAGATAACAACATCTGAGAGGCACAACCATCTATTTCCTCTGAATTAAAACTTCAAGCATGACAGCTAGTTATAATTCACTTTGCCATGTACGTACGTGCTACTGATAAGCAAATCCGTATTTTCAGCTTTGTGTAAACCTGTAAAGAACATGGTAGAGAGTGACATTCTCACGACTATCTATGACTTTGATAAACAGCCCTTATCATGGACGAGTCTTTGCTTTCTTACAGCTAAAGCTGTTTCTTTTGACCTTTATATTTGTTCAAGAGAACTGGCCAAAAGCTTTGTCTATGGTACCTATGAGTTCTCACGACATGTCTTTCCCCTTCATCTCACCCATGAACTCTTTCTATTACCTCTGTTGGAAAGCTAGGTCATCTAAACAGGTCAAAACTGCGCTATTTCCTAATCAGAAGCCTCCGGCCTTTAGCATATGCCACTCAGTTCCTGTCCCTGTCTCCAGACAATATTTGAGGAGTAAATTTTTCCACAGCATAGATTTTTTTTTTTAAATTGCCCTCTATTCATTGAAATCAACTGTTGAGCTAAACTTTAGATTTGTCTTCTACTTAAATGCAATCCATATAGATTATGGCACAGGACTAGGGCGTATTATTCAATCTCCTTGCCAGCTGTGATTCATAAGGAAACCCCTTTTACTGACTGCCAACAACTCAAGAGCTTGAGATACCAAGGTCTGAAGGATCACAGGTTTTGAGTGTATTTGGACCTGGCAGGAACATACTGTTCACTCCAGGTTGGGGGAGGAAGCACAGTTTACACTTGCAAGACAAGGTGTAGGAGTGTGTGTGTGTGTGTGTCTCTGTGTGTGTGTGTCTCTGTGTGTGTGTCTGTGTGTGGGTCTGTCTGTCTGTTTCCCAGTCTCTTACTTTCCTATTTTCCTTCTTTCATTTTCTCCATTTCTCTTTCTGTAAAATTTGAGGCATTGTTACCCTTCTGAACCTCTTTCCCCAGTGTTAAGTGTCAAGCCAGTTAAATTCACTGCCGAACCATGGTACAGATCCAATACTCCAATCACAGTTGGATTGGGGATGCTGAAGTATGTGATGACTGGAATCAGCATTACCATACAAGGCAGCTTTGAATTCCTCGTGGTAACCTTTTATTACTGTTTTTAAGTCTCCAAGCACTGCCAAACATCTTGAGCTTTGTGGAATGATTATAAACTTAATAAAGATAAACCTTTGATTCCACTTTGAAATTCTGCTACAGTGTGCCAAAATTACAATAAAATTGCATATATTTCAAAATCAAAGACCTATAAAACCATTTGGATCATTCAGTTCCAGAAAAAAAAAAAAAAGATGTTAGTATCATTGTGCAACAGATAAATGGGCATTGTTGACTTTCAGAAGAAAACTGAAAACCCAGAAGTGGTGCTATTGGATGCAGAGCTAGCTTGTTATCTGAACTGGCTGCTTGCAGATTCTTTGCATATTTAGAAAGCTGCCCCTTTACAATCTCTAAAACATTTGTTAGAAACACTTCATAATGAGAGTTTGTTTCCCTTGGCACCTTGGCCGAGAGGCTCTTGCTTTCAGCTCATAACCAGAGGAGTTTTGTTAGGAACAAGAAGATTTCTGTCTGTAGCAAGTGGTGCTGGTATTGCTGCCGGCCTCCCTGTCAGGTATGAATCCACATGGAGCAATTCCTTAAGGAGTGCCCTTCCCAGTGAAGGATGAGGTTCTTGCAAGATGAAATCATTGAGAGAGCAAATAAGCAAAGGCCACTCCTTTTACGTGGTACAGACATGGTGATCTGTCATGGTGGCCAGGAAAGGGAAGAAGGAAGCCAGAGATGCTCAGTAAACCAGTGTGGCCTTGTGAGCAGGGTTCAGACTTTGGGGCCTGGTTCCCACAGTCCCAATTCTAGCCCTTTCATTTACCAGCATGGATGGCTGTGGCCAAATGATAGACAAATGGTCTTGATCCCCAGTAACTTTTTGTACAACAAAATGACTTACCTGGAGGCCTTGCTGTGAGGATTAAGTGATCAGCTGAAGGAGTCCCCAGCAGGTGTTCTCAACCCTGTGGGGCCGTGACCCCTTGAGGGTCCCCACAGGACACTGTCACAGAGGTCACATATCAGATATCCTGCGTATCCTCTATTTACATTATGATTCATAAGAGTAGCAAAATTACAGTTATGAAGTAGCCATGAAACAATTTTATGGCTGGAGGTCACCAAAACATGAAGAGCTATATTAAAGGGTAGCAGAGTTAGCAAGGCTTGAAACCACTGCACTAAAGATTCTGCTCAAAAGAACATTAAGGCAGTTTTAGAAGGCAAAGGAATACTTAAAGTAAATTTAGTTTACTAAAAGTGTCAGTCTAATTTGCTTTCACTGGGAAAAAAACATGCTCCAAATCTCTCTCTCTCTTTCTACCCTCTCCTCTCTCTCTCATAAATACACACACACACACACACACACACACACACACACACACACACACAGACACACACACCTGGGCCAACATAAACATGCACACACTTGCACACACACTGGCACAAGCACATACACAAATATACACACACAGGCACATACATGTATGTATATGCATACATACAGGCACACACATGCATGAGCATACACATATATGCAGATGCACACAAACAAGTAAAGTCAGGTGCATCTACCTATAACCATGTAACACACACACATGAACAAAACATGCACACATGCATACACAAAGGTCCTTCTAATACTGTTAACTCATCTTTTGTCAAAATTTAGTCATCTTCTAACACAGCTTGTAGAGCTGTCCAAAATAGTTGTAGTAATGGGCAAGGGATAGTTTCATTTCAGAAAAAAAAAAAATACAAGAGTCTTCTTCAATCTTCCAAGTAAATACTAAATCTTTATCTTCCAGCGAGATGCACATTCTGCAAAGAGGTTGCTTCCTGGACAGCATCGCTGTTGCTTTCAGCTTCCATTCAGATGAATAGAAGAGCTGCTTAATTTATTTTGAGTGTTGATGATAATTTCAGACTAGTGCCCTATAGTGCCCTTAGGAATTAAATTATGTCATTTGTGGAAAAAAATAGGTGGGACTGGAGATTATCCTGTTAAGTAAATATGGACGCAGAAAAATAAATGTCATTGTTCTTATATTCACAAATGAAAGAGAGAAGGAGAGAGAGAGAAAGAGGTGGAAGAGAAAGAAGGTGAGACAGAGAAGGAAAGGACCTAAAAGGAGGAAGAGGAGAACAGAGAGAAGAGAATAATGGGAGAAAGAATGATAAAATATTCCATGTTTTCCAGCATATGGGGAATCTACATTTAGTAACATATACATGTAGATATATGTATATAAGATGGGGAGGTGGAAGGGAGAGGGGGGACCAGTGAGAGAAGAGAAGACAGAAGAGAGACAGATGGTGGCAAAAATGAGCAAAGTACAAATAATGCATGCATATGAAAATATCAGAATAACAAGAAATGAAGATAGTAGCCCAAATTGGAAAGGGTACTTTGTGACGATGGCAAATGCTGGGTGCAGGGCATGTTGGTGAACACAGACCACAGCATGGAAGCCATGTTCAGAATGATGTCCCAGATTCTGCAGCAATGCTGCACTGTCTGGCAACTTCCCTCTTCTCTAACCCCGCTTCAAACTCAGTAGCGGAGCGTAGTTCGCAAAGAGAGGTGTGTGTATGGGAAACCACGCTGTATATATTTGCCAGACAGAGCTGGCAGGACTCCCTCTCTTAGAATGAAGACTTTGAAAGTCTCATCCGTGTAACTTATCACTTGCAATTGCATGGAAGTAATTCAGTTTTTAAATTTGACTTACAAGTGTAAGACACGATGTCAGCTGCTGATTATGAATGCCCTCACATGTGAAGACTTGACAAACATCAGTGTCAGTCACTGTGTCGTTATCTTTGTTGGGGATTGATGACATTGATTGCTCGTTTGTTTGAATACCTGATTGATGTCTCTTTGTTCAAGCAGGCCCGTGTTATTAAAACAAAAATCAAATTAAAAAAAAAAAAAAACCCTCTTGATGTGGATCAAGATCTTTGTGAGCACATAAGAGCAGTCTCCAAACTAGGTGGATGACGTAGTGTCATGGAGGAACTTTCCAAAAGTGCCAAGTTAGAAAAAGTCATGGAGGTGTAAGCATGTCAGCATTTCGAAATGCAGATGACAATGTGCGTCTAATGGAAGCGTAGGAGGAGGCTGGATTAGTACTTGAAACTCTATGTAGTGGCCTAGAAATGCTATTTCCACCCTGTACACTGGCAAGAGAGTAAAGGGAAGATCAGAACAAGAGCCCCTAAACTGTGGATCATTGGCGCCAGCTTCCTCCAGAAACATGGGAGAAGGTAAATCCTTGGGCTGTATCTACGATTTACTGAATCAGAGAGTGTGAGAAATGGGTTCCAGTTACTTCAGAAGTCCCCAAGGTGACTCTGAGGCACGCTCCAGTTAGAGAACTATTGATTTATATCGAGAGTGAGAGCGTAGACAGGAAGCCCAGAGGCAAACTTACAGGGAACCTTAAGATGGCTGCCAGTTCCAAAATCAAGTACTGGGTATGGTAACAGAGATAGAGGCACAGACTATGCAAATCCGTGTTTCAGACAGCAAGGCTGCATGGTAAGAATGCATGGGGTTAGCTCGTACTGTTCTACAGGCGCTATGCTATGGCAAAATAGCAATGACCCATGGCTTAACTATGGCTTAGAAACGGATAAAGAAGGAGGAGAAGGAAGAGGAGTAGGAGGAGGAGAAGGAGGAGGAGGAGGAGGAGGAGGAGGAGTTATGAGATGGTGGAGAGAGCAAGCCAAGCCCAGTAACCAGCCACCTTAACGATGTCCTATTCTCCCGTATTCTGAAGTCAGATATTTGCTGTCCATTTAAGTGAATTCCTGCCTAAGAGTTGTGTTCCCAAATGATGCTGTGTCATCCCACAAGCTAACTCCATCTCCAAACTTCAGAAACGTGCATGACAGCACATCTTCTGGCTGGAGAATCAATCCAAGCAACTACTGTAGTCATGTTGCTGAATTATAAATGCAGCAGCCTTTTCGTCTCTCCCTGGTTCAGAAAACTACTTCTGTGTTGGTTATTAAAACAACAGAAGTATGTTAGCATATTATACAGACCTAGCCCTCTGGGTATAAATTGTGAGAGGCTAAGTTAGTCATAGACATTCTATTTACTTTTTACCTTTGATGACATAATCTCATGACTTATTTGTAACCAGTGAAATAGAAGGGTAGGTTAAGTCTGCTGGGGGAATTCTGGAAACAATTTTTCCCTCTGTCTAGAGTGTAAGACATCCATTTTCCTCCTTTCTTCCTTATCACTTACACTGGTGTCAGTTAGAGAGGAGTGCCAAAGAAGTGACAAGTCCTAGGATAGAGACAACTGTCTAGCAGAGAGGACACAAACTCATGTGAGAAGACTCTAGTTAGGTGGCAGTCCCATTTATGTCTACAGAGACCTGGTTGTTTTCAATTATTGCTCAGGTGTTCCTTATTGCTCATCTTTTTTTTCTAGGAAACTATGGAGGCTGAACTTCAGCATGCCTGCCAGCCCCTTTTAATCCCAGGCATCCAGATTTTTCAGGCTCACTTGGAAACCAGCCACCCATTCAGCCTCATTAGACTCCTCATCCAACTCCCTCTGTTCCTGAACCTCTGCCTCTTTCTATTCTGAAATCTAACTGCTGTGACTCCCTTATAACCAATGCCTCTTCATTTCATGGCTGAACTGAACTCATTCGTATATCTCAAAGTCTCTGGTATCCAACCCTGCCCCATTCTCTTCACCCCTTCCCCTTCCCCAACCCCCAATAGTCAGCTTGGTTGCAGTGTCTGAGAGGTGGGTAGGTGACTTCTTCATGCAGTCTCTCTTGTTTGTACTAATTCATTTTGGATTTTGAAAGTCACAGTGTTTTAAAGCATGATATAGTGCCTCAGACTTTAACTCCTATTTCTTTTCAAATCACTCGATTCCATTTTGTTTTGAATATTTAATAATTAATTGTTACCATAAATAGCAACTCCAATGGCATGCTCTCAATGAAAGGGCAAACTAATTAGACAAAGCTCCTTAAGCATTTGATAAGTACATGGAAGAGGAAAAAAAGGACACTTCAAGCTAGGACGTTTGGTGGATTGTGTGATTAACCCCACATAATGCAGGAATGTGGGTTCTTTGTGTCCATGTGAGTTTCTATTTTTTGTTAAACTTCAGAAAAATTCTCCACGTTCTTCCATAATGTCAGTCCCTGGCTCATGCTTTCTTTCCTTGTTGCTGTTTGTTGTTGTTGTGTGTTGACTTCAACAAACACATGGATTTTCATACAAACACTTGGGCCAATTTTTCTATCTTCTTAAAATCCAAAACCCATGCCTTCCCTCCTATCCAGCTGTAGCTGGAGAGGAGATCCTGTGGGATTTTCCCAGGTTTCTGTTTTGACTCTTAAATCCAGATTTCTTTTGAACTATACCATGATATCCTGGTCCTCAGTCAGATGTTATTTGTGGAGAACTAACTGCAACATGCCTACACACGATAATAGTTGACTAGCAATGGTAACTGGGAAAAAGGTGCTTTTGTTATTGGGTGAAGGGCAAGCTACCCCGAAGAAATGCAACATTGAATAAAGATCAATAGCAGCCTTTATAAATGTCATTTAAAATGCCATTCAAAATAACCATAAAGGTTAATGGCATTTTGTTTTGATTGTTTCAAAATATATTATCAAATTAAATAGAAGCTACAATGACATGCTTCTCATGAAAGGACAGAATAATTAGCCACAGTTATTTAAGCACAGGTAAATATATGGAAAAAACAAAACAAAACAAAACACACTATTAATCAAACCACAATGCTTGTCAGGTTGTGTGCTAAAACGTCTATCTACACAGCACTTTTCATACATGTAAGCACTCAGTAAAGTCAAGAGTTAGTGCTGCACAGTTACCAGAGGTCAGGAAAGGCAGAGAGTAGCAGGTAAGAAATGTCTACTATGTGATCTGGTTTTATTGTTTGTTTGGTTGGTTGGTTGGTTTTTTTTTTTTTTTTTTTTTTTTTTTTTTTTTTTTTTTTTTTTTTTTGTTTTTTTTTTTTTTTTTGTGCAACCAGAGACAGTCTTAAGTTTTCTAAGGAGTCACAGACAAACTCAGAAGACAAGTTCAGATATGCCAGGTCATTCTGAGACAGGGACTTAAAAGTGTTCTTGGGTGGTGGTGTCTCTTTGGTTACCATAGTGAAGGTGGAAGATCTGAAACACTACGTGGTACAAATTGCTGAAGGATGACTCATCCCTGAATCTCTTGCCTTTGGTGAAACTCATCTGAAACACTTGAGTCATTTTTGGAAATCTATGCTGAAAGACCAGTCACCAGTCACCGTAGTACAGCCAGGGCTCATTAAAAAGAGACAATCTGTAGTATCTCATTTTAAAATAAACAGAAAACCTGTACCTCACCTGGGTAGTACAGTAGACCTAGCCTGGTGACTCTAGTACAGAAAAGCTAGTAGGATCACCAACTATACAACCCAGGCCCAGATCCAGGGCTTTGAGTCTGCCTGCCCCAACATCTACCCCATCTATGAAATGCTGGAGCATGTGAAGGGGCCAGTTCTGCAGATCCAAAGCTAGAGAGTTTCCATGACACAGGGCAACAACAGGAGATCTGAGAGGAGCCCCAGTGAGGATCCAGTATTGACAGTGTAGCAGAAGCCAGAGGCCTTGAACCAGACTCATTGCAGTGAACACCTGGAAGTCAAGAGGATTGGCCAAAAGGATATCTGTGTGACACACTGTGAAACTACAGCTTCCACAGTGAGGTGGTTTTGGTTTTTTTTTTTTTTTTTTTTTTTTTTTGGTTGTTTGTTTTGTTTTTATTTTGAAGTTTTAATTTTTTATTATTTTTCATTTTTATTTTTGTTTTCTTTTAGGGGGGAACTGCAAGGATAGAGAAGATTCCCCCAGGACTGAAGGAGCAGGTGATGTGAAGGGATGAAGAGATGAGAGGGACTGGGGTGCATGGTGTGAAATTCAGAAACAATAAAAAGTTAAAAAAACAAACAAAAAATGATAAAAATATGTCCCATATGTGAGGGCCAACAAGCCATCTGAGCTACTGGTATTCCTTAAGTAGAGCTGAAAAAAAAAAAAAACCCATCAATGTCTCACAATCATTTGTCCAAGATTGTTCTGTTTAGAGACGAACAGTGTACGTGCCACCTCCATGAAGGAGTTCCTGATCAATGAGTGTCCAGGGAGGGTATTAAGCGTCTCTCACGAATAGTGAGCAGAAGCTGATGCCGAGTTTGCATCTTCTTTTGAAGTTCCTGGACCCCAAGAAGTTTCTCCCTTCTCTTTCTTCATTGAACCCTCTCCTCTTGAGTTCCCATTGCTGTTTCGGGGGACAGGAAAAGCAGAGATCACTGTCATGTCTTTTAATGCTCAAGACGGTGGCTTTTGTGGAGAAAGAGGACATCTCCAGTCTTGCCCTAAGTACCAGCAATGGTTCCATGCTTCCCCCTAGTGAGCATTTTACTACTCTTAACTCCAATGACGTGGTTGTCAGATTCATGCCGTACCAGATGTAAAAAAAAAAAAAAAAATCTCTTAAGTTCTGCTTCTGAGACATGAACTAGAATGAGGCTCTGATGAGAAAAAAAAAAAGTATTATGAGTCTATCGATACCCAGGTAATTAGAATTTTTTTAAAATGTTCTACATTGTTCACATTTGGGAAAAGAAACACACAAATCCAAATTTAAAACATAAATTTTCTTCAACTTCCCCTGGAAGTTAGTGTTGGCTTTTGTAGCAAGAGAACTCTTGGTCCCAGTTCTATTGCTTCACCGTAGGGGAAAACCTCTCTGCTTCTTCACTGGTCAGTTGCTTCCTCAAGTATTTGCTTGCTGCCTCTAGAATAGTGGCGCTCAATCTTCCTAACGTCGCGACTCTTCAGTACAGTTCCTCATGTTGTGGTAAGCCCCAACCATAAAATTATTTTTATTGCTACTCTATAACTGTAATTTTGTTACTGCTATAAATCATAATGTAAATATCTATGTTTTCAGATAGTCTTACGAGACCCCAGTGAAGGGGTCGAGACCTACATGTTGAGAACCAGTATTGTAGACTCTAGAAAAGAGGTCCTGATAAATCTTATTTCAGATTCCTAAGACTTATAAAATTTGTTAGCTTCTTTCATCTCATAAGGGCCTTTCTCTCCTTCCATAAGGGAACGTTCCAAGTGAGAGAAAATTGCTGTGCAACAGGAAACAAATTATATCCTGAATACTAGAGAAAAATAATTGCACAGAATCAGCATTATACTTTTATAAGATAAGGTAATTTGAAAGCCTATTTCTTTTAGTCACTTAGGAAGAACAAACTTCAATTGAAAGATTGCTTCCACCTAATTGGCCTGTGGGCATTTCTGAGGCATTTTATCATTACTATTTTTCTGGGTTGTGTGTGAGGCACTTTCTTAATTGTTAATTGATAGAGGCCTAGCCCACTGTGGGTGGTGTCATTCCTAGGCAAGTGTGCTTGAGCTGTGTTAGAAGGCTGAGCTAGCCAAAATGAACAAGCCGGTAGAAACATTCCTCCGAAGTCTGTTTCAGTTGCTGACTCTAGGTTCCTGCCTGAGTTTCCCTCAATAAGGGATTCTAACCTATATGCCAAATCCCCACTGTTTATGGTAACGGTGTTTATCTTAGCAACAGAGGCAAACAAGGACATCAACTAACAACACACATGTCATTTCCTGAGAACCTCTTAGCCAAGGAGGCCGCGGTCTTATACTGCAAGGGTAAACTAACTACTGAAGAGAGAGCCAGACCTGGGGGATCTACACCACACCCACACCTCATTTGTTCCATGATAGATAATGTAATTATTCTCTTAGTGAGTGACACTTAGTTGCCAGCCTTATTCTGCCTTAGCCAGAGGCACTGGGACATCCAGGCGGACTTGGGAAGAGTCGGCTGTGGTAGTGTGAAGAGTCTATTCCGCTTTAATCTCACTTTGCCAATGGCTGGGGGAAAGCATTAAACTTTATAGTCAAAATGGAATGGAGAATATCTGCTGCTATTTAAGGCAAACCAAGACAAAGATAAGAGTAAAGTGATGAGTATTTCAGCAGGACATTGTATGCAACACTTGACTCTTTTAAAGTTTCACTAAAAGAATGACAGACTCTTACATAACCTAAGCATTACTAAAAAGTCCTAGTTTAAATCTTTATGAAACCCATTCTTTGTCTGCAATGAGAAATCAGTCTGTGTGCCCTATCAGCAGCAGCCTTTTCTCGGGGATATTTTTATTCTTGGAGACAGCGCCACCTGCTGTCCATGATACTTAACTGCAGAAGGATTTTTCCACTCACAAAAAGGACATAGAAAGACAATTATTAAAGTGAAAGAGACTTTATTTTCAATAACATATAAGTCATTCCATTTAATATTTATAGTGCATAGTTGTTTATGAAAGCATACAAGGGAAAACATTAAGAACACCCAAGGATGGGGGTGCACAGGCAAAGAACACAGCCTTTGTGTCTACAGCAAGATCAGAGGTAGCACAAGAGAGTGTCCATCTGGTAACACTGTAAATCATGCAAAATTGAGTCAAGGCATGGCAGAAAGATGATATTAGCACACGTTATAATTCCCTGGGTATAAAACCTATACATATTCTTTGGGTTTCCAAAATAAAAAAATAAAATAAAATAAAAAAATAAAAAAACAAAACAAATCAAAAAAACCCTAAATGAATGGCCTACTTTTATGCTCTAGACAAAAAAAAAAAAAAAAAGAATCTCTAAGAGCAAAGTGCACATATTGTTCCAACCACATACATATAAATATTCAAGGCCACAAATGGAGGTCATAGATGAAAAAGAGAACACTGGGAGGTAAAGTAGTGGATGCAAAGGCTTGGGCACTGGGACACCCATTATGGACCACACTGTCTGCCAGAAGGGAATTCACTGAGCTGATGCCATCACGACATCAATCCGATCAACGAGGCAGGCTAAGTGCACAGGCAACATGTAATTTCCTTTACATTTCCCATGTGAAATAAGCATAGAAGTTAAAACGGTCATCTCTCCCAGGACACTAATTTTAAGTGAATATATATATATATATATATAAAATCACTTTATATATATATATATATATATATATATATATATAAAATTTGGCACTAGGGTTATGCAGCTTTATAGTTTGATTAAATTCAAGCTTCCAAACTCAAAGATTTAATGTGTAGAAATAAAAGCTACAATTGTTTACTGTTTTTTTTTAAATCATGTGCTTAAAGCAGTCATTTAAAATTAAGACAAACAGAATTCATAAGGTTAAAAAGAGAAAAATATTGGACAAAATCTTCTGGTTTCTTAAGGAACTTTTTTTTCTTTTATTTTTTTTTTCAAACTGCAGTTTATCATGAAATGCAGGCCACTGTAGACAGCTATGGCTCAATACTGCTTGGAGTTCTCTTAGGACATCATCTTCTTACACTCCACCGAACAGAAAACCATCCCTTCTACAGGCATGAACTTCTGCCCGATGAGACACTTGCTGCAGCAGGAGCACAGGAAGCACTCTGTGGACGCATGCCAGCTGAAGCTATTGTATGTCACTCGCTGCACTTCCGGGTCGATGGCATTGTGGCATCCTTGACATACCTGCTCAGGAGGAAAGCGAGAAGGAGAGGGTTAGAGACTGACCACGCCAGCCACACCCGCACCTGAGGGCAAGCTGAATTTGAGTCTGTAGATGGTGAATTGTAAGAGGTTATAAAAGATATACAGGTGACAGTGACATCTCTGTGAAACACTGTCGTCAACGGGGACCCATATACTGAGCGTGGTGAGAAAGCAGGTAGCTAAGCTGGAGGAAGTTCTTTCTCCTAGATGTCCCTGAGCTGCTGGAAACAGGAAGTTCTGATGGAAAATCCCAAAGCACTGCATTTGTTTCCAGTCAAATTGTAGTAGATTTCACCAAAATAGTTAGAAGGAAGTCTATAAGATTATTTCCCCTCACCCATTAACACTCTGCAGTGGTGATATCATATCTATGACATGTCCGTGTCATGCCTATGACACGGACACATGTGACTATTAACACCCACTAATTTCTAGAGAGTAGTAAACTAACATCATACTCAAAGTAACTAAGGATTCGATTAAAAGTACAGACAGTATTTGAGAGAGAATGATGGTTCGCGTCATAGATGCAACTTGTAGTTAATTCGCTTCTGTTCTGTCATAAGTTTAGTCATTGCTTATCTATGATCTATGCCATGAATTTTAGTACTTTCTTTCCCTGCAGCACTCTTTTTTGTTTTGTCTTGGAAAAGGTATTAGGCTGGACCTAAATTCTTGATACTTCTCTTTCCACCTCCCAAGTGCTGCGATCCTGGGTGATTTAGGTTGTGCTGGGGATCAAACCCAGGACATCATGCATACTATGCAAGTACTGTTCGAACGGAGGTATATTCCTAGCCCACATTCAGTATCCTGTGTATGTTTTACTCCAATATGCAAATGAGATAAACATATGCACAATATCGTTCTTAACATACACATGAAGAGAACAAGAAACAATCGGACATGTTATAGCAGAAAGCTACCTCATGGAAAGCTCCAAAGCACTAGAGTCATTTGCACTGCTCATATATGATCTGAATAAAAATGTGAAACATCTAAACTCTTTGTTTTACAAGAACTGAGGGCATACTAGATGGCACTGACCAGCCTTAAGCACCCCTTGTCTCTTGGTTGGGAGTTACTGCAATGAGGACGGCCATTGCTGCGCAATGAGGCGATCCGGATGACACAGCCCCTCCAGACCTGAAATATATTTTTTATATACTTTCCAGCTACATAGCTTCTTATTACAGAGCCTATATCTACAGATCAATCAACTACCTCTTGGCTGGGAAACAGACATACTTTCTTTGTATAATGCAGATAGGAGTCCTGAATGCAAATGCTACCCAATGTTAAAGCTGTAAATTCCCTCTGAATCTACAGCTGCACTACGCAAACAGTGGCTTTTGCACGGAATTTCTGTAGTGCAGCAGCTCATGTAGAATGTTCTGGTTTTCTGTGCTTCATATTAGTCTTTTAACACTTTAAAATTGTGACACAGGAGCCATTTCACATGGAATATTTTATTTCCTTATGATTTACTTTCTTTTTTTCTTTCTGATTTGTAGCATTAATTGGGGGTTGTTTTGTTATTAAATAGGACATAGCTTTCTCATTTTTATTATACAAAGGAAGACAAAACTGTTCAGTTACATGTGGAATTAAGGGAATTGTTTAGGTCTAAGAGCATCAAATGGATATACAAATGGCATGCTGAATGTAAGGCTGATGGCTCCATACAGCTTAGCTTCACAAATGCGGCCGATCACCATTCATCCTAGAATCTTATATCTATGACTCCAGGTAAGACCAGCAGATCCTTGCTTATCCAGAAAGCTCAAAGGTACATATGCACGGAGGGCCTGCATGGGGACTATACCCTTCAACACAGTGTGCCTGGCAGTGCATTTCCTGTGACGTAATCCTCACTCAGCCCAGAGAGCTATTTCCTTCTACCCATCCTGCTTTCTTTTATTTGAACCCAAGGTATGAGGTAATTGATGCTGTGTTTGGCTGGAGAACCCTGTGAGCCTTGCAGATATGAATCCTGGATGGCCAGTGGAAGTCTGGTGAGCACATGGGGACAAACCAGGTACCTTCCCATCTCACTCCTCCTTTTGAGGAATTTTTACATCAGAAAAGTTGGAAATGTCCTGTTTAGATTGAGGACATTTCTTCAGGTCTGAAAATGTTTTCTCTTCCACTTCTTTTTTTTTTTAAATATTAAAATCTCTGCACAGATGAACACAGTGAGTTAAATAATCTCCAGAGCCCTGCAGCCCATTGATCTTTCCCGGGTGAGGTAAGAACAGCTTGTTTTAATAGTAGGCAAAGTCAATGGTTTACTTTCCTGATTAAATGATTTAAACCATCAGGTATTTTTTTTTCAAAACTGCTTCTTTTAAAAATAGATTTACTTCTGTCCACTGATTAGACACAATAATATGGAGAGGAGGTTACGAACACTGAATAAAGCAGTTTCATTGTTTATACCTTGACTAAGAAATCTTTATGGGTACCTGGGACTTGTGACAGGCAAGTCAACAGAGGCTTAGGAACATGACTTCATTTTGGATCATCAGCCACGGTCAAGGACGGTGGCTTTTAAAGGCAAAATATCCAGGTCCTCAAGGATTTATACTTAGTTCATAAAAAAATAAGATCATACATGTTACAAAATCCGAGCACTGAGATAGCCTTCTTCTGTAGAGAAGGTTACCAACACTTGGGGTTATATAACATATTACTACATATGACTATTTACTATCACGTTCCTGAGAGGAGGGCAGTCTAACGTGGGCCCCAAACAAATGAGAAATAAGAGAAAAACAAGTCAGTTGTTCAAGCATTTCCTAAGTGGAGATCCTGGAGATAGAGAAAAAGGCGGTTGCTTCACACTCGCATACACGCGCTCACATGTCCACACAGGATAGGCTAGCCAGAGAGAAAGGGATAAAGTAGGGAACTAGCAAAGGAGAAACACCACAAGGGTATTTATATAAAACAAGGCCTAGGTGAGAGTGAGCAAAAGACAAACAAGGGACGAACTAAACCCAGAAGGTAACGCGCCTCGGAAATGTCATCTGAGTTAGATAGCTGCAGCAAGTGACAGGCAAGTCACTTAGGATCACGGCTGCATTCTGGGAGCATCACCCGCCATGGTCAAGGACGGTGACTTTTAAAAGCAAGATGATTGATGAAAGCAGGGGCAGGTTTGTGTGGACAGTAGTCAGGATCTGAGGGGAACTGGTAAAGAAACTGATGCAGTGAGTCAAGACTGCATTCGGGCAGACATTTAAGCTCACTTGTTTGTCAAAGCATCGGACTTTTAGAACTACACATAGGTAGTTTTTTTCCCCTCCCCCAGAAGTTTCCACTATGTAATAGCTTAGGGGGACTTTAAGAAAGAGTAGGAGCCTATGCTTCTGCTATTCCCAGATTATAAGCCGACTATATATGATCATGTCTTCACCGTGTGTCTACATCACCATCTCTTGGATAGCATGCAGCAGGAGCTCTGTAACACAATGGGTGCCATAAAAACACACCCCCACATTGAGCACCTGAATGTCCCACACAATAACCTAAATACACAGGCCAATCTCTGCTGTACTAGATCAGTTCCACAAACGTTTAGCAGACAGTCGCTCAATAATCTCCAGGTAGCAAGTCAACGTCCTAGTGAGTGGATCACTAACACGTCCTGAAAGTACTTTTTTAGATGTATTTATTATAGTATTCACGTGTATGGGTGTTTTGCCTGCATAGATGTCCATGTAACATGTGTGTACCTGGTACCTAAAGAGGCCAAAAGATCCCATAGGACTGGAGGTATGGATGATTGTAAGCTGCCATGTGGATGCTTAGGCTAGAACCCAGGTCCTCCAGAAGTGCAACAAGCCCTCTGAACTGCTGAGCCATTTTAAATGGAATCTGATCTGTGGTCATAAGAATAAAGCCATTCCTATTAAGAAATTTTATTTAGTTCAGAAATTATTACCAAGCTTCATATATGGCAAATGCACAGGCAGGATGAGCCATTTTAAGGTAGTCTGTGCATTTATGGCTTTTGAACTGCCTAGATTGAAACAGCCTATGACGGAAGCACATGTTTTCTTTGTACGGGTTGGCTCTTGGCTTCCCACTTTTAGATGGTGTAACGAGAGGCAGAAAAGGAAGTCGGTGCACAGGCTGAGGTGAGTGTGGCCCTGTGCTGCTTACCACAGCATGGTTCTTCACGTAGCAGGGCTTGCACACAGGCTTGTCACTGACCATCACGTATATTTTTCCTGCCAGGATGTTGTCGCAGTCAAAGCAGCAGAAGTGCTTCAGATGCCAATTCTGGTTTTCTGCTTGGGTATATTCATTGCTGAATATCAGCTAGCAAGAGGAGAAAAACAAAACCCATCAGGAATTGGTTCTCTTTACCCCACAGTAACACACCCAGGATCTTCAGATGGGTATTTAAACCTACAAGAGCAGATGCCTTCTCGGGGGCTTAATATTTGAAAGTGGGCTTGGGCTAGTTCAGGCTTGGGTTTGTTATCAAAACCAATCTTTTGTTTCTGATCATTTTTTTTTATTGGTTTAATCAGGGCACCCAGAACGAAAAATAACCAAGTTGCTTGCACCATCAGCATCAGGACTTGTTTGATGCCTGTTGTCTCCTGGATGGCGGAGACCTGTGGGGCATAAGGGAGAGGCTGCCAGCGGGGTGGCCCTGGAGAACAGACCTCATCACAGCCAGCACAGCGGGGCTTCTCACTGTCGCAGTAATGTCTGCCACAGTACAGCTTCCCATTCTTCCAGAAGTAAATCATGTCGACCAGGAGTTCTCCACAGGTGCTGCAGATAAAACACGCCGGGTGCCAGAGCTTATCGTAGCCAGCCCTTTCAGCATAGATGGCTGGGTCTCCTTCCTTCATGCTGTGTTTGCAGCAGTAACAGGACTAGGGGAAAGAAGTCAGACAACAGTTATCAGAGCACTGACATCCTCAGTCTCCTGCACTGGGGTACACCGAGCAACCGTTTCTACAGAAATGACAATGTGGACCTGACATTTCTATGAACACATCCTCTGTCCCCACTGTGTTCAACACAGCAGTGTTTCACAAACGGAAGTCACTCATTGGAAGAAGACTCATAGTTGTCTTCACCTCAATTTTTATGTCAGTTCTCTAAAAAAATGATTACCTAAGAGCTATGAGGGAACGTGGAGAATCACACCTTAATAACTGATATGCTGATTGTATCCATGAGACATACATTACAGCCAGCTCAGACCTGATGCTTTATCTGCATCATGATTCTCCCTTCAAGTCATTACAAAAAAAGAAACTGTCTGAAAAAGACTTTGAAATACCCTTGCCCAGATTGACATACCTTTGCCCATACAACTGCCCAGACTGAAGTCTGAATCGTAGTCATGATCTTGCAAGCAAAACTAGATTACCCTAAGTATATTATTCCTATGTATGTGGAAAGATACACTCTCTGATTGGATCTGAGGCCTGCCTGCTTCATAAGAGGGAATTCATGCTTACTGCTATAAACCCAATCAAAATCCATGGCTGAGGAGGTCTCGGGCCCTAGCGGGGAACTTACTATTGTCGTTCAGCTGTATTGATAGAGCAACAAACCGCCTTCTAAATGTTCCTGTTTAGCTCACAAACAAAGGCTACCATCAGCCTTACGTTCAAACACAGTAACTCTCTAAGGTAAGTCAAACTGAATTCTCATTAATTTTCTTCTCCTTACCTAATCCTTTTAGAAACAGAGGAATGACCCGCAATACACACACAAAGCAAGTTCTAAGAAAGGAAAAGATCCGAAAAACAAATGAACACGGTGATGACTCACATACTGGGTCTTCTTGGATTCTGCAGACTTCTCCTTGGAACCCACTGCTGCCGCCGCGGTGTTTCTGTCACCAGGGTTGTGCACCTTGTCACCCTGAGCATTCATCTCAGAGGGAAACTTCACGTCACCGACTCCCAGAGCCTCACTCTTGTATTTCTTCACAAACTGCTCCATCTCCTTCACCTCTTTGGGAGACAGCTCATGGCACTTAGAAGGGTCCTGGTCATGGGCAGGGAGCTGCTTCGCCAGCTGCTTCTTCCGGTACTGTGCCCCCTCTGAACCTGCCACTGGCTGCTTCTCCTTAGGAAGCATCTGCATGTACTGCCTGGCCTAGAGTGCAGGAAGACCAGTGTGGAATGGGATTATTCCATCTTTTATAACACGCACAAGAAACAAGTCTACTTAAGAAGAAGGGAGTTTTATCCTTTTGCTATAAACATCTAAAGATATTAACACATAACATAACAGGTTTTAATGAGTATAATGTACACTTTTTTTTCTCCAGGAAATTAACTCCCTACATCCAGTTTTAAAGAGATTTGGATTACTACTGTTTACGTGCGCTAAACCAGCAGATGTGTGGCTGAATCAAACAGTCTGGGTGCATCGCTCTGAGTGCAGCCTGGATCACTGGCTTGCTCATCAAATGCAAACATCTTTTGCAAGATTTACTGAAATGCCCTAAATTGACCTTCCAATGCTTCAGCTAGTCATAATAACGGAAAGAGCTTGATGCAAATCACACTTCTTGCCTTTTATAGTAAAAGAAATATAACGTTGGAAACATTTTTTGTTCAGTTCTAAATACAGGCAAGAAATCCATTATTTATCCTTTCTCGTTGTAAGAAAAATCTTAAGAGTCTACCAGAAAACCGGATAGATGGACATAAAACACCTGATTAGGGTTTTTCCCCCTGATTTTCATGGAATTAGTAAAACTTTTAGAATATTCGCTAAAAAAATTAAGGTAAATTAGATAGTTAGAAAAAGTCTCTGGGGCATGTAGTAGATTCCTGGTTTAAAAAGTAGGGATAGGTACCCAAAGTCAAAATAATGGGAACTCAGGAAACACACAACAGGTGTGCGGTAGGTGACCATGTCACAAAAGGAGCTGCCCGAGATATACAATCTAGTAACATTTTTTTTTTATAAAAAGAGCCTCCTTCCTCATCCCTCCCAGTACTTACCAGTGCCTGGTTCTGAACAGGGGGAGCCCACTCATAGGTGACAGTGTTGATGGAGACGTTCTTCTTGGCAGCCACTGGATTGGTCAAGATCATAACATTGCGTTTGTACATGGGAATTCCATCTGACTTCAGCTTAGCGATTAGGGTGGTGTACTTGGTGTCTTCAAAGAGTCTCCCCACCTTCCGGTCCTCCTCAGTGCTCAGGAGGACGTCATGCTCTTCTTGGCCACATTTACAGTTACGACATATTTTCCTATGATTTGGGAAAAAGCAGAAAATGACCAAGTACACCTAGCCAGTGCTGCAGGTGCAGTCCCTCGAGGTTCCGACAACACCTTAAAAATGTATTGCATAGAACACAGAAAAGCAAGCTGTTTCTTTCATAGGGGAGGGATGAGAATTCATAAACATAAGCAAGAGAGACGCAGGAGAACACACCCTTAACTTCATATGACTTTGAAAAATTAGGTTAGGAGTAAGAAGTGCATGTCCAAAAGGCCCAGCCAGTGTGACTATAACCCATGTGGTCTCTGTCCACGACTCCTCAATCTCACACCAAAATAAATGAATGAATGAATGAATGAATGAATGAATGAATGCCACCTAAAGTATCACAGCAGGAAATTTCATGTTTCATTCGTTCCCTGGTTATTATTTCGTTGTCCCTCCCCAAGTTATTCTTTTAAGTGAGAGGGACATTCATATACATTCCCCCATAAAAACAATGACAATCCTACATTTCGCCCTATAGCCTGTTTCAATTTCCTTTCCCGTTCTGACTTCAATTTCCTTTTCTTTCCTTACCCATTTTCATATTTCCTTTTTTAGTTCCTCCCTTCTTTCCTTTTTCTTATTTTTTTCAAACTCTTATGCACCAACTATCCTGTCTTCCATGATGTATCAAAGAAAAATGGGCTGGTATTAGTTTCAGGCCAGCCAGGGCTACACTGACATCTTGTCTCCAAAATAAGACAAATGAATTAATGATCCTGTAATGGTGTTTATTCAAGTTTAACAACACAACCCATTTCCACGAATCTCTCTAGCAGCCGACATTCTCACATGCAAGCTACATGTATGTCCATGTATCAAGCAGCATGCTTGAGACTGGACCCAATGAAAACCACAGGTCAAGCCTTTAAGCTTTTAAAATCTACTTCCTGGTGAGAAGACGACAGAGACACACATGGACATTTGAATTGCATTTGTGTTAAGAATGAAAAATAGGGCTGCTACGACAGTCGGATTTTTTACTTCAACCTGGTAAGGAAAGGATTCCAAAAGAAAGTGATATTTAAGTTTAGAGCTGAAAAGATGTATAAATCATACGTGTGGGGGTGGGCAGGCGTGTATTTGTGGCTGAGGAAAGGCTCCCAAGGCTTGAATAGAAGGAGTATTTGCAGCAGCCCTAAATTAGGAAAGAGCTCTTCGATAGGTCTCATACCAGAAAAAGGCTGGGAGCAAGTGAGTGTGAAGTCGATGAAGCCGGAGAGGGAGGCACCTGCAGGGACATCCTGCAGAGTGTGACCTCCATTATAACAGCAACTATGAGGCACTGACCCATCGATAATTAGTAACATGAACATGTGTGATATCGTTTCAAATATCACACAACCTACCATGCAGAGACTGGATTACAGATAAAACATACGTGAAGGCTACACAGCATGTTAGTCTTTCACATACATACACTTCATTCCCAACCTGTGCAGGTTGCCAAGAAGCTCTTGCTGGCATCAAACTGGTATGGCTGTTCCCTTAGAGGGTCTACCAACCAGCACCTGACCAACACAGATGCAGATACTCACAGCCAACCAACGGGCTGAGCCCAGGGACCCCAACGGAAGAGCTAGGGGAAGGACTGAAGGAGCTGAAGGGGGCTGCAACCCCATAGGGAGAACAATAACGACTAACTGGACCACCCAGAGCTCCCAGGGACTAAACCAACCAAAGAGCCATGGAGGGACCTATGACTCTAGATACATATGTAACAGAAGATGGCTTTGTCAGGCATCATTGGGAGAAGAGGACCTTGGGCCTGTGGAGGTTTGATGCCCCAGTGCAGGGGAATGCTAGAATGGTGAGGAGGAAAGGGGTGAATGGGTGAAGGAGCACCCTCATAGAGGCAAAGGGGAGGACGGACGGGCAAATGGGATGGGAGGGGTTGTGGGCAGAAAACCAGGAAAGGGGATATCATTTGGAATGTAAATGAATAAAATGATTAATAAAAATGTGCATGGAGTTAGCTGTGCTGTGGTTTTTAATAACAGCAGCACTGTGGCTGCTTCATAATGTAATTTATACATTACATAGTGTAATGTAACACCCTGGAAACAGGTCATTAGACAGTGGAGACAAAAAGATTTCAGATGTTATAGTCGAATCTAAGCTTGTGAGTGACTTAGGCTTACTGACAGATTCTCAAAAAGACAACAAGGATTTTAGTGATTAGAAAAGACGGTAAAAGGAATCTTTATCAGGATTAAAAACAAGAAAGGGAAATAGATGTGAGGTAAGGGATGGGGAAGGTTGAGAACAATGTCAACTAACTGGACCACCCAGATGTAAGAAAGACTCTTTTATAACTGTAATAAAATTCATTAATTCACCACAGATTTTTCAACACTAAACTATTGTGGTATTTGGATTGCCTGGGATGTGGGGATAATGATATCAAGTAGACTGCAAGACACAACAATCAAGTGTACTCTGGTGGAACATGGCAAAACAAAACAAACCCCTCCAATCTTGATATCCAGGGAACAGTACATAATGTGAATGAATTCTGTCAACACCTTTGTCTCCTGGGGAAAGCATGGCATGAAGGACTGAGGATGCAGAATGGTGCCCGGCAAAGGAACAAACTGGAAAAAGATGACAGTGGAGTATGAGTGACAGCGGAACTCCAAGGCATTAATGTTTTAAGGTATTAATTGATTTAAGCTGGAAGGGAAACATAGGACGGTGGAGTTGAGCATTTGATACACACAAAAGTTATACAAAGCATTGTATAACTTCAGATTGCTCAAGAGGTCACTACAGATGCAAATTAGCATTAGATACTGTTGAGTGTGTGTGCTAAATTACACAGATCACTAACAAAATGACTTTAGAGTGTACATGCACAGACCAGAGAGGATGAAAGGACAACTGCTGGGTGAAGTATTCTATTAAGGAAATTATAGAAAGGGTTCACAGAACTCCAAATCACAACTCAGAACTCTAAGTCTATGTTAATAGCATTAGGAGAAACTAATCGTGTGAAAGGCTACTTCTCTTTACTAAAAGCATTTAACGTCTCTCAAGATCACGATAGGTTTTTAGATCTTGTGGTAAGAATCAGGAGGCTCACAGAAAAGCTTCTCTAGGGGGGAAAGACACTCATCTCCAATCCACCCAACACTGAGCATACATTTACAGTTAGTATATTAATTTTAGAATTTGAGACAATAGACTAACCCTGCTATCTCCAATTCTGTTCTTATTGCCCAGTATGTGTTATTCAGGACAGTGAGAAGAAAATCAATGAACTACAAGTGATAAGAATTCATCAGAAAGAAGAGAACAAAAGGGGCAGGGGGAAGGGACAAAGAGGCAGGGGGAAGAGGAACAAAGAGGCAGGAGGAAGAGGGGCAGGCACGGGGGACGAACAAACTCATCACTTTTCTTGTACACATATTGGTCAGGAAACTTTATTTGGTAAAAATCTGTGGCGAATTAATGAATTTTATTACAGCTATAAAAGAGCCTTTCTTACTTCTGGCTATCTCATACCCCCATCTAGTGGAAAGGAACACATCACCCTTCTACAGTGTGCTATTTGCCCACAGTTACCCGAAACAATGGAATTATCTATAAAACCATCACATGGTGGTTAGATCAAGATTAAAAGTATACTAGAAGGTATTCTGGAGAGGGAATGAGGTAGGGGAGGAATCCAGGTCTCAAAACAGGCAAGTAGACCTAGACGAGGATATGGACTCTGGTGTGTGTTCCACTAATCAGCAACGCGACTGCTCATAGGAATGTGAGGCGACTCTCTGCCTTTGGATCTGGTGACCTACGTTTCATCAGTAAATATGTGTGCCATAAAATAAGGAGCTTGCGGCTTTTTAATGTTCAATAAAAGACATAATAATAAGGCAAATGAAACTTGCTGGTGGGTAAATGTGAGTTTTAGCATATTGGAGGTATAACTACATGTATTGTGAATGTACTAAGAAGTAAATATGCATTGGTCCATGACACCGACCCACCTCTACCGCTTCATTACATGGCTTGCTTATCTTCTGGAGGATTCAGTTATTGGATGAAGCCTCTTTTTCCTATCTACCCCTTTACCTACTTACTACCCTTTTACCAGGCAAATCGCCCCATGTTAAACAACATGCCAACAGCTATGGTGAACAAAAAAATAAATAAATAAAAAATAAAAAAGCGTCCCATTATCCCCGGTGCTCAGTTTTCTAAGTAGAGAAAAGCCATTACTGATTAATGAACAGTCTTAAATTGGGAATGTTGTCTGGCTCTTCTGTAGTCACACTCCCACAGGGATAAATGTGGGACTGAACACTTGGTAAAACGTGACCCAGAAAGGGCAGGCTGTACCCTTTCTCGGCCGGACGGTCATCACTGCTGCAGCTGGAGTGAGCACACCCTCCCAGCTACCCCACTGCAGCTCCATGCCTGCAGAGGACAACCTGGCACAAGCCACCACACCATCAAGATACTTGTAAAACCTGAGCAGGTGTCACAATCTGGACATTGTGGAGATCTGTGTTGTATGAGTTATAGATTGCTCTTAAATCACTTCATAGCAATTCTTACAGTTCTGGCCGACATCACCAGGCCCATGGGGGAAATAGCTAGCTGGATGCAGAATTAAGATAGCTTAAAATCATCCTTTTTTTCTTTAACTTTAAAAAGAAGAGAAGTAGACTTTGAAGGTCTAAGGTGTGTATGTGGGGGAAGAGGGACTCTTGTCTCTTGTTTGAAATAAGATGTTGTTTTTTAAAACGTGGCACCTAAAAGTCACACACACACACACACACACACACACACACACACACACACACACACAGAGAGAGAGAGAGAGAGAGAGAGAGAGAACAAATCCAGACTCTAGACGGTGATGACTTACAAGTTCTTGAGTTAAACCCAAGGAAGAGAATAGAATTTCTAAACCCTTAACAAAGAAAAAGACAGAAATTTATAGTTTCAAGCTGAAGGCAGTCAAGAAACTCCAATTAACGCGCGAGAGAAATTATTTTTGTAGCAATGATACATAAAAATTATTATTTTTCCATTGAAAGCTGCAGAACCTGAAGAGCTCCAACACACTGCCAGCTGTCCCGGTGATCTAAGAACAAGGCTGTGGCACTGCTACAAACCATAATTTAAAAGGCTGGAAGCTGCCCTTTTGTAACAGGGACATACATATATGGGCAGGAACATGAGCCTCTGTTACAGAATTCAACACAAAGGTTACTCCATTTATGGTCAGGAGTCTTCAGTTTTCTGCCAGGCTTAAATCAATCAGAAATTCTGCAGGACGTGTACACTGCAATTGAAGTAATTTTGTCTTTTGTAAAACGTAACCGTTTTAACATAGTTAAGATGAAACTACAGTTCTGTTACTTATATGATGAATGACCTATGGTTGTAATGGTCTTACTACATATTCAGTATTAAAAAAAAAAAAAAGTTGGCTATAAGTGCCTTAAAATCTTGAGACTGTGTCAGACATTTCATAAGTACTTATATCTGCATATTGCTGGGAGTGTGTCCCATAGATGGATTTGGTGGGTAGATTACAGCTTTCTTAGTCTCTAGTTTTCCTTTAGTCTTGGAATCTCTAGCACACTGAAGGGAAGCACTCACAGATAAAGGATGCCATTGGTCACAAGGATGTCTATGCCACCAAAATCATACATCAGAGCAGACAGCTGGTGAAGCTCAAAGCTGCCTGACTGTCAAAGTGAAAATGTGTTCCCCTTTCTAAGGTGGCACAAAGAAGGACACTTAGGAGACTCCGCCAAGCTTTGGGTTCAAGTTCTGCTCGGTCTCCATAGGGTATTTATTTACGTTCCTAGGCCTGCTTCCTCACAGAAAACAATGGATGTGAGGAAAATTAGGGAGCATCCAGGAACGTAAAGTGCTGTGATAAGCAAAATCTAAGGACAACCCTAAGACTTTCACCTCTGATGTTATTCCCATAAATATGTTGTTTGATACATGGGGGGAGGGTCATCCAGGCAGATCTCCTCTAATCACTGAAGCCATTAAAAGGGAATGGAGACAGAAGTCAGGGGAGTTGAAGACATAGAAAGGGTCCTAACTACTGTTGACTTAAAGATGAAAGTATTTGTGTGTCAAGGTATGTGTGTGGCTTCCAAAGATGACAGGAACTTCATCTGAAAAGCAGCTAGGAACCAGGGACCTCAGCTTTCGAGCAACAACAAAATCAGATTCTACAAACAGCGGGAAGGAGCAATTAGATAAAACACACATCAACACTTTGTTAGCGGCTTTCTGAGATGCCAAGAACAGCATGGGCTACACTGTCCTTTTCCCTCCCCAGCTTGTAACGTGTAAGAATGGTGGCTCAGGTAATTAACAGGTGGTCTTTTTACCCACTGAGTTCATCATAAGTGGTTACCCAGAAACAGAAACCTCCACAAGTGCAGCATCTGGAAGTGGTTCATAAATTACACTTAATAGAAACCCATCGGCACAAACAAATCATTACAACATTTTTTAAGTTTTGCTTTTTGAATGAGGTTTGCTGAGCAGAGCTGGAAACTTCCCTCTAAACTTCTATAAGTGCAGAGATTTATTTTTAGTTTCCCAGAATGGTCGTGACACGTTCTGAACTTCCATTCACCTCTCTGCACCCATCCTCCTCCACTCACAGCACTCTGGCTATGACAAGTGGACTCCTTTGTCCTTGGCAATAAGACAATGGAAGACACTAGCCAGAGGCTTAAGGGTAAAGTGGAAGAAAACTAGAATACTTTGTAGTATTCAGGAGAAATAATCTCTAATTTGGAAATGTGTGGAAGCACCCAGAAGGAGGGGGCCACGAATCACATTTTTTATCCCCCCAGATCATACGCTGAACTCCTATTACGTAACGGAAATATAGTTAAGGTTAAAGTTTCCAGAGGTAACTAAGGTTCTATGAGGTGATATGGAAAGGGTTCCAATCTGATAGGACTGAAGACCATATATAATGCATGGATGACTTCTCCCACGTATATGTGCACTGGCCATGAGAGTGCACACTGAGAAGGTGACTGTCTACATCTCAGAAAGTGGACCCTCAACAGAAATGTATAGATTTCACAGTGGCCGGGGAAATACATTTATGTTTAATGCACTAAATTTGTGTTGTTGTTGTTTTATAGCAGCTAGAGCTGACTAATACAGTAGGCAATAGTATTGCACGATCTTAGAATTTCCGTTTCTAGTGCTGGGAGGTAGTATCCGTCTAAGCATGCACATATGTGGTAAGAAATTCAGAGGATTTGGGGGAGTGACATGGAACACATAGTTGGGACTACATGATACTTAGAAGGAAAGTGAGAAAGGCTAGATGAACAGGTAGAGGCCAGAGGCTGAGGTCTGCCAATGAAGGCCAAAGAATGCCATGAAAGGAATAGGTTCATTGTGTATGGAGGGTTCTCAGGCAACGGAAAGTACACAACAGCACCTATCCCAGCACTTCAAAATACCATTCTGTGACTATGGGCATGGTAAGGACTGAGTCCTAAATGTCAAAGTTCACTGTGTAGATGGGGGTGATTCAGTGGCTGGAAACCCCAAGGCTTTGGTTTGTAGATGACAACTGTGTCTGCACTCGGGATCACTGATATAGAATATGTTTCTATGACTTTTCCGAAAGGGCACTAGAAGGATGGTTCAGTGGTTAAGCCCAGCTGCTGCTCTTCCAAAGGGTGACGGTTCAGTTCCTGGCATTCACATGGATGCTAGCAATCTGTAACCTCAGTTTCACAGGCCCCCTCCACCCTCTTCTGACTTCTGACGGGTACCATCAATACATGTGGTGTACAGACATACATGCAGGCAAAACACACATACATGTAAAATAAACATGAATAAATAAATACTTTGAAATGTATTTAAAAAAAAAAAAAACAGTTGAACCCAGACGTCAAAGGCCTCTTGCCTCTGGTCTTCCAGTTATGGAGACTGGAGAATGACGCGAATTATACTGGAGAAAAGTGTTTGGACCCCTGCCAGGAGGATTACAGCTTTTCTAAGAAATATATGGAGGAACCATACAAAATCCAGCTAGGCTGAAGGCCAACCTCTAGTATTTATGACTCTTGGACCCTAAGACTAGAGCCAGTTTATCAAAGCAGCCTGTTTGATAAAACTAAGAAAGGCTTTTCATGCTATGGAGGTTGCCTGGCCAACCTTTCAACAGTTTGAAACTATCAGAGAATAGCAGAGCAATCTGCAGACCAACAAGTCACTCTAAACGAACCTGGTTTACAGAAAAAGCAATCTCCCTTAGGAATGAGCTTTTGAAAAATCTCATGAGCAGTTTGGGAAATTACATAGCTGAAATGATTATTTTAAGCTTGAAACACTATGCCCAGCAGGGGGCAATGTGTCCCTCCGAAAAGTCATCTGGTAGACACAAAGGAAAGGTGGTGAAGAGGTGAAAGGTGAACCGGTCACCCTGGTATCTTTGGGTTCCTCATCCATGCATTCAATTAATAGAGAAGATAAGCAAACATCGGTCCTTTTCCCCCAAACAATACAACATACCATCTAGTCACAGAATTTACCATGTATAAAATGTCTGAAGAAGAAATGGATAGAATGCAAGCAGACACAAGATTTATGGTGAGGTTTGAGTGTCTGTGATTCTGGCCCTTCAGTAGTGCCTGTAGATAACCTCATTCTAATCCTCAGAAATTATTCTGTGTTCAATGATATTATCTTTGTATTACCCTGCAGGCAATGAAGGTACTTAAGTCTGGAATTTACTAACTCCATGGAAAATTTTAAGCTCTTTAAAAATAAACAAAAATAAGGAACTGGTCTATTACTTGTGGAAATATGGATTTCTCTTGCCATTGCTCTTTAAAGCATTTATGTCTAGTACCTAGAGCTTACTAAACATGCAAGCTTTTAAAGGAGACTAATATGTCAGATTTTATTATTTCTCCCCTTAGATTACACTGTATACAGACATAATGGCTGTTGAAACGTTTTTATTTTAGTGTCTATGGTAATCTAAAACATGGAAGTAGGAGTTAAACTGAGATCCGTGTGGACTGGAGCTACAGCTCAGTGGAAAGGCTTACTTTGCATACATGAGGCTGTGGCTCAATCCTTAGTACTGAAAAAAAAAAAGTTTATTGCCACAGGGGAATCATTATCCTCTGTAGAACTGATTTTTATTTTTTATTTTAACAATACTATGCTGACTATGACTTCCAGCAGGCATGTGGAAGAACTTTTACGTTCTCTGAAGGAGCTGGCTTCCTTTGTTTAGACTTTTAGGATCCATTATCTTCTGTCTTTCAGATACATACACTTCATTCAAAAAATAGCAACAAACTTTTGAAGTTTCAAGTTCCTCAACGTTTCTCAGTAATAAAACTACTTCTGAGAAAACTTTTAAGAATTAAACAGTGTCGTTTCTTGGCACCTAGGACATGGATGTGCAAGGGAACACACATGCTGCTGCACTGGAACGGTAGGTGTGAGCCACAAGGAGCTCACTGTTAATAACAAGTTAATTGACAGTCCAGAAGGGTTACCACAAACTCCTCTGCCACTCAGAAAGGCATATTCTGTATTTGGGACATCGCAGGAAATCTGAAAGACAGCAAAGAAGTCAACCAACTGTGCATACAGTTATCAGCAAACCTATTTCATGATGTGACCACAGAACAGGTCACTTTGCATTAACTTCTAATAAAAGCGAAGCCCAGTAGCTAAGGAGCTGTGCCCAAGAACTTGCCAGAGAGCACCAAGAACACTGTCCAAGGGCCCTGCCTGAGGTGGGAAAGACTACGACTACTAGGTTTCAAGAGCTCACCTCCAGAAGTGTAGTTCAAATCCTTCACAGTTCTCTTTGCATTTTAGACAGGGGGCTCCAAATCCTTGCTCGTGACCTAAACCCATCTGTTAAGGGGAGGAACAAAAGAGAATCTATTATTATACATTTTTAAAATTTTTAAAAATTCAGTAAATCACACTTTTAATTCCACTTAACGCTCTTGTTGATGTAACTCTCAAACAAATCTTTTATGGGCCTCACATTGTTTAGCCAACTCTGACACCAGGTCTGTAAATGGAAGCTGCAAGAACATATGTAGCGTTCTTTATATTCTCATTGCTTTCATCATGAAAGGAAGAGAAGCAAAATACAATTTTATAAAAGAACACAAACACTGAAAGTCACAAACGTCATGGATTCATGACTTTGCCCCTTTTGTGCCCTGAATGTAGGTTCAGGGAGGACACAAAGCAGAAACTGAAAAGCAAACAAATGTATGTAAGAGTTTAGGAATTACGACTCAACGGATACTTTATATTATGAAAGTAAAATCACAGCAACTACAAATACTTGTTGAATACCAGAAAAAGTATTTCATTATACTTACCATTTAAATCTTACAAAACCTCACACAACATTTAGGAAGCAGGCACTATTTCCCTCTGTTCTTTACAGATGATTGTATTGAAACCCAAAAAGGTTTCAGAATTTGCGCAGGATTAAAATGTCAATACATTCTGGAACTCACCTGGAAGCCTCCTCCTAGAGGACCAGCTTCCATGGCACCCAAAGGTGTTATGAGGGCTGACAAGGGAGAAAAGCAATCGGCAGGCTTATCTAGCTGAACATCTAGATTTTACACTGACTATGCACTGGCAAACTATCCACGATGGTGCAATAGTGGTACTTTTGTTTGAGGGGTAACCAACAGCTGACTACTTGGTCTTAAGACTCACCTCGTGAATAGAGATTTATGTCCAGTACTAAAAACCAAACAACTATCTACAGCTAAGAGGTCACAGACACTAAAGAAGAACCTACTACTGCCAGGTTCCTAAAGAAGTCTAAATACATATTCTTATACCCATAGATAAGAGTATGTCTCACTCCTCATCCAAGAAGTATCTCTTTGCAGTAGATGCAAACTATTATGTGAATCCACAACTGGACAAATGCAGAGGACAGCTGGCTATGGCATACCCAAACCCAATGACGCACCTACAACAGGCCCAGGGAACATGGCAGGGGAGCAATTGTAAAAGACAGAGGACCAGATGCCTGTTGCTAGATAGCGCCTTCTAGGTGTGATGGGGAAGCTGCACACATGAACTCTCAACAATATGGTCACCAGCACCAGATAGGCTGAACAAGAGAGTTTTGGACTCCTGTGAACACTAAGGTACCTGTGCTCATGTATCTGGGCTTTCTCTGGAACTTAATTAGATTAACACTAACTTTTTTTTTCCCAAAACACACATACTTTCATCTTTTCTGAGTGCTCAGACTTTGAAAGGAGCAACAATGTCTGACAGAGAAGTTAAGTGTAGGGGAGATATAGATGACAGCAGTATACACTGTATCCTGTGACTCAAAAGACAAAGTCCTAATTAAAAACAAAACACAAAAAAAGACACCTAATTTTCAGAATCATTGCTAGCAACCAAAGTCATGAGACAGAATTCCAGGCTGGCAATGAACTAATTTGCCTATGACAGAAATGATTTTACATATCCACGTGCTGGTCTACAAAACTTAAGACTCAGTTAGGATCTCTTATCGTATGCCCCGTAATTAGGTAAGAATTTTCAACCTCAATTATGACAAACACAAGTCTCTAAGAAAAGGGATTTGCAATCCACACTCTCATTCCTTGTTCAGCAGATGTATCTGCTTCCAGACTGAGTTATAATCTGGAATGCAGTTCTAAAACTTGATACAATGACATTGTCTAGGGAGGACATAGCTCTACAAGTATAAGTCTGCTTTCTTCTGATCTGTTCCTCCCTGAGGCTTCTGAGAGTGTCAGCCTCCCTCTCAGAAACAGGATGAAGGAAAATGTACTGATTCTACTTTGTAGAGCCAGAACCATCCACCCGTGAGCTGTTTAAGGTCTATGCTCTACCTTTTAAGGCACAGTGCTGGAGGACCTGGGCTGCCCCAACTCTTCTGAATTTCAGTTCATGAGCTCTGTTCTAATAGTTCCAGCAATTTCTTTCTCCAGTTTACTCCACGTTCAGGATTCCCTGAAATATATAGGACCCAGAATCCTCATCACACGTCTTCCTTTTCTTTGCCCTTAGCACAGACTACCGGCAATTGGGCACAGTTCTCTTTTTAACAAAAGAGATGAGTCTTATGTTTGGACACCCAGGTCTTACAGGCTAGTTTGTGCCTAGCCCTCTGTGCTTGATAACTCTCAGTGAGGACTAATAGGGATGGTGTAAGATAGTGATACACAGGATGCCTTCCAGGCTATGTAGGACGGGGTGGAAGAGTGAAGAGGAAGGCCTAGATGTTAGGTCCTGGCCAGCTAAGGCAACCTCACTGTTCAGACAATAAAATCCAGATCCTTGGACTCATGAACACTACCATTTGTGTGCCTATCTGTAGTAGTGATATGAGAAAATGGTGAGAATTTTATAGTATACATATTAGAAAAACAAAACAGAGAACTGGGAAAATGAGGAAAAACCATTGAGGAAGAGTCAAGAAAACTGTGGTCTGGTCCTACAGTGTCACCAGCTACATTCCATGATTTTTAAAGACATTTTTCTCCTCTGAGTTTCATCTAGATAAGAACTGAATCTGAATCGGATCGACTCCAACTTTTTTGAAATTCTAAAATTATGATTGCAAATCATATGTTAGGTAACTTTATCTTCAGTTAGCCACTTAGCAACCTGTCCAAGCTAAATTGCTAAGCATGGAATGATCACTTGGGAAAGGCAGTGTATGATCAGCTCCTGCAAGCCACCATCACCTCAGTCTGTAAAGTATGTAGAGGACACAGCAAGTCCAGCTGTTGAGTGACACAGCTCAGTTCTGTCACACATCTTTATGTCACCAGAACTGGGTGATCACATTCTCTGCAGAATCAACACTGGTGCCTTAAAAACACATGGTTTTCATAAGCCCACAAGTTCTGAAGCTGTCTACTTTATATAATTTTAGCAACACATTCTGGCCAGTGTCAATAGAAGGGAATGACAGATTAATTTTTTTTTCTCCTTTATTGTTCAAGAAAACAACAGGTCCTCTGGATTGACTATATTCGGAGAAATCATAACCGGGCTTTGAAATACCTGTCAAGGTCCTTCTGAAAGAATAAAATTGCCTCTACAATAGGTATCTTGAAACTAGTCACAAACAAGACGGATTAAATAACCACAACTACAGGCTCCAGAAACTTAGCTTACATTTCCATGACCCGAGTCTCCAATGCCCTGCTTCTCTCTGTTCATTTTAGAGTTAGAAATGGAAGTGGTATCAAGTCCTCCATAATCGTAATGTCAAGAAACCAGAGATGCTGGCAACATTTCAGGTGACCCTCTCGATCCAGAGCAGAGAGATTGCATGTTATATACTTGAAAGAGAAAAAGGGGGGAAGAGGAAGGGGTATAAAACATCTGGTATTTCAAACATGGTCTGGATTGATCTGGAGACAATTTGGATCTGGAAGATATTATATAGTGTTCAGGGTGAGATCATGTGAGTCGTGCTGCCTCCTAACCGAATTTCCCTGTGGAGTATGACTTGTATGCGGTCACTAAATAAGCAAATGTTACTCAGACTGTTAATCACCATGGAATGAAGTTTCCCGGGATAAGAGATATGAAATACGCAACATTCTCTCCCGTATGTGCATATGTTTACACACATATTGGATACATAGGTACATATAAGTGCAAGTGTATATTCAGTGTACACAAAGATATTATATATATATATATGTATATATACATATATATATATATGTATATATATATATATATATATACATATATATATATATATATATGTATGTATATATGGTAGCTTTGGGCAAATAAATAACATTTCTAAACAATTCTTCTCAGTGATTGGATCTTATAGAAACTGGGTAGTTTCTGTGAAGCCTCACTCCCTTCCAATCTATAAATCTTGACCCATCTTGGACCCAAGGCCTGTTTCCTGATCTCTACCAAGACATATATGCTTCCCCAAAACAGGAGAGTAGTAAGTTAAGCCAAACACTGACCTAAAACAGGAAGAAACACCCTTCACCTTTTATATACCTTGCCAACTTTCTCAGGTGAGAAAACAAAACAGCTAATTGTCATTAGGACTCATGATTAATTACCACTAATAAAATCTCTAGGTTTGCTTTTTTTAGAATATCAAAATTTCCTTTCTCACTCATCAAAATACATGAGAGAAAGACTAACATGACGGTTGTGCCTATTTGCCTAGTCACCTCACTGAGGGCCCGAAGTCTTATCAATTTGAGTGGTAGCATGCAGTTCTAAACACTCCAGGTTGCTCACTCGGCATCCAGTCTCTTTGCTCAATCTCCTCGTGGTAATGTAGTATCACATTCTAACTGACTGCTCTCTCTGTATGTTACCTTGCTGTTTCAGTAATTCACCCCACCAGTAGTTGCAAGGCTCCTTGAACTGGATGCTTCATTAGTGAGATAATGAAGTCCTCTTTTCTCCAATGTCAGAGAAGTTACTTTAAAACCTGCCACTGCCTCATTTCTCCCCTTCCTTCTCCAGCAGCCATGTTCCCCGAGAGCTTTGCCCTTGCCTGGGTCTCCATTCCTTCTTCCCATCTCTCTCTACCCAGTCTACAGACCCAATCCTAATGTCTAATACTTGGATAAGCTTTCTTTATTCCCTGATTTTTCTCTGATTCCCACAGGTCTTGGTAGAAATCTCATTACTGACTGCTTAACTGCACTGTGACAGTGACTCTGAGCTGCTGGCCATGCAGCTGAAATTCTAGCAGTGCTAGAAAGATTTACTTATTTAATCGCCCTAATCGAATGATCCTTAACATAGTGTCCTGCCCCCCAAATCTTCCACTATTTTCACAGGAATGGGCCAGCAAGAGATAGTAGTGGGAACAGCAGCAAGCATTCATACTGCCAGGCATGCTCCTAAGTGTCTCCCATGAATCACCTTGTTTGGTGTCCATAGTTCCATTGAAATGACAAAATGATTTGTGACACAGGAAGTGTGCTATAAATATGGGTACAAGCAGGGATTTACTGTCACCTTGCTTTTATTTTTTTTATGTTTTGTTTTCCATTAAATCTCTTTACTCAAATGTCACACTAAAACAAAACTTTGCTTTTTCCCTGTAAATGATTTTCTTCTCGGTATATTGGTTGTTCACTCTCTCAGGACCAGAAAAGTCTTCCCAAACTCAGGACAGAGAATGACATTTTCTTTTTTAATTCTCAAAACCCCATCCCCAAGAAATATACGAGCACATCCAATTATACATACATGTAGGAACTGTTATAAACCAGTTTATAAAAATACTATATACAATACCAGGCTTGATTGGTAGAAAATTTCCAGAGATATATTTATCAGAATATCTCTACAAGTCTGTAACACACCAGGGTTTTTCACTTAAGAACACACACACACACACACACACACACACACACACACACACACACACACGTTGGAATGGTTTGTATAAGAGTCCACATAAGCTTTCTTACAGGAAATCCACCTGAAACTGTGATCAAGAATAAAGAAATAGGCACAGGACCTCAGTCTTTTGGGGATGTTACTACGTGACTAAAGGAGAAGAGTACTTGTGGCCAACCATTCTTTATTTATATTTTATATATATATAAAATACTTCTTAGTTAAGACTGGTTCCATGGAAGGACTCTGCAACGGCATGCACTTAGGCAACACACCCTGAAAAACCCTCTTTATTAGCTATAAAAGGGCTTTTCAGAACCTGAGTCCAAAAGGTATCTGTGGGCGTGCCTGGAAAGAATGTGGATTGCAGTGAACACTCTTAATTTGGCCTTGTATCTGTCACTTCCTCCATGGCTGGCTACAAATGGGGCCACTCAGACAGAAGTATAATGAGAAACCCGTTGAAGACACTGTACCTCAGGATTTGAATAGTGCCATCGTTCTTGACATCTGCGAGGTCTGGAGCGTAATTTCTTCAAAAGTGTCCCATTATATTGCGTTACTGAGATCAGGGGAAGGTTTCTGCAGAGTGATTGACTGACCCTTGTTCCCCACCTGTCTAATTGGAGTGTATATAGGAACCAGAAAAGAACAGGCATGTTTTTACCAAACAGAAGAATAAAAGGCTTGCAGTAATGGCTCAGACAGCTGGAGAGAAAGCAGGGAAATCCGAGATAACCTGGGAGTAAGATCCAAAGGAGAAGACCCCAGGGTGGGGTGTGTGTGTGGGGGGGGCAGGGTACACAGAATAAAAATCACTTCCCATGGCACAGTAAAGGAACTCAGACACCAGGAGTAGAGAGTACTGCCAGCTGGGTCCCTGGTCTTGCTAATTTACTAACACCCAGACTTTCCGCATCATCCCGTGCTCTGGACAACAAAACAAATCGAAACCGAATGCATGTACATGCTGTGCCTTAACTGATTGAGAGTGCTATGTAACTTTTGCTGGGTTGGAGGAGTCCTAGGGGCATGGCTCAGTGGTGGTGTGGGAGCCAAGCTTGAAAGGAAAAGGAATGAGAGGAGAGTTTAGTTCACTCTGTTCTTTATTTACAGACTTCCTATAGCAGAAGTTCCCCATTAAAGAAGACACACAGCCAACATTTACATTTGCTTAATGGTTCAGGAACATCAGGTCACTCCCCAAACATGCATATACTCTCTCCTTAATGGCTACTATCAAATTTCAGTTGCATGCTAATTCAATCTCCCTTTACCTTGGTGGGACAAGCAAAGAAACTAAAATTAAATTAGAGGGGCCATTCCCAAGTCCCGAATGATGTCGCAGGCGCTATGGTCCACTCCCTGTTCACAGAATATTAGACTGTATAAGTAATTGAGAGTTGAAGAAAAATCACCATCTTGACTCCTTCCATACCTCTCACTACAGTAGGGAGATAAAACTCCATCCCAGCCATGATTTGCTGCCTAAAAACGTACAAGTTCACCAGTAAAGACCGTTGTTTATTCTATCCTTTCTGTTTGTTCTGTCCATGCTTCAACAATGGTGTGAGCTGGGGTCAGCTAGCTGGGCCAGCAGCCAGCCATGCTTCTGTTCAGTTCAGGATGAATGGTTCAGGGGAGCTCCTGCTGAGATCTCTCATCTGTTTCTGTGGTCTCTCATTTCCCTCCAGGCTGGCCTGGCTACTTCCCAAAATAGGATCAGACCTCCAAGGAAGCAGAGGGAGACAAGCAAGGTCTGTTGAAGCCCAAGCCTGGAGCTGACACTAGCCCATTCAATATCTCATATTGGGCCAAGGAAGTAACAGCAGTGCAGACAAAGGAAAGGAAGACAGACTGCATTTTTAATAGGAAAGACTGCAAAGAACTATGGAATTCTTGTAACTAACCAATAAGGAGACATATTAACCCCCACCCTGATCCTTGACATTGTCTAGGATCAATAGTTCATGTCAAGAACTTAACCCAGCTCTGAAAAGGAAAATAATTAAATCCAGTAATGTAACATATCCCAGGTTGCTGAGCTGTAAAGAAGTATATCTTTGTGTTCAGCAAAGCACCAGCTAGCGATAATTTGCTGAAGTATGTCATCGCAAAATTCTTGATGATCCCGTCAGACGCTTAGTAAATGGTGTGATGCTCTCTGCATGGTTTTCCTCCCTGTACACTGATTTTTGATGATGGTGGTGATGATGATAGTTGTCTGTTTTCTGTCTGTAGGCTCCAGACATAGTGCGTTAAAATGTCAGTTTCAATTATACTGTTACTCTTAGTACACTGGTACTCTCGGTAACCTAGACAGTTGAGGATGAGGATATAGTAATGTTTAGACTCTAAAATTTAGATGGTTCAGTAACTTTATCAGTTGTATATACCTAGAGGGAGCGAGCACCAAGAACACACACCAAAGTACATTAAAAACCCTGATACAATTCTGGGTCTCTGGACATTTACTTATTAGTGGGGGAACCTGTCCAAATTAACAAGCAAGTAGCAAAGCTGGGATTTAAATGTGCGTGTGGAAACACTAAGTAAGCTCTACACTGCTTCCTTTACATGCCAGTGTTACAGAAGAGTACGGCAGGCAATGGTCAACGTACTGACTGACGTCATCAGGTTCTAAGAAGTCACATGAAAGAACAGTTCTATTGCCTTGTGTATGACACTGTAAGAATGTGGAGTTGGGGTAAATACGTCTTTTCTGCCCTTCCCTTACATTAGGCTAATTTCTCTTTGGACATTTGCATTAGCGCTATTATTATTAGCACTGCCATATTTTAACACTTGCACTATGGCCTGAACACTTCTGTAACAAACTTTGAATTTGTTGTACTATTTAAATAGTCACATTTTGTAGCCCACCTTAAAAAAAAAAATCTCATGCACTTTGGCATTTTCCACAGAAGTAAGTTCTACATTTCTTCATGCAACACGGAAGGAACATGGCCTGGCTGAGAGGAATTTGGAAAGATCTATGTCTTGAAGCTAGCAGAACAGTGGCTGGATTAAAAATGGGACCTTTGAAAATCAAATAAGACACATTGCAAAGTTCACAAAGGCCCAAAGACTATCTGATTTGAAAGAGCAGTGGTCAGTACTTGCCTGGGATACTCCCGCAGAGCAGATTCTCAACACGGGAAACATTTTCAGAAATGAACCCTCAATTCACCAGTCCCACTACTGTACACATTAGAATGCCATTCCAATGTTGAATTAAAGATGTACCACTTGCATCTACAACGATAGATACAAGCATCTACCGTTGCTTGCCTGGACTTCTTTCTCCCTTCATTTGGAGCTTGGATAAGCAGCTACCTTTGCACAAGGAAGGCTTAATGGTGTTCTTGCTTGCCCTTTATTGTCCTGTCTGATCTACGTGAGGCAGATCAGAAGGTGCCAACCCTCTTTAAGGAGATTTAGCCAGAAGTTAGAGATTGTTAGATAAAGTTAATTTTGTGTAAGATCTTTGTTAAGAGTGCCCTGATGTTCTTCCTCATTATGAGTAAGGCTGTGGGACTCGGGCAGTTCATTTGCTTAATGGGCCCTTGATTGACAGCTGGCAGACTATTCACATCTCTGGTCTCAGTGATGCTGGGTACAGAACGGAGTAGGTAATCCAGGTGGGACAGAGGTGAAGGCTACCTAGGGAGGTAGCTCTATGCTTCCCATTGTTCCACAGCCTTCCTGGACTGATGGTCCAGGAGGCCTACAGGGCTACATAGGGCACCCACAATGGCAGTCCCACCATGTTCAGGTGACACCACAGCTACTCAACTCCAAATCAGACCCGTAAGAAGGTCCTCAAATTACTGTCATAACAGGTGTAGCTGTTTTAAAAGCTAGACATGACATGGTGGAGGACATCTGTGATTCTGATATATGGAAGGCAGAGGCAAGAGAATCGTAGGTGTTCAGGGTCATCATTGGTTACATAGAAAATTCAAGGCCAGCGTGGGCTACAATAAGACCCTATCTTAAAAATATTAAGCAGCGTTGTTCATATGTGAAATCCTAGAACTTAGAAAGCTAAAGGTGGACTGCCCTGAATTCAAGGCCAGTGTGTAGTGAGTTTTAGCCTAGTAGAGTAAGACCCTACTGCAAAACAAACCTAGACACATATACAAACACACACCTTCATGGCTTTTCCTTACGACTGGTCTGATGGCCCAGAGCCATTAAACCCTTCAAGGCAAAGGTACATGTTGTTCCAATTACATGGAGTATTGCAACTCTCTTGCCAGCTTCTCCAACGGCACCTTTGCTTCAGGAGTCTCTGATTCTGTTGTGAAAGCTTTAGACGATCCTGCTCAGAACACTGGGGCATCTTCCGTCAGTCCTCCATCCTACTGGGAGAAGCAACTAGCCCACCCATGACAGTGTGTGTGCAGGATTTGCTTGCCCCTCTTCCTTCCCTTGCAGTGGTCCATGGACAATCCAGGAGAGACTTGATTGCCCACTGATGGTGCAGCCTAGACCTCGATAAAATCTCACAGAGAGTATTTGGTAGTCCACCTGTGGTCTTCACTACAGGTAGAATGCACTACACATTGACAATTGGACAAGCTTTTGGCTTTAGGTATATCTAAGAATTTGAGATCAGCTCAAGAGTTACCAACAAGCAGGGGGCAAAAACTGAGAGAAACTTAGCTTAAGAAGAGCTACAGAGAGCTTTGGCTGTAAAGATGAAGGGTTATGAAAAGCCAAACTGTAGAAGGGGCTGCAGGTCTTAGCCACTGGGAAAGTTCTAGAAAGCCACTGAAAGCTATTACTTTTGCTGCCGAGGAGCTGGTATGGTCCTTACTGGCTTACTAGCTGTTTGGTCTCTGGCATTGCTTGACCCCTGGCAGAGCTCTCGCACTGAAGATTAAGGTTGTAGGTTGTGGATCCTAATACCCCAGCTCAGAGCTGCTGAAATCTAAGTCTTACTTTGCCTATCGGTCTTTGAAAAGCAAACAAGCCCTTAGTTGGTTAGAGATATAATGAAGACAAAAGCTTAGTGGCAGGGTGATGCCAAGCCACAGCTGAAAGCCAAGTCCAGCCAAGACCGATTTGGAGTGCCCTCTTTTTTACCAGCAGATGGAAATAACTTATCAACTGAATCAACATTAGAGCAAAGTGACAGAGACCCACAACAGTGGGCTAGGATGCCGCAGCTCAACCTAATGTAGCCTCAGTTAAAACCTGACCCCCAGAAAATTACAAATTGTTGTAGCTTCCGTGACTTTCGAAGGGTCAACTAGAAGCAGTTAAACAGGGTGCACTCCAAGCAAGGGCGTACTTACTGACTTTCCCGCCCAGCACCTCTGTGTCATGCTACTTAGTCTTCCTGTGAAATGCCTTCTTTGCCTAATGAAACTGTGTTTGTTGTACAGGACTTAATTTCCTCAACAGAATACTCCCAGTGGAATCTACCCAGTGGAAGTTAATTACTGTTGTCCAGGGACTCAGTTACGGTTGTTTGCATTCCCATTATTGCAGGGCTCTTCAAAATGTGGCGGTTGGCACACCATGATTCCCCAGTCCATACTAGTCCACACCGGTGGTATGATACATACTACAGGAGCCATTAAGCACTTAAACAGTCTTATATCTTTGCCTTTAACAACTTTTTCCCAATAATTAATTTATTTATTTACTTTACATCCTGACCGAGGCTGCCCTCCCTCCTCTTCCTCTCACTTCCCCTCCTCCCTTTCTCCTCCAAAGCAGAGGAGGCCTCCCATGGATCAATCCACCTTGGCCTATCTTGTTACAGGTAGAACTAGGCTGATCTCCTATTCAGACCAGACAGCCTTTAACAATGTTTTAAAAAACAACTTAGTGTGTTTTTATTTTAGTCAACTCAGTGTTGTTGTTTTTAGCAAGTCAGCCCATGATAAATTTTTCTTAAAATATTGTTCCTTACCAGATCAAAGAAATATTAGTATTACATTCATTCCAGCCTAGCCAGCACTATAGTAAATTTACATATTTGTCTTGTTTCCCCCTTATTCTGGACCCTTTTTTTCTTCCCAGTGCTTATACCCTAGTATTCTAGACTACATAAACTCAACAAGCGATGTGGATGAAAACCTAGTTTAGAGTCTATCATCTTAAACGTAAACCACTTTAAATATCCTCTATGTAAAACAAAGCATAACTTTTTGAGGAGTCCCAGTTACTTTTACTAGAGGCCAGAACCTTATAAAAGAAAAATACACACCCTCCATCACAGTGACTCATTCCAGCAGGCTATCACGATGATGTGTCCATATAAAACCAAAAGTCTACCGTAACATCTGCCTGACCATTCTGCAATGAAACACAATGTCGCTCTATTCGCAGGGAAACACAATATCACTTTATCATCAGACAAAGAAAAAAAAAGTTCCTGTGGCTTTAACTTATTACTGACTCTCCACTGAAGCATTCGAGGCTTCCAGCCCAGTTTTCTGTGCTCAGCTTGCCACTGTTCAGATAAGAAGCTATGCAATAAACTCCTGGAAACTCCTTTTTATAGGTTTTAAAGATACACACAAGCTGAATCACTCCTGGTTTGAAGATGAGTCAAGAGCTTCATCCAACCTTTCTGTCTATGAGAAGCCACGATCTCTTCACTCCCGCACGGGCTAGCTTCACACCAAACACTCCACCCTGAAGCCTTGCCCAAACCCGGTCAAAGCTCAGACTGGGGTAGGATCAGAGAAACTGAAGATGGTAAAGAATCCCTTTTACCTTGGGGACCAAATAAAAGCAGTAAGCACTATGATTTCCCATACCTTTTATTGCTCTAGGTAATTATTTAAACAGGAAGTTAAGTGGATGAGAAGCTCAGGAAATAAAAATCAGAGGTAGCTGTTTTATAGGAGAGCCAAAGACTGTAGCTGGGTTGCTGAAAAACTTTATCTTTACATTCTGTTTCAGTCTCTAGCACAGGGCTTGAGTGTTTATTAGTGACTCCAAGGACAGAGACACTGCTTTTCTTTAAATCTTGAAAAGGCTGTTTTGTGACCTGTTTTTCAATGGATTAGTCTTGTTTCTGTATTTCTGTGGGTTTTTTTCTTTGTGATTTCCTTAATCACAATTCATATAATTTCTCTGAATGTTTCCCCACCTTATAAAAAAAAATAGTTTCCTATATGCCTTGAACATTAATGATCTAACAGGCTTTTAAAAAAAATCATATTAGTTACCATGGTGGTAGTTGCCAAACAAACCCTTCTGAGCACAGCAAACAGGAATCCAAGACTGACTCTCCTCGCAGGGCATTTGTCATCAAGAAGACTGAATGCGGCTACTTCAGAAGTGCAAGGAAATAATGACTACCGCTTCACTTCACTAAGGGTGTTTCCACATTCTGGTATAGGAAACGGCTTTACTAAGATCTCTTCCAGTGGCCAATCTTTACGATAAAGAATACAAGAATTCCAAAGTTCGCAAGATTAGCAATGATGCCCAAGACTCAGCACCCAAACTCCCCATGGTGTTAGAGATGCAGGACACTGCTGACTCTTAAAGGCTGACAGGAGATTGTAATCCTAGCTCTGCTGACTGCCATCTGTCATTTAGTTTTATTTATTCTTGCTCTATTACTCTTTCATGAATGTAAAATCCGTGCCTTTCTTGTTCAGTCCTATAGTACCACAGACTGCACCAGCCCCCGATATACGTTTTAAAAACATTTTCAAGAGGTAGATCTTATTTGAGACAAGATACTTAAAACAGTGGTTGATCTTTTGTTTTTCATTTCTCCATATACCAAAGAAAGTAACACTTCCCATGTAATGTCATTTGTCCCATGTCACTAGTTTCCTTTTGCAATTCACTGATACATAAAACAGTCACACACTCTAGCACCTCCTGTGTGCGTGTGCATATGTATTCACGTGCACACTTGTGGTCTGTGTAATTTTTAACTGTCATGGAGTACTCTACTTGGTAGACTGTTGGCAATGACTTCTCAGAGTCAGGGCCATGGGCTTTTGAGCCTTAGAATTAATCTCTTTCACCTATTGAGTTTTTCTGAACATAAAAATTGAGATCCAAGGTGACCAACATAATGAAAAAAATAGTAGATTGGATTCAGATCTATTATAGCCTCGTATGTAGTGAAAGACACGCTGATAAAAATCAAAGGATTAAGTCCAACACACAGTTAGTCTTTCCAGATAGACACGTCCTGCATGTTTACTGACTTTCCCTAATTTGTATGCACAGTGTATATTTGGTTTGTACAAAGACCTTGAATTCAGATTTTATCGTGGAGCCACGCACTATTCTAATTCTCAGAGAAATTACGTGGAGGGTAACTCCAAGAAATCCCTACTAAGTGACTCTTCCCCACACAGTGACGGCCCCAATATTAAATAAATCTACTCTGAGTAGTTCCATAACAAATTCAAGAGACAGCTCATCGTTTTGGTGTTTCTCAGTGCCGCTGAACCAAAGTTTTTGTGAGCAGGAGGGAAATGAACTGTAATAGCTTCCTCAACATAAGGGCGTCTTGTGTTTTCCTTTGTTTTGTTTTCTTCTCTGCTGTTAGCTGTCTGGTCTACTCTGGCAGTAAAACTTGGAGCATCTGCCATTGAAAAATGCATTTCCTACCCACAAAATGTGGAGACTTCTACCAACTATGAGGTTCAGAAGGTCAGGAACTTGCAGAGATCACCAGGACCTTTGCAGATGCTGTGGTTGACATCCTAACGCACAGAGCCCAACACAGGCTCACTAGTGCTCAGGACCACATCGAATATGGACAAGACAGCATTGCTCTTCTGCTTCCAACACAAACTGAGAAGTTGGAAGAATCCTAGAAGATATAATGAGGGATGCTATTGGAGTTTCTCTGCCTGTAAAAGTCTCCCGGCAATTTCTTTTCATGGGTTTTCACTTTCATAGACTTCTATCTGGCAACTTACACTAATGGGTTATGCCTCGAATGTAGACTAAGCATACAAACCGCAGCAGGGAAGATGGGGTTTAAGATGGTAAATTTACTGATAGAGAAACCACTTCTTCAAACATAACTTCTGTAAATAATCAAGTACAAATATACAAATGCATCCTACTTTATTTGTATGACATAGTTACTTCAGGATAGTGAATAAGCTGAGTGACAAAAGACCCCAAAGGTAGATTGCATGGTAAAAGGAAGATGAATTCTAAGGATTATGGCTCAAGTTCATAGTAAGGCTCTTCCAATTTCAGATTAAGTAATTTGAACTGGGATTTCTTCCTCCTCAAAAATGACACTATGGCCCTCATAAGACACTTTCAAACAGGAACCAAAACTATCAAAGTACTATAAAATATGAATCTATCTCTCAAGCTTAATATCTGGGTAAAAAAATTGAAGCTATAAGAGTATCTGTCGTCTACAAATTGACTATATTAAGAGTTAGAAAAAATATGCTTTGGGAATTTAGAATCTGTTGTTTTTTCTTGTAGGTAGGAATATGGGAGATTTTCTAGAAGAGGGTACGTTGATTACAGTAAGACAGCCCCTGAAGCGTAAGATTTAGTATCGAACTTGAAATACGAACGCTACACAATGTTGTGTATGAAGGAGTATACAGTTGTGACTACTAGTGCTTACTGTCAGCTTAAGCAGATCTAAAATGGCCTCTGAGTACGCCTGTGGACAATCACCTTTATTTGGTTAATTGAGATGGGAAGGTGGCACCATCTCCCTATGCTTGTATCCTAGTCTGCAGACAAGGAGAAGAGGAGCTGAAGAGCAGTGCATACTCTGGCTGCCTGTTTTATCATCATCGATTTGCTCTGACCAGTCCTACCAAGCTCCAAACACCTTGACTTCCTCACCATGATGCACTGTACTCTTGAGCTCTTGTTAGCTTTCTCCTTCAGTTATTTCTGTTAAGGTAGTTTCCTACAGCAACAGGAAAAGAAACAGGGGCTTAGCTAAGAGCTGTTTTCCTTGCTTCTGAGTTTCTGAGTCTAAGCATCTACCTCTAAAGCTAAGCCCTCCCTTTCCTCTAATTTGAGTCAATGACTCTTGAAGAAAATGAGTTTCCAGTGTGTTCTGAACAAAAACTCCTGGAAACAAGCTGTGTTTGCAAAGTGTCTGAGTGACTGGAATTTTAGTACTATGGAGAGATCGGGAGGGGCAAAATGAAGGCCCAGAAGATAATTACCTTATCTTGGGCTAGTTCTAGCCCTCTGGAACAGCCATTCCCAGTCCATCTGAGTCTGATCTGACACCTAATAGACTGAAACCTTTCGGAATCTATTAACTTAGCAGACCATTATCTTGCAGCGACTCACAAGCTAAGGATGTCATCAGACAGCATCTTGCATCTCGGGCCTACAGAAAACTTCTCCCCATCTTGAAGTGACTGCTTTTTGTTATGACTTCGTTTGCTCTATAAAATTATAAGACGTCATGAAATTGCTTCCACGTTAGAATGTGGAATGAAGGGTGACTTAAACCTGGGTTCCTGAGCCATGGTCACTCAAAATGGTTCCAGAACAAACCTTTCCTTCTTTCCTTCCTTCCTTCCTTCCTTCCTTTTTTCCTTCCTCCCTTCTTTTCTTCCTTCCTTTCTCCCTCCTTCCCTCCTTCCTTCCTCCCTCCCTCTCTCCTTTCTTTTTCTTTAAGATCAAAAGTAGTTTTTGCTTCAACAGTTTTCTACATCAAGAAAGGATTCATGCAGAGATGCTAACTAGATATGATGACCCAGATTTCTACCTACTTGCTTTTTTTTTTGCCCACTTAATTAAGGGACTACCTATGAGAAAAGGCTCATTATCCAATGCAATAATCTCTGTGGTTCTGAAGTTTTCCAAGACCACTCATTTGGACTTCCTATCCATTTTTGGGTAATAATTAAAGGTTTTTAAATAAATCTGAATGGCAGAGAGAGGGACTTTTTGTGGTTGTTAGTGGCCTTTCATATTTAAGATGCATCTCATCCTTCCTAAAGTAAAGTTAAAGAAACAAAGAAGTTCAATAAAAGTATGTAAGATGAAGCACAGATGAAGGCCCTGAAGCAACTCTAGGCAGCATAATGGAATCGCTAGAGTTTTTCTCTCTCGGGTATATTTTGAAGAATAAAATTTCATTTTCTCAGAGAGAGTAGCTCTGAAGGAAAGCAGCTGTTGATAGGCCATGCTTTCCCATTCACCACAAAAATGAGGCCGTTTCTACCTCTCAGCCATTGTTTACTTCTGCAATCAGATGCAGATTTTTTTTTTTACTTACACAAAGTAAAAGGGATGCAAGATACAGGGAGAGGGTCCAGCTGAGTGCTTCAAAGGATATGGTATGAACATAAAAGTCAAATTCTTCCCTAAAATATTGTTGAAACAGAACTCCGTGCAGACAAACCAGCTTCCACATCGTAGCAACAGCTCACTTACTTCAAACAAAACAAAACACAGAAAAACAGCAATTACGAAAGCCAGTGCCTGTGATAACGGTGATAACTGTCAATCCACCCCAGGGTGGGTACATGGAGAAATCTCCTCTTTTATCAGCCAAAATTCTTACAATAGTAAAACCCACCTAGGTCACCGAAAGTTAAACACTGCCTTCTTTAATTCTTTTATTACAGGACATGTAATGGAAAATAAATAAGATTTTCCATCTGCCTGGAGAAAATTCCTTCTGAAATCAACAATAAAACGTAAGGGCTTTGGAAGGGGAAAATAACCACACATCTCAAGCTACAAGTCAAACCGATTTTAACTTAAACGCATCAATATTTCCATATCCACACTGCCTTTGTTTTCAACTGTACAATCAAATTATGGCTTTTCTTGTGTCCTTAAGGAGATCTGACAACTATTTAGATACAAAAGCAAGGGGAAAAGCCTTGGAGGTGAGTCAGAAAGTCTTGGAATATTTCTTTAAGTGTGTTAGAAAGCAACTTATAAGTAAAAACAATTCCTAAATGCATATTTCTTTTGAGATTATGGTTTAATGTACTTCCAGAATCTTCAAACTGCTTTGTACTAGGGAACCTTTTATCCAATACACACACACACACACACACATACACACACACACACACACACACACACACACAGGCTTAGGAAAGTAAATCAAGGGCATGGCTGGTAGTCAAATGGGTCACTGTTTGGGTTTCTTAGTCATTTGCTGATAGAGAACCCTTCTGAGAATCACCAGAAATGACAGTGCCATAAAATAAAGACTTACTAACAGTGTCACATATTTTTTAAATTTCTGAAATCTTTTTTTTCTTGAGGTGGGAAGGAAGGCTGTAGGCTTACAGATAAAGGTTCTTGGTTGAAAAGATATCCTTTTAAAGTAAAGGCGTGATGGAGGAGGACAGCTATGCCACGTTTGAAAAGATTTATTTATTATAAACAAGACTTCAGAAAACTACTCGGAAATATCTGCACTTTTTTTTAACTCTTGTAAACCATTCAATTCTTAACTTTAGACTTTTCTCTAAGAATCACTGTCTGAAAGAGTTTGTTTTTTGTTTTGTTTTGTTTAGAGCACTTTAAAAGAAAAAAGTTTCAGGTTCACAGCAAAACTGAGCAGAGGAATGAAGATCCCAGGGGTCTTTGTCTTCACATACCCAGCCTGCTCCGTCACTATCAACACTGTGTTTCAGAGGCCGCCATTTATGAGACACATTGGCATATCATTGTTTCCCAAGTTCAAACTCCAGATTACACTGCACTTTTGTTATCCTACAAACAAGTGAGTAAGACACATCCACCAAGATAGTATCCCGAATCATAGTGTCATTATCTTAACAGTCTTCTGATTTGCTTATTTATCCCTCCCTCCCTTCAAGGAATTCTCACTTTCACAAAGCGGTTTTCAAAACAGCTTTTCTAAGCAAAGACATCCTCCCATTTGGGACAAACGCCTACAATAGTTCTCATATAAAAACTCAATTTAGCTCACTGTGTGTTCATCAACGGAAGACCACACAGCACATCAGATGTTTACTAAGTGGCAAGCACAGGTAAAAACATGTTAAAAGAATAAATATCAAACAGGAAGAGACTAGAAAGCATCTTCTATTTCCTGTTCTTCCCTTCCCTTCTGAGTGTTGATTTTAATCAGAAGGGACCAAAGTACTGTTTCCTATTTTCAAATTTTTATTAATCAACAGCTTCCTAACCTCATACGTTACATTTGCATACGATTTGAAAAATTCAATTCTGGCACAAAATAGAGATTCTCTCTTAGAAGATGAATTTGCAACTAAGCAGCAAGAGAAAAAAGTTTTCTCCACTTGTCTTTCTTATTCTGCACAACTTCCTTCCTTATTTGATAAATGGCCACAAACTTAAATTTACTTCAATGTAAACAGGCGCAATTCCTGAGAACAAGACCTTTAAGGTCGAATGTTACAATAGAATGTGACGTCAGCGTTCTTTTGAGTCATAGACTGGTTCCCCACCCTTTTCTCCCAGGCGACCTGAGAGACCTAATCTCGGAGCTCCTCAGGTAGGGCTAAAGCCTGGACACCAGGAACAGCCATGAGGGTGCTCCGCAGGCCGGGCCGCTGAGCACCTGCAATGACCATGACCGCTGTTTGCGGCTGGAGGCCAAACAGCATTTTCTTTGAGAACTAACTCCGCAAGAAGGAGACAGTGTTTTGGCACTCAATCCACAAGTGAAACACACACACTCCCCCAAAAGTCATCACTTCAGAAGTTATCAGCAGGCGCGGGTGTGAAGGAAGTGTCACTAGTCAGCAGCCACTTACGAGAGCCTGGGGCAGCCAGACTGCTGGGGAGGAGGATGTCAAAGCCACATCACTAAATAACTCAGGCTCTCCAGAGCGCAGCTTCCCCAGGCAGGAAGCGGTGTCAGCCACCATCTCGCCTAGACTTCACCCACGGTTTGGGGGAAGGCGTGGCCGAAAGGTTTTCTGAAAAGTTTCAGGCGCAGCGACAGCGAGTCGCAGGGTCCGGCTCCGCAGAGACAGTCACCCAAGGGATCGGGGTTCGCGGAGTCATCCTCCAGCCGCACCCACCGGATCTGGTCCCGGAACCCGGGCCAGCTCCTGCGCTCAGGTAAGACGACCACGCCCGCCGTCCGCTCCACTCACCTTTTTCATTTTGGTTTCCAGGTCCATGCTGGGCGTCGGAGGGGCTCAATCCCACGTCCGCGATCTCCGCTGCGGGAACTCCGGCGCCGCTGCCACAGCTACTCACCCTGCGCCCTCGAACTTCCGCAGCCCGGTTCGGCAGCCGCTGGGACCTGGAACAAAGAGGCCCTGGCAGCCAATGGCAGCGGGGCAGCGCCGGGTAGCGGCCAATCACCGCGCGCCGCACGCACCTTCGCTGAGCGAGCCGCTAGCCCAAGGTGAGGGGCGGGGCCGCGAAGGGGTGGGGCCCTGCGGAGTGACCTGTGCGCCCAGACTTAGTTTCTTCAAAGCCTAGCACCGGACTTGGGCGGGGGAGCCTTTCCTCCAGCTGAAGAGTAGGCCCAGACCTTTAACTATTCCGTAGGTAGGTGTACTTGTGTGTCCGAGGACTTTTCGTGCAGACCAAGAGGAGTGATCTTCCCAATACCAACTTCTTGGCCGATTTTGGAGGCAAAAAAAAAAAGCCACGGAGCACATTAGGCATCCCTGAGATGAGCACTGGGCCCTGCTTTCACTATTGAATGTTGGAGATACCCGTTTCTCAAATGCTTTTCTCCTGAGTCCTGAACACTGCCAAGGAATCTTCTCTCACATTAAAGTCAACGAAGACTACTACTACACTGTTTTGTGAGCACTCAACACTAGAAGGTGAGGCTCACAGGAACTACTGTAGAAGTAAGTGGTGTCCTTGTTTGGGAAACAGGGTTGCCTTTTGGACCAACTAAGTGGAATAAGGTGAGACGGCTCTTGCTTCTCGAGAAATCTAGTTTCAAACTCTGGGCTCACAAAAGCCTGGGCCACGAAGAGCTCAATCCATCATTTCCTTCAATAGCTGTTGCAATGAAGAATTTCACCTTGGATTGTTGGGACATGGCGGACCCTAGGGATTAATTTACTTCATACATCTCGCAGGGATCTGTAGGTCTCGAGGTACTGGTACCTCTCAAATACCTTAGCACATCTGGAACAGAGCTTGAGTCCCAGTAAATTTTTCAGGATGTGAAACTGAGGAAAAGAAGCATTTTTTATTTAGGCAAATAAGCATGTTCTTTTGGGGGGGGGGAAAGGTAATTACGTGTCTATGTGTGAGCACATGTACTTGTGAGAGCAGGTTCACTTAGAGTCAAGAATAGGTAGAATCTTCTGAGGTTGGAGTTCCAGGCAGCTGTGAGCTTCCTGAATTAGGGATTGGGGATTGAAATCAGGTCCTATGCAAAAGCAGCAGGAGCTTTTAACAACAGAACCATCATCTCTCCAGCCCCAAGTAATTTTCTTCCGTTCCTACTAGAAAATGTTAAAGGCTAGGTATCAGGTGGCCTCCTAGTCCAGCATCTACATATGCATATGTATGTATGTCTTTCTATATATACATGTGGTGTTAAAAATAAAATCTCCATATAATGCAGACACTTGGGTCTAGATGTCATTTCATTTCACATCTGGAAATTTGGTAATTAAAACATTTCAAAGTACACTTTAGCCAACACTTTCTACGCTGTTTTACTTGAGAACTTAATACTGCTTAACAGAGCATTGCTTTAACATGCGTATGTTTTCAGTATCTGCTTAATGGAATGATCAAAATAGCTTGTTATTATTATTATTTTTTTTTTGCTTTGCATTCAATTGAAATAAAGTATTCTAAGGCATTTTCCCAAATCACCCAACAGACTTGGGCCTACAGAGTCTTCCTCGAGTAGGTGTTAATGCACTCTGATGAGATCTGGTATGATTTCTGCATTTCCAGAAAGCTTAAGAGATAGAAGATATCCAGTAACTCAGTTTAAAATAGCCATTAAGCAATTGAGACATAAGCCTGGGACCCTTTTTTGTGAAATAGCAGAGATGACACCAAGGGAAAAAAAATGATACGGAAGTGCTAGTGTTTGTTGTTTTAGTTTTCTGTTTTGTTTTTCCATCAAATTTGTCTTCCTCCCTTTCTTCCTTGCAAGCCTTCCGGATATCACTTTGTGTGGGTAGCATTAACACTGGCAGACATCGGAATTTACCAGTTTCTAACTGGAGTTTCCATCTTGCCAATTATGGATTATTATCAGCCATTTGTAGATAATTTATAGAAAATAAAACAGGGTAGATCAATGGTAGGAGAATTGAACTGAAGTCTTTTATCAAGTCATTAAGTGTTAGACAGCAGGGATGTCAGGAGCTAGAACTGGTGCCGTTGGATGACTAAATAGAGTCCATGGTAGATGTGTAGACAGACACAAGCATTTCTAGTGTGATTATTTCTGGAAGATTTAGAGGAAAAAGGAATCTATGGAACAGGGGGTAGGGTCTTATATAGCTGTGCATTTGTCTCTGCAGAGATGAACTGGTAAAAGGTATGGTTTTGAATACATTTGGCTTGAAATTGGAATGTCGACACACCACACTACAACGCTTAGAGATTAAGCCTATGCTAGAATGGTGACTTGGGGAAGTTAACTTCCCACCTGCATCAATTAAAAGCCACGGGTGGGAACAAGAACAGCTTGGAGGATGGTACACTAGAAATTCTGGATGACAACCAATAAGCCAGGCTGGACAGGACCAGCATGGAAGGGAGGTGAAAAAGCTAGTCAAAGGAGGAGAAAAGACCAGGGTGAAGGAATCAAAGCCATATAACAAAGAAAGGAGCTTTGGGGATGGTTAGCACAGTGTAAAATGAGAGACAAGGATGAGGTGTGAGGTGTACTTAGCACAAGTCACTGCTAACTTTTGGGGAGTGCGTGGTTGGTAAGTTGTGCGGCACATGCTGCTTAACAGTTGGAGCTTCCTTTGTGCCTACTGGAGTTCTGTGGTGAATGTTTTACTTGGCTCCACCCCAAAACTAATGGAAAATCAGCCAAACACATGACCTTCTCTGGCAGAGGAGAAATTAATCAAATAGAGATGTCAATGTTCTGTTTTGAATGTCTTTATCCTTAGAAAAATAAGCAAATATTCTAGATTTTACACACACAAAAAACACACTAAAAATTCAGATAGATCGATATGTACTACAATAATAATATATAATTTTTTGTACTTAAATGTAGGCAGTAGATTGTCTAATTACAATCTCTGATCAGGGAATGGAGTGGCCCGTTCCTGGATCTCTGTGCTGTCATGGGCCCTGAGCAATGTAAACAGGTCTAGGGAGTTTCATTTGTTCTTATGTTGTGTATAGGTGAGCAATGCTGTTTACAGACAGAGTAGACCTGTAAGAACAATGAGTTTGTAGACATGGAGGGCACACAAGCAAGGTTAGGGGAGGAGGTGCTATGGCTGTTTCTCAAAACTTCTCAGAAGAGTATTTCTTGGCTGAAGATTAGTAAGTGTTACTTAACACTATTTTTATTAATTCTTCAAAACATTCATGTAATGTATTTTGAAAATATTCAAATATTCGTGCTTCCTTCCCCCACCCCTCTTATATTACTGTCACCTCTAACCCTCTCCATAGAGTCGGCCTTGTGTTTTCCAGCTACTCTCAGGAGTAGAGCTTTGGCATGTGGTAGACCTACCAGGGTTCACATCGTTAAAGAAAATTGAATTTTCCTCTCCCAGAAGCTATCACATGCCAATAACTTCTCAGCTAATGGCGGGATGTGTACCCACCTTCTACCTTCCTAGGCTAGGATTTCATCTAGCTGAATCTTGTGTTGTAATTAATCCTTTTGATTGCAAGTAACAGAAACCCAGGTGGGCTAGTTTGATAAATTAATAACAAGGTGACAATTTCAGGAGACAAGTGTCCGGCAAAACTCAACAGCTCAAATGTATCTGGGAGTAGATGCAGGCACTGCATAACCCCAGAAGTCAAAAGCTCCTCTCTGGGGACATACTGACTCTCATCTCACAGCTTTCCCTACAACAGCCTTGGTGCTTTTCCTCCTACAACTGTCTTCTACACGTTCTGACATCTCAGTTCTCATGTTGGTATCTTTTTTATTCAAACAAAAGACCCAGAAATGGGCTTCCAAACCAGGCTATAGAAAGATTCTTGTCCCAACTTGGGAGAGTTCAGACCTCTGATCTAATCCACTTGGGCGGATGTCAGTGCAGAGGCCTCCACCGGACACACCAACTGAAGTCCGGAGTGAGTGATAGGGCAGATCTCACAGGAAGGAAGGATTGAGGAGCTTCCAAACACCTCCCAAGGCAAACCAGTGGAAGGGGAGGTTGAATAAGTCATCCAAGCTGAATCCACATGAATTAGGTTGAGGGCCAAATGAGGCAGTGATGGGGCTGGAGAGTTAGAAGGACCTGCCAGTGATGTTAAAGAGGAGGTAATGTTGGACTGAGGAGGCAAAGAAATCTGTGAGAATCTCTTAGGACTCCTCACATCTTAGGACAGTGCTGTATTATTGCAGCTGTCTAGACCTTACACCTTCCTTCTCTATGAAACAAGAGGGCAAGGCAGTAAGCTGGAGATAGCCAATGAATTCAGTTTTATATGTAATGAATTAACAAGGCAAATAGAATCTGGGACTAGTAACCAGCGGGAAGGTCAGGGCCTGAAGATACAGAAGATATGTACACAGGCCTATGTGCACCAAAATAAATACATATGGGGCTGGAAAGATGGAACAGCAATCCAGACCACTTGCTGTTTTCAGAGAACCTGAATTTGGATCCAACAGCTGTGAACAACTATTCCACACATGTGTACATATAATAAAATATGTGTCAAACACACCATAAATATAGAAAGGTATTATTGGAAAGGTTTCTGTATAGATGAGATGAGATTTCCAGGTAAATATGACTACATCTTTGTCTTCCATTGTTAATGTGGACGCTGTAAGCCTCCTCAGAGAAGGCAAACATTTCTCAACACTTGTCACAAGAATGCTTATGGGAGCCTGCTATGGCTATTATGACTCATTAGAAGCCTGAATAACATTGCAGACTGTCCTATAGGAGACATTCTTCAATAGAAAACAGGCCCCCTTTTATCTCAGAACAAACCATCATGTAGAATGTTTTTTAAACTGCCCCAGACACTAGAGCTTGACGTATGAGGAATGGAGGAGTCACATCTAGATTTAGCACAGCTGCAAAACTATGATACTCAGCAATTTTTGCGGCAGTTACATCATAGGAAAAAAGGAGAACGTGGAGTTGTACATCCAGTATTGTCACAATCATGAAAATAAAAGTACCATGCACAGAAAAGGGTCACGAGAGAACTATAGGAGGTGTCAGCAGTGATTTGTCTTTGGCTGGGGCTCCAAGGTGAGTCTTCCTTCAGTTAAAAATATATTCCATGATGTTCATGATATACTCCTTAATGTAAAAACCTTGTCTCAATAATATATGATATAAAGCATCTGAGTAAGACAAGCCAGTAGCAGGGGAAGTCTTAATCTATTTGAAAAAGTACATTAACAAACCTAGTATAAAAACATATCAACTAGCTGGCAAAAGTCCAGGGCAATGTAAAAACTCTTTTAAATTGAAACAACAGCTCACACTGGTTTGATCTGTCTCGTGGACATAATTTTTGAAATTCCCTCATTATCAGTCAAGTTTTTTTTTTGATTTATAGTTTTGGCCATTTGTTCTTTAGGTTTGGCTTTCCTTTCCTGGAATTCTGATTATTACCAACACCCTCTAGCTTGTCGATTTTTCAGTATCTCTTACTTTCTCTGGAACACTCTAGCCTTTTAACAATTTATTTTTATATAGATATATATTTTTGTACAAATAATCTACAGTTCCTACAGTAAAATCAGTTAAGAAATTATTTCATAAAGAACAAAACTCCAGAGATGAGGCCAAAGTTCCAAGAGGCCCAGAGCACATAGGAGCATTTCTCCTGTAGGGAAGGGAGGAAATGCTGGAGCAGTGCTGGTGGACGGCTCACCAGAATGTTCTCTGGTCAATTACTAGAATTGTTTGTCTGTTTACCTTCTAGGCAGTTGAAAATTTGAGGAGTTGAAGGCATCTAGCCCTTACACTGTCTCAAAGCAGATGGTTGGGACCCAGGTCTCTTTTTATTTATTTATTTATTTATTTATTTATTTATTTATTTATTTATTTATTGAATAAAGATCCCTAATAAGAAAGTAATTACTGAGAGGTCAATGATGAGTATCAGAGAAGCGACAAACGAAAAAAAAAAAAAAAACATTGTTCGGTTTGGTAGTTCCTAACTGCCTGTGGCTATTTAAATTTTAATTAAAATATTTAAAGAATGCTAATAAATTTATACTTACCCTCTTGGTAACACTAATCATACTGCATGTGCTCGGTTAAGAAGGGAAATCCCCACACACAGCTTGATTTCTCAAGGCTTCATAAAAACTAAAACTAGGTTCTATGAAGATGGAAAAGATCTAAAAGATCTTGCCTGATTACAAATACAAAATGAGTAATTCATGAAAATGAGGGGCAGTAAATTCTGGAGGCAGAAACCCTACAAATTTATCAGAAGAGGAAAAGGAGGAAGAAGAGGAGGAGGAGGAGATCAGAAAAATATTCCTACAGATAATGAGGGAAGATCAAAAATTATGTTCATGAGACAGAACAAGACAGTGTGAGCTGTTGTTTTAATTTTAAAAAGCTTTTACATTTACTTGCATATTTAGCTGGTGGTGATAGGATGGGAATTGTTGCACAGTATGAATGTGGAGTCAGAAGATGACCTCTTGGTGTCAATCTCCTATGTGCCTGGGACTGAGCTCAGGCCATGAGGCTTAGCAGTAGGTGTTGTTTCTTGTGGAGCCATCTTCCCAGCCAGTGACCTGTTATTGATTGTAAATAACAATCAATAAATCTTATTTACCTGATTGTAAATAAGATCTAAGAAACTAAAAGCTTGAAATATATGATATATATGAATTATGATTATAAAACCTGAGTGATAAGATTCAGGAAAGAATTAAAGATAAATTGTGCTATATAAATGAGGGACAATGTGAAAAGATTACAGGAATAAAAACATGTATCTAAAAACTGTGGAGAGTCATTGGAACACAGAACACTCAAATATGAGGCAAGCACTGAGCCGAGTCTCAGCTCTTTTTCTATTATTGCAAGACAGGATCTTGCTCAGGGTGGCCTTCAACTTACTCTATAGGCCAGAAAGAGCTCAAGTTTGTTATTCTCCTCCTGTTCTCCCTCCCAAGAAGCTGAAATTGTTGGAGTTACAGAGCTGTGGCACCAAGCCCAGGCAAAAAATATATATGTATATAAAAGTAAATTTTTAAAAGGTTAGAGTATTCCAGAGAAAGTAAGAGACACTGAAAAAAGACAAGCTGGAGGTTGTTGGTAATAATCCAAATTCCAGGAAGGGAAAACCAAACCTAAAGAACAAATGACCCAAACTATAAATCAAGAAAACTTGACTGATAATAATAATAATAATAATAGTAATAGTAATAGTAATAATGATTAAAGTGATTTGAAACTACATGTTGGACTAATACAATAAATAACTGAAAATATCAACTCAGAAAAACCACAAAGATACATTCAATGGAGATGTATCTTTGAACAGTGGGGAAAATAAATCCTTCGAGTATCTGAATAGCTTGAAAAAGCATTTGATTTATAGGCCAAGGGAAACTATGATCACTGTATTCTACAACAACCCTCAAGAGCAGGAGAAAATGCAAATATATTCAAGCAAGATGTTGTGGACTCAGTATGGCTATGAACTTTCTAGCATAAAGGAGCTATGCCTGGGTAGTGCCTGCCACATAAGCCTCGTGTCCAGAGTCTAATCCCTGGGACTCCTGTAAATACAAAAGGAAATCAACTCTACACACACACACACACACACGCACACACACACCAGGAGCAAAGCAGAAAAAAAAAAGAAAAACTTTTACTATCATCCAAGAACTTGGAAGAAAATTTTACAAGCTTTCCTGAGAAATCTGTTCAGAATGTGCTTCAAACAACCTAGTTGTTTACAGAAAGAGAAAAGCATAAAGAATTCCACTTTCCAAGACCAGCGGACAAGAAGTGAAGAGGACACTAACCCCCTATGACGTGACAATATGGGTAGTCTATACAGCAAGTGGGAATACAGCATATGAAATTGAACATAGAGAATACAGCATAACAGAGTACTTAGTATTCATCTTGTTGACAGTACTAGCATCAATCTGGTTTTACATGTGCGACATAAAATAAAGCAAGTAGATATGGGAGAGTCTGTTTGATGCCACATGCCTTTAATCCTGTCACTTGGGAGGCAGAGACATGGATCTCTGAGTTCAAGACCAGCCTGGTCCAGACTGAGTTGCAGGAGAGACCCAGCTATACAGAAAAACACTATCTTAAAAACAAAAACAAAACCCAAAAAAACCCAACTAACCAGGACAAAACAAAAACAAAAATATTGTTTTTAACTGTATGTGTGAGTTTTGTTAGGTTTTGGGGGTGAGAGGTGGGGGTTGGTTATGATTGTGTGTGCCACTGTGTGCTTGTGGAAGTCAGAGGACAATTTCCAGGAATCTGTTCTGTCTTGGAGGTTAAACTCAGGTCATCTGGTTTGGTGGCAAGCACACAATGAGCAATTTCTCCAGGGCCTAATAATTCACTAAATGATTAAGTATATACCCCAAACTCAAATAATGCAGAATGGAGTGTGTTAGTTTATACTAATATTGCCAGAATAAATGACTATAAACCGGGTAGCTTAAAACAACAGAGATGTATTTTCTCAGTTCTGTAAACCAACTGGCAATGCAAATGCCAAAGTGGTCAAAGAACTGTCCTTTCTCTGATGACTCTAGGAAGGAGTCGTCCCTTAGGCTTCCTGGTTATGGCTACCTTCTGGGAATCCCTGTCATTCTCTGGCATTCCTCCAATTCGTCCCTCCCCCATCATGTGGTCATCTTCTCTTTGTGTATGCTTATGGTCAAATCTTTTTCCTCTTTTTATAAACACACGAGTCATTGGCCTTAAGGCCCACCCACATCTGTATGACCTCATCATAACTAAGTATATCTGAGAAGGCTATTTCCAGATAAGGTCACATTCTGGAGTTCTGGCTGGTTATGAACTTTGGAGGTTGCTATTTGACCCACTGCAAATGAACTGGCTGCTATTTGGTAGAACAATATGCAGGCCAGACAAAACAAAGCTCTATATGAAAAACAAAAGCGATCCGTTCTGTTTCACATTGTCCTGAAGCATAATTACACCTTGGATGAATTCCCATTCTTCCCATCAGAGCTGACTTAAGCTCCAGGAGAGTCGATTTCTTGGTCTTCCATTCTAGATACAATGAATTCTCGTTCCCTGAAGTTTTGTGTCAGTGACTGGTTGGTTTTCCTTACATGTTGTTATCTGTGACAATCTTCCATTGAGGAATCATTTGAGATTTTCTTTATGAAAAGCAGTTCATTTGGAGGATGAAATATTTGGGATGCCATACGGAAATGATCTATCTTTGTCTTTGGCTGGAATTAAATTTGACTACCTGTCGTTTTTTTTATTATTTCAGAGAAAACATTAATCAGTATGCTTTGAAACAGTTGACATTTATTGTAGAGGACTGGCTTTTGTATAGTAGAATGTGTAACAGCGTATTTGAAGTCAACTTACCAGACGCCAGCAACATCATACCCTAGTTATGACAGCTAAATATGTCTTCAGACTTTGCCAAATATCTTCGTAAAGCAACATCATTTCCCACTGAGAAAGGGACATTGTTGTTCAGGAGACCAGAATCTTTTCTCTACTTTTGTATTCCCAATTCAAGCAGCAGATTTAAAAAACCAAAAACATCTGTTTTGTTCATAAACCTTCAGTAAGAGGAAAAGATGTCTGTATGCAGCATTAGCCCACGACTCTGTTGAGATCCTCACAAAAACTCAGCTTGACTGGCAAGTGGTGCTTGAGGGCTGGTTCCTGAGGGCTGCTGGGATTTCTTCACATCCTGCTGCCCAGGTTTCAAAAGAAAATATCCTGAGTAAGTGAAGTGGACTTCATGATACACTTAGGATCTGATTTCCCCTCCCCTTATTGCCTCACCTATAGAGTTTTATTGTTTGACGTGATCATAAAGATCTGTCCACATTTAAGGGGAAAAGACAAAGTCACCTTGATGAGCGTCCCAGAGAGAAGGCTGTGAGAAATGGGGGAGATGTGACCTTCTACCACCCCAACTGTGAACACAGAAGCGCCTATTTTGCCCCAACATCAAATACAGTGACACTTATGTTCCAAGTTTCTTACATTTCCACAGCTCAAATTCTAATATGTAACATCTAAGTCGAGTCTGGGTGTAGATGAATCTCCTCTGGTGTGGTTAATTAGCTGTGACTCTTGGAATATGATTATTCTTCATCTGAAAGGCTCTGAATTAAAAGGGAAAATCATCTGTCCTTTACACACACACACACACACACACACACACACACACACACACACTAGTGGCACAATTCTATAATCAACTTGCAAAAGAGGGTGCATTAGTTTCTGTTCTGTAGCAGTTCTGAAATCCAGCAAGCAATACACTGCTTTCAAGTACCTCGTACTGCAACTTAGATAGTGTTCTTCAGGGTATTGGTTCAACCTACTGGGCATTTTTGTTTTAATCGGAAAAAAATTCATATAATATATTCTGATCATGGTTTCGCCTCCTCCAACTCCTCCCAGATACTCCCCTCTTCCCGACCCACCCGACTCCAGGACTTTTTTCTCTAAAACAGAAAGCTGGCAATAAATAAATAAATAAATAAATAGCCATAAAACAGAGCATCAGAAATCGCAATATACAAGCAAAAGACCAGTAAGACAAACAATACAAGTGCCCAGACAAAGGAACATTCCAAAAAAAAAAATCTACAAAAGTTTATTCTATGTTGGACATTTACTACTGGGCGTGGGGTAGTGCAGGGGAGAAAACGAATCTTTCTTTTGCAGGCAGTTGTCAACTGGAGATAGCTCTTGGTTAGGGATGGGAATTGTTGTCTGCATTAACCCATGTAGGACACGTGCATGCTGCCTTAGTTTCTGTGAGCTCTTATGTGCATCAATCCTGCTGTGTCTGGAAGACACTATGTTCTTAGTGCCACCCGTTCCCTCTGGCTCTTCTACCTCTTTCTGAGTCACTCTTTGTCTGTCAAAAATACTCCAATTCTCATTCCCTTGTTTCCTGACTTCAGAAGTCAGGTGTTTGTCAAAGTCCTCTGTGTTCACATAGTGAGTCAGTCTTTTTCAGTCCTTGCTGTTATAATTTTGAAAAACCTTGTGAAGTTCTTGTGTATTTGCATATAATTCTACTGGATCTAAGTCACAATCACAAGTCTCTTCCAGATTATTCTTTCTTAGTTGTGTTTCCAGTGTGAGGCTTCCATGGATTAGCACATTTAATACTCTTAGAAAACCTTTCTGTTCTTAGAAACCCTTTCTTTTCAACACAGATTCTCTATGAAGAAGATTCTCTGAGTTACATTGTGTTAATATTGGGTTAGTCCCTTCTTAAGGAAGTCTTTTAACTGACATCCTGGATTTGGTTTTGTTTTGAAGTCACTCTGTCTATTTTTATTTATCTCATTAGTTTATTTACAGTTTTATCTTATAATTTTATCCAGAGCTCTCAAGTGTAATCCAATCTTCAGATCATATCTCTTAAACATTCTTCATTCAGTTAAAGGAAAGAGTTAAATATACTCAGCTTTAAGTAGATGGTTCTTTGCTACAAAAGAAACAGCAGCAAATCCAGATCCAAAGTACACTGTCATCATAGCTAATAACCATTGCTTATCTCCCACTGAAAATGGCAAAATCTTCCCTGCTCTGTCCTCATAGTGGCTTTGGGAAAGGACCATGGAAGTGGCCAACTTCCTAATACTCTGGTTCAACATGGCACTGCTAGAAGCTCTGTAAGGGGCCCCAAGATAGGAGGAAGAAAGGGTCCCACTACCCTAGTCTCCTTTCCTCATGAGATTGATATTCAGAGCCTGGCGTCATTTTTTAATTCCTAACTTAAAGAAAGTCATTTGCCATAAGGAAATACTAAGCATAAGAAGCAGTACAAAAGTCCAAAACAATGCAAACAAACACCACCACCAACTACAACAAAAAACTAGGTGTGGTGGCTAATAACTTTTTTTAGCCTACAGTGAAATGAGCCAGTTTGAGGCAGATTAGAATATATAAAGGTAGGTTTATTGGGAAGCTGCTCTCAGGCAGGTTCACTAGAAGAAGACCAGGAGAGGACTCTTGTGGAGGGACACAGAGGGAAAGGGGGAGAGAGAGAGAGAGAGAGAGAGAGAGAGAGAGAGAGAGAGAGAGAGAGAGAGAGAGGAGAGAGGAGAGAGAGAGATCAAGTATGGGGTGAGAAGAAACTCCGAGTACCTGTATTATACAGGGAAGAGCTTCTGAGGGGGAAAGGCAGCCCAGCCCCTAGGCTGGAAAGTTCAGGGTAGAAGGTGGTGGTGGTGGGGTGCCAGGTACAGACTGAGAGATACTGGGAGAAGCTGGAAGCCAGGTCCACTTTTGTATGTAAAATATCCACCTCAGCTGTTTGTCACAGGTCTGAAACCCAGTAGTGCCATGTGCCTTCTTTAATCCCAGCACTTGGGAGGCAGAGGCAGACTGATCTCTGAGTTCAAGGCCAGCCTGGTCTATATAGCAAGTTCCAGGGCAGCCAGGACTACACAGGGAAACCCTGTTTGGAAAACAAAACAAGAACAAGAACAAACAATTAAACAAAAGAAACAGGAAGTAGTACTCCACTTTAAGCAGACCATTCTTTAACTTTTTTCTTTTCTCATTTCATCACAAGTGGTGACACGGAATGTGGATATGTGGAATAGTCTCACGTATCACTGCAGACAACAACCACTGCATACTAAGTGCCTCTGTCGAACATTTCTTTTCTTTTCCAGATCCTTGTAATGTTTTCCAGACTTTAAATTCCCATTCACAGGCTTCTTGAGATTTTTTTCTCTGCAGACACTTTTTTCCTAAAAATTGTTTAGACTTCCCTATAGAATTCTCTAGGCACTTTGGGGTTCCTCTCAGTCCTGCCTATTGCTGCTCTGTTGGTTTTCTTGGCAAGTACTATTTCTAGTCCCCTAAATGTAGTTGACCTTCTAATGCAGTGGGTCTCAACATTCCTAGTGCTGTGACTCTTTAATACAGTTCCCCAGGTTGTGGTGACTCCCAACCATAAAAATACTTGGTTACTACTTCCTAAGTATACTTTTGCTACTGCTATGAACTGCAATGTAAATATTGGATATGCATGGTATCTGATATACAACCCCCAAAGGAACCAAGACTCACAGGTTGAGTACCACTGGTCTAATACTTTCTGACAAACCACCCTTAGGCCAGTGGCATAAAATAGCCACGTAAGAAAGCTTAGAAATTGTGTGGGTTAGGAACTGGGACAGAGCACAATAGAAAGTAATGTTCTCTGACTTGTGGAGCTTCAGCTGGAAGTCTTCAATGCTGGGAATGGCTCAGACATTTGGCTGCCGGCTAAAATAAGCTAGTGCTGGCTTTACATATCTGCTTGATGGTGGCTGTTGACCAGAACTATTGGCAAGAACTTCTGACAATGGCCTCTATACGTGTTGTGGTTTTGCGAATCCATTTGAACCTCCTCAGAGAAGGGGGTCTGATAATGACTCAAGAGTACATATTTTAGAGAGAAAGGTGGAAGTTTGTGTCATTTTTATGAACTAAAGTTGTTTGCCATAGAAGGTTAACACACAGACTTTGGGTATTTAAACCCTGTGTATCCCAAATAAAAGATACCCTCTTGACTGGCTTCTGGAAGATGCCTAAACCCTCAGAATACTCGGCCTGTCAAGAGCCTTGTGGCATACTGGAGTGTATACTGTCAGTGTGAAAACAAGATATCAATTTGACATCTTGAGGGAGGAAGGGCTGAGTAAGTTTGGTCATATAGGCTCTTATTCTGTGGCTTTATGAATGGAAATCCTGGCGACCAGTGCTCACACAGACTTTTCTGATAGGCAGTATATTATCAGATTGTCACACACTGTGGCTGAGAGAATTGAATGCTCTGTACGTAGCTCTATCAGGGCAGACAGTGGGTTACCCATGCCTGCTCTTCTCTTGACTCCAGTATGGACTTTTTTGATGATTTTAATTCATGCCCTTCACTATAAAAACCATAATCAGGACTGTAAAAGCATTTCTAAATGTTGTGGCTCCAGCTACTGAATCATCCTTCGGCTCTTGTGGACTTCATGGAAGTCTCATTCATGGGAATTTTTGTTTCCATGGCATGGGGGGTGAGGGGGAGGTTAGAGAAGTGACTTGAAGCCTAATAAAGAAAGCTCACTCATTCATTGGTTGAGAAAGAATTGTCTGCATGTGCATTCACATGCATAGTTGATAGTTATTGTGGGTTCTTTCCACATGAGATGGTTTAAACATTCTGATATGGTGCCTCAGTTCTAAGATATTACAAGAAAGCAAGGTAGAAGGTCAGAGCGTTTTGTAAGTTAGCTTCACAAACCTCAACTTAGAATCAAAGGGAAAACAGACCACAGTATGCAATCGGAGAAGCATCCATATCATAAGGTAAAAATGCAAGATGGGAGATATGTCGGTAGCTATTTTCTTCCACTTTTGTTAGGTAGAGTGTTTATATTACTAGTCTCAGCCTCACAGGAGCATGTTTGTGTCTTAATCTGCCTTCACTTTAAATACTTTCAAAGCTGAAGTCATTGTCACAGACTGAGATAATGAAAACTTCACCATGTCCCTTGGCTGACCCATCATTGTTTTGGGAAATAAGGGCTTTGGAAACAGAATTGGTCAGAATTTGATGACTCACATACTGAAGAGGTGCTTCAAAACGACGAACCGAGTTAGTACAGGGCAGTATTTAACCTTTATAATTCACCAGAATGCATAACTTTTAACTCTCCTTTAAATGGGATTTCTGGTCACAGGTGGATAGTGTTTTTCCTAAAGAAGTTGTTGATCACCTGAATGACTTTTCTTCTCAACAAGCCTGCTTGAATCATAGCTCTTCTTGATATTGTAACTCATGCATGCCTGTAAGAAGTCACCAACACATTCTAATACCTCAGCCCCAGTTACAGAATGCATGTGAATCACAGCTTTGGGTACTGTGTCCTAAAGGAACACTGGAAAGAGATTCTACTAATTATCTGTAATCTTTTCAACAGGTTATTATTTCGGGATATCGGCCCACCTCTTCCCCATGTTAAGGTCTCTACTTGACAAAACTTTAATTTCTGATGATCTCATTATCACTCTATGTGGCAGGAACACAATTTGAATTCATTTAAGCCAGCTGAGGTGCTACTGGCTACACAGGAAAGCAACTGTAGATACCAGAGGAGACTCAAACTCCATTAGAACTCAGTTTCTTGCCCTCCTTCCCTCACATTTGCTGCTCTCTAACACTTCTAGCCCAAAGGCCTCATGTCACAAGAGAAATGGCTACAGACAGTTGTAGGTCACATCTTCCCTAAGCAGGTAGAAGAAGCTCTGTCACACATTCAGATCTGTGTTATGATCTAAGATCCACCACGGTTTCTCAGCAAGCTGAGAGGCCATTGGTGCTTTGAGTTACTTATATTCTTTTTTCTTCTTTTTTTCAATTGGATATCTTATTTACATTTCAGATGTTATTCCCTCCCTGCCCCCAGAAACCCCCTATCCCATCCCTTTTTCCTTCTCTTGCTAAGGCAATGGTGGGTAAAAGTGCCCATTTTCCATTCTAACAGCAAAATTCTTTTGTTTGTTTTGATTGAGAAGACTCCATATTACTGCCCCAAAGTATACTAAGATATATTTTTGATATGAACCTAGAGCAAGCAGTAATTCCTTTTAAATTGTTGGGTTAGAGTAAAAGTGATATTAAAAAAAAAAGCAAAAGGGAATAATGTGTATTTTCTCGTGCTAGTTAATATTAAATATTAACAACAGTACTAAATATATGCTCATTTTTTTAGTAAACAGTGTGAGAAATACAATTATAAAACAAAATATGAAACATACTGTGGGGCTTTCTGAGGTAATTGGCTAGGAATCCCTGTGTGTCCTGGGAGTTCTCATTATTTTTAAAACAAATATTTCCTTGTGGGCAAGTGGGGTGAGTGCCTAGTAATATTTGTGGAATTACTGTCTCCAACGTCATGCTCCCTGGGTAGAATGATATCTTTTATAAATAAGTAATGAGGGCTTTTGAAAGTTTTATTCAGTAATCAAAGTAGCTGTGGAAATATTCTGAATAAAAAGTATGCAAATTTAAACAAACATCACCGAGTCTTACATTCACTTAACTACTCTAGAAACTTATTTTCTGGGTAATGAAATTATAATTCTTCCTGTAGGAAAACAATAAGTACAGGAAATCAACATATAAAAATAAAATCTGGCTTGAATGTGGTACATACATTTTGGATAGTTTTACTTCAAGTTCAAAACTCATGGATATTTCAATTCTATATTAATTGTAACACAATACCTTGCCTTAACTGTTTATACCACTTACTGTATATATATTGTTTATATATATATATATGCATATATATACACATTGTATATATATATGTACATATATATGTGTATATATATACTAAGTGTGTATAATAATTTTATTTTGTAACAGAATATTCTTCTATCTATGAATTATTGTGTAACAAATTGTATTGCTTTAAAAAGATGTCAGTTTTTTACATTGTCTTTCCATGAGTATGCCATTTCTTGAGAGCACAGTATGTTATGATTAATGGAAATATACTTTTAAGATTGCCTCTTAATGCTAATATAAATATGAGTCTCTGGTAAGTCTCAGTGTGAGCAAAAGTTGCTAATTTATTATTATTTTTTTTTAGTTTCATCAGCTCTAAAAAAACTGACATCTCCTGCCTGTTCGTGACTATTTTAGTGTAGTTCTTAATGTGACAGTTGGGAAGGAAGGAAAATTAATTATAGTTCAGAAAGAGATGTGCATTCCATCCACTTACAACTCAGGCTTTTAATCCCTGGATAAAAACATTGCTGAGAAAGCACTTTGGAAGGCATAACAGTTGCCTTTACCGTACAAGGATGTAGACACTTGTGGGGCCCTGTTATGTAAACATATGCATGAGTCAAAATAGTGACGTGATAGATACAAATTTCTCATCACATTGCCTGTTTTGATTTATTACAGAAGTAAATCACTGTTTGTATATACCTGAAACTCCAAATTATCAAAGGCAAGTGAGTTAATTGATTTGTCTGATTTTTTGCAGGAAGGGGTGGTTAAGGTTTAGTGTCCCTGTGACCTTAAAAACTAAAAAACTTGGCAGAAAGTGAAAAGCATACATGCTGGATGCTGTTACTCATTCAGTTTATTTTATTTTCTTGGTCTTGCTTTTGATGAATCAATAGAAAACATATCATTAATTTCTCATTATATGTGTTGACCCACAGCAAGACACTAATTACATTAAAATTAATGTTTATGTACATTATCTCATTTTCTACTGAGAGATTATTCCTTTCCCAATCAATATGTCATAAGACCCAAAGATGTTACATTGTCTTTTTTCTCTGATGACATAGAGCAGTGGTTCTCTCTGTGACCCAAAGGGTCATAATCTATATGCAAACCTGTTCACAAGGGTTGCATACTAGATATCCTGAATATCGAATGTTTACATAACAATTATAACTCATAACAATAGCATAATTACAGTTATGAAGTAGCAATGAAAATATGTTTATGGTTGGGGTCACCACACCATAGAAAACTGTATTAAAGGGTCACAGTGTTAGTAAGGTTGAGAACCACTTACCTAGAGTGATTAGAATAAGTAAGAAGTGGGAAACTGTTAAGTAGTAATTCAGTTACTCAATTAAGGCACAGTGATAAACATGAACATTAAAATAAAGTATGTACAAGCGTGTTGATACCAGTTCTACTTATAAGAAACACAAGAAACAACTAAAATGCTCTATCAGCAGAGAGGATAAATCCATAGTTGATTCTTCATTGGAATTCACCATTTAAAACGATTGGCTACATCTCTATGTATTAGCCTTGATGCCTATCATTAAGTCCTGGTAAGTTTTTTTTTTTTCAACTTGTGTCAAGTTAGTGTCATCCAGGAAGAAAAAATTTCATTTGAGAAAGGCCTCCATCAGAGTAGCCCATAGTCAAGTCTATGGGAGTGGCATTTTCTTAATGATTGATGTGGAAAGGACCAGCCCACTGAGGGCGGTTCTATCTGGTCAGGGCCATGGAGAGCAAGCCAGTAAGTAGTGTTTCTCCATGGTCTCTGCTTCAGGTCCTGCTCCCAAGTGCCTGCCTGGGACTCCTGCTCTGGCTTCCCTTGAAGATGCTTGGTGACTTGGAGGTATAAGATGAAATAAAGACTTTCTCCCCCAGTTGCTTTTGTTTGTGGTGTTTATCTTAGCAACAAAAAGCAAAGGAAGACACATACATACTGTAGAGCACACAGATAGCTCCATTTAGAAAATGATGCAATTTGCTCCCCTTCTTAAAGCACACACAGATTTATACTCATCAATTTAAATGAAATCCTTTAAGTACTAGGGGAAGAAAAAATAAGAGCATCTCCTTTAAAAATTAGAAAATTCTAACTCCCTTCAAAAATGCATAAGTTATTCCTGAGCTGACAAAATTGATCACGTTTAAAAACCTTGTGATAGGACTACCATAAGGAAAGTCAGAAGACAAGCAAATTAGAATGGAGGTCATCTTTAAAAGTATTATTAACCCAAGAGAAACAATGCACAAAGACATGAAAAGCTGGTTTGTAGTAAAGCCATGAGTTCCTTTACATCAAAAGATTTACAAGTTAAGCTATGGTGATTTTCACTTTTTTTTTTCCAACTGTAGTCATCAGAGTAGAAAATAGTAGATTCTTGGTGAAAGACAATTTGGAAGTGCCTTGGAGGCAGGAACCACCAGTGGAGGTGTGTTGCTCACTGGCTTGCTCTCCATGGCTTGCTAAGTGTGCTTTCTTATATACCTCAGGACCATCTGCCCAGGAATGGCTGTGGTCATGGTGAGCTGGGTCCTCCCATATCAGCCACTAACCAAGAAAATGTTCCATAGCCTTGACTATGGTCTGGTCTGATGGAGGCAGTTTCTCGGGGCAGGTTCACTTTTTCCAGACAGTGCTAGCCTGTGTCGAGTTGACAAGAAAAACAAACAACCGAGACTTGAGCACAACAGCTCGTCCTAGTCTGTGGTCAGCATTGGTTGGAGGAGTCAAGATCACCACAAGTTCTCTAAAAGGTCATCCAGTTTGATTCAAGGCAGGTAAATCTTTCAGTGACTCAAATAGTGTTTAATTTTCAAAAGGTTTGTGAACTTCTCAAATTCCTTTGTGTTACTGATTTTCTATTTTGTTTTTTAATATTGAAAGACATCTTTTTATAATGATTTTAATTCTATTATATTACTGAGAATTATTTTGTGATCTGTCCTGAAGAATGTTTCATGTTGTATACTTGATGAAGCCATAGATGTGTTTGTATCTCTGAATAATCTCAATTCAGTTATGCCTCACGTGTCTGATACTGTCTCAATCTCCTGTATCTCTTCTCCAATACCTTTAGTTTGTTTTTCACTGTAACTGGTCACATCAACACCAGAATTTTTTTTTTTATAATTTTGATATGTTTTTTTACATTCTCTACCTGGTAAGATAAGACATTGTTTCTAATTTTTCTTCTGTTGCTTCTTTAGATGCAGTTTTTTAATCATTCGTTTTAACATCTTTAAAGTAGAATATATAAAGATTTGCTAAATAAGTTGAGCATTACTGCTTTCTTGGAATAATTTTTATTCCCCGCCACCTGCTTCCCTGCCTTTGTTTTATGTGTCCCATGTCTTGTCAGCAACTGGGAATTTTAATAAAAGAATGTGACAGACTTAGAAATCTGATTCTTCTTCTCAAAAAGTGTCTGTTGTCAGCTTAGTGAGATCTCTTATCTAGTCCTTTAAGCTCCGTATTGTTTATCATGCATGACCATGATATCGTCTACATCAGTGGTCCTCAACCTTTCTGATTCTGTGACCCAAAGGGGTCATGACTCATAAGTTCAGGACAAATTACCAGAGATCTGGTTTTGTTCTTGAAATCAATGCATCCACTAGTCATGGCAGAGGATCTCTGCTTGTGACAAGCCCTGCTTTACCTAACTCAGCTCAACTCTGCTATAACAGGCCTCCCACTTGCTCACGGAACCTCGAGGTTAGCTGGCACTGAAAATTAGAGTTCTCTCCAGTTTGTCCTGAACATTCACATAGCATTGTGCATGTTTGTGACTTTGAGATTCCCAGGAATACACCAGAGCTTTACATGGCCAACTGTAGTTATCTTCTCAAGTTTTCTCTTTTAAGATGTTTGGTTATCTTATTATTTCTCCCAACTTTTATGCCTCAGGTCAGGTAGTTAAGCATGATCAACCATACCTCTGACTGTTATCAGCAAATGTATCAAGGGAAGTAGAAATGTCAGCCTTTACATTGACTCTGAGCCACTTTAAATAGACAGCTTTGTGAGTGGATCCTTTAGGAAATAACCGTATTTCTTCCTTCAATGGCTTCCAGGCTACATATTTTCTTTGTAATTATGGGTTATTGATTTTCAAATTTAGAAGTTAAAATGCCTTAAAGCTTATCAATTACACCAATCTCTAGTGTCTTTTTTGTTGTTGTTGTTGTTGTTGTTGTTGTTGTTGTTTTCGAGACAGGGTTTCTCTGTGTAGCCCTGGCTGTCCTGGAACTCACTCTGTAAACCAAGCTGGCCTCGAACTCAGAAATCCTCCTGCTTCTACCTCCCAAGTGCTGGGATTAAAGGCGTGCGCCACCACTGCCCGGCTCTAATGTCTTTTCAACAATAATTTTCTCAGAGTCCTGGAAATGTTTGGAAAATATTTTTGTTCTGAACATTTAGTTGTGATAATTTTGTCAAATTCATATTGTTTTTGAAAAAAAAGAAACCAGCATCCTTAACTTTGTTCTTTATTGATATAAGCATTATACTACATTAGTAATATAAAGAGAGAAATCAGACAGAGAACTCACAAACAAGACAGCCATAGTTTGGGGGAATAATGCCAATAAAACAGAGCTTGGGTACTATTAAGCAAGTACCACATTTCTACAATGCAGCAAACTCACATAGTTTTAGTAGAACAAAGATGGAAGCTTTGACAAGGGAATTTGCCATGTTATTGTATGCAATAGGTTTTAAACAACATTTGCCCACTGCTTGCTTCCTGGAACCAAGTAGGGGGTGGAAGGAAGGAAGATGATGCTGACGATCCTTCTAAAACTGTCTGTATTGTCCTGAGCATCTGAGGAATAGGTGTTTGCTGAGAATGATAATACTTTGCAGGGAACCATCCTTTATGTGATTCTTTTTCATTTTAGACCTCAGCTTAATAGAGAAGGCACAGAGCACTTAAAAATCTAGAGAAACCACATTCTAGGATGTCAAAATTAGCAGCAATAATTCCAAAATGTAACTTAGTTATTGGTTTCATATAGGATTGTTTAAATTTCAACACAAGAGACCTATTCTTTTTGAAATTTAAACACTATTGTGTCAGGAACACTTGATTTGAAATGTGACTGATATAACACATGGACACACACACAAGCACAAACTTCCTTGACATTTAATTTACTCAAGTAGGAACCTATGTTCGCTATTGTTGGTAGGATATATCTCTCTAGATCTGAGGGCTTAGATGAGTACATGTGTATTATGTTACAGTTCTGTAGGGCAGGCATACTACAGGGCTTTACCTGGGCTAAGAATTCACATACCAGCAGATGGAATTCTTTTCTGGAGGATTTGGGGGGAGTGTATTTTCCTTCTTTATCAGCTTCTATAGATGTTTGATTTCTTTGGCTCATGTATCCCTTACTCCATTATCAAAATCAGCAACTTAAACTCTCTCTAGCTCAGCTCCCACCAAAATAACTTTTTCTGTAATCAGTTTCTCTCTAAGAATTTTTCTGCTTTTTCTGGGGAAATTGATGATACTGTACCAGCCTGGATTGTTGAGGATAACTTAATTATCCATTTCAAGTCATTAACCTTAATCATATCTAACAGTTCTCTGTTTTTCACGTAGAGTATACATTTACGGAGGCTGGAAGCTAGGACCCAAGTACCTTGATAGGCATTAATCTGTCATTCCCAGTAGTGTGAATCTTAAAACTGTCAGTAGCAGTACCCACTAAACACACAACCAGTACAATCCCAGAGACAACAGCTTGCCTTTTATTGCTGTGTGGTGGATGGGAGGTGACGATCAGTGTTAGGGGCTTTATCTAACATGAGAAAGACCCCGGGCCTATTTCCAGCACTTCGCACTTCGGAAAACAACCAAACAGATGGATACTTCTTAAATTGAAAAGGAAGCATTTCTTCCTCTGCTAGTGTTTCCAAAGGAGGATACTATGCTACACAGAGATCAATAAAGGACACAAGATGAATTACTTGAAATATAAGTCACTTGAAGTCACTCATCTAAACCTCACCGTATTCTCAGATAGCCAATTAACCTCTGCTGTCATGCAGCACTTGGTCTCTCTTGTGCTCAACAGATGTCATAGCTGGAAAGGGGTGTTATCTGATGGGTAGTGGTTGAAGAGCCCTGGTGAGGAGGTGACTTAAAGACAGACCATCACACTGATGAGAATGGAGGTATATCCTTCCTCCTCTGCTCTGTGCTATTCTTTGTGTTTTTTTTTCTTCTTTTTTCTGTCTTTGGAAACATTGTCTTTCTGATGAGGACAAGAGACAGAGACTGTAGAAGCAATTAGACCCTGAGTTCAACGGTGCCAAGACTATCACATTTCTCAGGCCAGAAGGTTCAGAAGGGAGCTCTGGCTTCTTTTCCCCCTCCTAAATGAGCGCTTCAACCTGGCATCGAAATGTGAGGTGGACCTGAAACTCTGGTCCAGTCACTAATCTCTTCTGGTGAACAGCTTTGGAACTGGATTTCTGTGTCTTTCCGATGGAAGCAGATTATGCTAACTCTCCATGTTTTCATCCAATCTCCTTAGTGATATTACAGCTACCTGTTCAAAGGGTGAGTGTTTTAGTACACTTCATCAGGGCTCTGTTGTCTCATAACTTTCTTCTGGTCACAAAAATGGAGTTTACCCCTGGCATTCAGTGGAGGTCTAACATTTCACATGACTCAAATCATAAGAGTTAATCCAGCAAGACCTGCTAAGCACTTGGCCAAAGGGCCTCATAAAAGCTGATGTTTCTATAGCCAGGCTAAAAAGATGGAAGAAATAATCACTCCTTTAATAGGAGAATGTGCATTTCTTTCCCAGAATCCCAACCCTCTGTTGGTCTCTATAAAACTGACCATGAGACCCGTGTCTGCCCAGGATCATTGGAAAACAGATCTTCCGGATATGAATATCCTGACTCAAAAACAAAACAAAATAAACAAAACAAACAAACAAACAAAAAACAACCAAACAGGAAAAAAAATAGAACTTTTCTTTCTCTGTCTCGTTGTTTTGGATGCTAAGCAGAATCTAAGAGTACTTTCTTTAGTTCTTCAGGCTTTTCATTCTTTATCTGAAGCTACATCAGTTTGGCCGTCTGGCTGATTGTCAAACATCTCTGCAGAACTCAGAGCTGTGGATCTTTCTCTTTATTTCCCTCCTCTGGCAGCTGCCAGGATTTACAGATAATAAAATTTCCCTCTAACTTCTTTCTTATATGAGTAAGAGCCTAGACAGGGGACCCCAAAGCTTCCTTCTTAAATGAGTGAGGGCCCAGAGGGGAAACCTCAAATTCTCCAGTCACATTTTCTTAAAGGTCATCCTCTCTCCACAGCAAGCACTCTTATTATACAAGTTATAAATGTTTTCATCCATCCACCATTCTCTAGGGTCTCCTGCCTATATTTCCAATGCCCTGCTTTTGAACTCAGTTTACTCAAATGAAAACTCAGTATCCAAACTTGATAATCCTGACTTTCCTACCACACAAACATATTATCACAATGTAGCCAAGATATACTTTAACACAACCTCAAGTGTCTTATACAGAGATAGTCCTGTATTGGGTGTAGAGAAGGAACAAGGGAAAGGCCTGGAATGACCAGAAAGACAATGACAAGAAACAGAGGCTGCAATATAACAGAAGATTCTATATCCTATTTGAAGGGCTATGAGGAAGGAGATCTAGTCCAGACTGAAAGGGAAAGATTCAAGATGACAGACTTCTGGAAGGCAATACTATTCAGCAGTAAGAATTTCCTACCTTGTGGTTTGGGTTGTGTTTCCTTATTCATATCCCGAAGATCTGACTTCCAATGATCCGGAATGGACTGCATTTGAATGTAGTCATTAAGACAGTGATCAAGAAGTCTAAAACTGGTATAGTATGGGATCTAAAATAGGAAAAATTTAGGGCTGGCAAAAATGGATCAGTCATTAAAAGCATTCACTGTTCTTACAGAAGACCCAGGCTTGGTTCTTATAACCCAGATCATGAGGCCCACAGTCACCTGCAATCTCAGTTTCAGGGAACTAGCCTGAAGAGAATGTTGGATCCTTTTCAACTGGAATTACAGCCCATTGTGCTGGGAACCAAACCTGGGTTGTCTGCAAGAACAAATGCTCTTACTTGCTGAGTTGTCTTTCTAGTCCTCCCCCTTTAAAAATAACTCACTATGTCCAAATCATGTTGGCCATAAACTCATGGGTATGGGGGTCATCCATTGGAGCATAGCTCACATGCAAGGGACCAAAACTTAGAGAAAACTGAGAAGAAACACATTTATTAAAAAGTAAATCCTTGCCTCTTAGAAGGTATGTATCCCCCATGAAGCTAAGTGTTTCTTTATTTCATTTTGTGTGGCTTCTCTTTAGTCTCTTTTGTGAGCTTCACTGCTTCCTTCTTTCTTGGGTTTATATTTTACGATGATGTGACATTTGATCCTAGGAAGTTTTCTTGGTTAGAGCTAATATGCAGCAGATTTATCTAGAATATCATTATACATTAAAATCAGCATCTCTGTTTTTCAAGTATTAATATTTATTTTGGTTCTTTAAAAAAGAAACATCTGTATTTTATATGTATGGGTGTTTCACCTGTATTTACGCCTGTGGACCGTGTGTGTGTGTGTGTGTGTGTGTGTGTGTGTGTGTGTGTACTACTTGTAGAGGCCAGAACAGAGTGACAGATCCCCTGGGACAGGACTTAAAATGGTTATAAAGCTCCATGTGGGTGTTGGAAACCAAACTCAGGTCCTTTGTAAGAGCATCAAGTGTGCTTAGCCACTGAATCATATTTCTAGCCTCCTATTTGATTCTTTTTAATGACTGTAACTTTCGTAATATCTAAGGCAGGACTAACCCATCTTTCTCCTCTTCTATCTTTTCCTACACTTCATCCTTGATTGTCCCATGAACTAAGTAACATTAGTTCTTGTGTTGTGATAAGTTGTAAATTCCAGGAATGAGTGGTTGTAAGTGATTTACTATCGATGTGTTCCCAGGATCTTATCCATTAGCCGGCGTAGCTTTCTATCAACACATTGTTGAGGCAGCTGTTTTTCAGAATCCTGTGTGGTACTCTCTTAACAAATACACATAAGCTAGTACCACTTGACCCTCACTGAATCTGGATTTGAAGCCTGGGGATAAAGGAGGGATGAGTGTGATGAGGAGCTATGGTGAGAAAGGTTACTTACATGATTTTAATTCCAATATTAACTGATGAGAGCAGATAGTATTAGTCCTATTGTTTCAAGTTTCTCCTGATCCCAGCCAAAAGTTGGATATATATTAGTAGGCAGGAAGAGAAACCCTTGAGGGAAGTGAAGCTTTGTATGCCTAGGACTGATCTCTACTGAGATCTGCTTGCCATGTGTTTTTGTGTTAGGTGACCGGTACTGAAAAGAAAAGGGAACCAATAACTTAAAAATCAAATGTCCAGGTTTTTACTTTTACACGTGCTAGGTATGAGATCTAAAGTAACAATTCTTTTTAGTTTTAGGTGCCTCACGTTTACAATGGGAATAAGTCTGTGTATTTCACAATATAAGTATATATGAGCATTTGAGAAATGAATCGTTCCAAAGTATGTTTGTGCTTGATGAATGTTACTATATTATTCTGTCATTTAAGGCATGTTTTACATAAACTAAGGTTGCTCGTAGGAAAAAGAGGGTCATATTTCTAGTAATGGACTATGTGATTGTATATGCTTGGGGCAGGGAGTAGCACTATTAGGAGGTGTGGCCTTGCTGGAGTAGGTGTGTCACTGTGGGTGTGGGCTATAAGACCCTCATCCTAGCTGCCTGGAAGTGAGTCTTCCAGTAGCAGCCTTCAGATGAATATGTAGAACCCTCAGTTCTGCCTGCATCATGCCTGCCTGGATGCTGCCATGCTCCCACCTTGATGATAATGAACTGAACCTCTGAACCTGTAAGCCGGCCCCAATTAAATGCTGTCCTTATAAGAGTTGCCTTGGTCATGATGTCTGTTCACAGCAGTAAAAGCCTAACTAAGACAGACTATTCCAGTAATAATCAATTCTTCCTCCTCATCATCTTCTTCCTCCTCCTTCTCCTCTTCTCTTCCTCCTTCTTTAATAGAATACAGGTTTCTAGTTTTTAAACTTTCTATTGAGTCTTTGTGAATTTTACATCATGCACCCCAATCTCACTTCATACCTTCCCTTCATACCTGTCCTCTGCCCTTGCATCACCCCCCCAAAAGAAAACAACAACAAAGAAACAAATGAATAAATAAAAAAAAAAACTCACACTGGAAGCTGCAATGTGTCACAGCGTGTCACACAGTATAACCCCCTGTCCAAACATCTTTACTTTCAAGTGTTCCTTTGCAATGAGTCTTTGGTCTGGTTCAAAGCCTCTGGCTTCTGCCACCCCATCAATGCTGGATCCTCACTGGGACTCTTCTCTGATATCTTGTTTTTGCCCTGTGTCATGGAGATGCTACAGCTTTGGATCAGCAGGACCAGCCCATTCAAGAACTTCAGCATTTCATAGATGGGGTAAATGTTGGCTTGGGCCAACTCAAAACCCTGGATCTGGTCCTGATTGGTAGCTGACTTGGTCAGCCCACCAGCCCTCATGCACTGTTCTGGCTAGCTCACCCAAGTGCCAGAG
>JANHMN010000016.1:25825973-25840579 GCA_030674055.1 Rhabdomys pumilio | reverse complement strand
AAAAAAAAAAAAAAAAAAAAAAAAAAAAAAAAAAAAAAAATTATAAATTCATCTTAAGAACAATTATACATATTTCTACCAATAGGTTATGGCTATGCAATAAATCCTAGCTAATCCTCCCTGTTCCAACTACTTTTCCCTAGAAAGACAGCCCAATATTAACCACCTTATCCCCAAGCCCAGGGAATAGGGGCGCTGACTCTTCATTAACTTCTTCAAGCTGATTATGGGCATTGAGATATTGGAAGGGGGGGGAGTAAATTGATAAGCCTCTGATGCCGTGTCACCCTCAACTACCTATACAGGTGGAGCTATGAGTCCCTTCCTTCGTGTTCTTAGGCTGGAGATTTTAGAATGGCTACTCCAGCTTGTTTCTTAGGATCATTTGCTTGAAAATTGTTTTCCAGCCAAAAGATACTTTTAAATTGAGATAACATTGTTGGTTCTAGTCTCATGAAAACTACTCTAACTACAAATACAACTTGGTAGCCACTAACTGTATACATGGTTATATCCTTAAAGTCATATTGAGAACTATGCAGTTAATTATTAAAGCTTTATTTAGCCTCCTGCTCCTCTAGGTTTGCTAGACATAAAATTTAGAGAAAATAACTAAAAATAGACACAGATAACCCAGCTATGCTTAGTAGGTACTGGTCCTCAAACCTGTCAGAGATCTGCTGAATATGGCATTTAAAATCTTAAACTTAGGATGCTTAAAATGACAGAGACTCCCAATCCCAGCAGTGACTACCCTAAGGTCTCCAAGAAGATTCAGACACAACAATAAAGGACCCCACCTGGACTGAGATAGGATAATCACTGAGAAAGTTTGCTCCATTGCCTTGCTTGCTGCTGAGGCCCTGCCTGCCTGAACAGTGGACAAACAGAGACATGGGATATGCTTGGAGTTGCTTAGATCAAAGCAAGGTCAGTCTCTCAATTTCCTCTCCACAGGAAGTCTTCTCATATTTGTTGGGCCTGGCAGCTGAAGACTGAGCCAGCCCTGGGACCTGTGTCCCCACGGAAGCCACCTTCATCACAAGAACCTAGAGGGGCGACTGTCTAGGTAAAGGGTAAGTCTGTCGTTTTAATTAATACATAGGCCATTTAGATATTTCCTTTACAGGTCTCTGAGGGGTTTGAACCCAGTGTCAACCACCTGTGATGCTTGGTAAATAACTGGATAGAAAAAGTTTATGTAAAGTCTGAGGATATGAAAGCTTCCAGAAAAGCAAGGGTCTAAGAAAGTGTTTGAAGGCCTAGGAAGATGTTCTGTGGTGGGTAAATGCAAGTTATGAAGGATTTATCTTTTTGTAAGATTCTTGTAAGCTTCAGGGAATCTGCCTCTCACAGGTCAATTAACAGTCTGTTTCCCTCCCACCTCCCATTCCTGAGGGTGGATCTATTTCCCTATCTGTGGTCCTGGAACCCCCCACCCCCGTCCCTCCTCCAACTACCAAGACCATAGGTATTAAGAATTTCAAATGTACACTCCCCAAAAAGTTTTTTCCTCCCTAAACTCCTATCTTCTGTCCCTAATATCCAGGTGTTTCTCTCAGAACCTGCATCCAAGAAAACTTCAAAACAGTTACCCACAGGTGCTCTGGCCCAGCCTCACAGACTGCTTTAACTGGGCCTATACACTCCTACCCCAAGATGGTCCCACATCCTGGACAGCAGTGAAACAACCAGCTTTTTCTGAACTTGGCCCACATTTCTGCTGTTTGCCCATACTCTAAAAGTGTGTCCCAATGTCAGCAGAAAGTTGTCATGGACAATTGTGGCATCGCTTATTCATTTATAATCGACAAAAGGTTGGAATGTTTGGTATCAGACCTAGGAGGAGGGACTGAGGTATATATTTTATATATCAAAGCAGACCTGGCCTCCATGTTCTCCCAGAATCCCTCAGTTTCTACCTGACAAAGTTGTCCCCAACCCAGAACTTTCCATTTCATCAGCTGGGCTGCCCTTCCGCCAGAGGCTCTTCCCTATAAAATCCAGACATTTTGGTCTCTCTGTCCCTGTCTCACTCTGTCTCTGTTTCTCTCTCTCTGTCTGTTTCTGTGTCTCTGTTTCTCTCTCTCTCTCTCTCTCTCTCTCTCTCTCTCTCTCTCTCTCTCTCTTTCTCTCTCTCTCTCTTTCTCCCTCCCTCCCTCCCTCCCTCCTTCTCTCTCCCCTCCTTTTCTTTCTCTGTGCTTGAACCCTTTCTCCCTGAAATTCCATGGCGACTCCCCTGGGGCCTCAGTCTTTGGAGCCAGTGAAACTGCCTGAGAGCAGCTTCCCCAAACCTCTGCCTTTAATGCAATCTAATCTGGCTTGAATTGGCTCATTTCATGGGTGGAGAAATAAACGATCATCGTCCACTGTGGGTGGTACCATTTCCTAGGCAAGGGATTCTGGACTGTATATGAATGTAGAAAGTGAGCTGAGTACCAGCATGTGTGCACTGGTTCTGGACAGGAGAAAATAATGGAAATGACAGGGGACATCATGGGGCCGAAATGGAAGACAACACTTTGGGGTCAATAAGGTTCTCAGCTCAAGAGCAGGTGAAAACACAGTAGTTGAGACAGAATAAAAACTTCATGGTGTGGGGTGCTCTATAGTGACAATTATTGTTTAAAATTAAGGAACAGGTCATATTGAAGAATAGGACATGTTGGGGGTCATTTTTTTGTGCACTGTGTATTCAAATGCTGGTTTCTGTACCCAGAGATCTGGTTGATGTCTGGACTTTGGTATTGTCATTATTATGAAGCATTTCCTGATTCAGTATTTTGTAAAACATTGCTCTCTGTCAACTTCTGATTGGTGGATAAAGAGCTGATTAGCCTGTATCTGGGCAGGAGAATGTCAGGTGGGAGGGACTTCAGTGCCTTGAGAGAGGCAGAGAGTCTCAGTTGGCAAGGGAAGTTGCCATGAGCACACAAATGAAGCAAGAGACCAGGGCAAGACCAAGATGGCAGGAAACAGGACATGTGGCTGGGCAGTAGGCTGGGCAGTAGGCTGGGCAGTAGGCTAGGCCAGCATAATGGGTTAGAATAGGTCAGAATCTGCCCAGTTATAGTGCGAGAGCCTTCCTTAAAAATATAAAGGTCTGCGTGTCTTTATTCAGGGAACAAGGGAGAGCATAGAAAATATCTGTACTTTTGCAAGAGAAGATGGACTATTAGGAACAGAGAGAACATAAAAATACTGGCCTATTAACTGTAAAGCTACGTATAGCAATGTTAATATTTTAGTATTTAATTTGAAATTTTCATATTAAAAGTAACATGAATGAATATATTACCTGAATTTTTTTTTTGAAAGCTAGAAAGCTAAAGGAAAACAAAACCCTGTGTATTCTTGTTCTCTTAGCACAATCACACAGTAACTGTTGGAATGTTCACCTTCTTTCCACTGTGACAGATGAGGGAAGGCAGCTAAGCTTCAGTAGGGCTGGAATCCGTTTGGCAGTTATGGAAGTTCATTCTTCTGTGAGAGATCTCTTGAAGGTTTACACCAATGTGACGTGCAAGGAGAGTGGCTGCGTTCGTATCCTTTCCAGGTGACCTCATACTTGCGTACAAGACACTTTATTTTGCTTAACTTGGTGCTCACTTGACAGGTAAAGGGTAGATACATTCTGTGTCATGATCAGGACACTGCTTGCGTTAACACAGTTGCCAAAGCTCATTGCACCGCAACCTTAAAACCGGAGCACGTTATTGCATGAAAAGTATGGTTCGTTTGGTTCGATAGAATAAAAAGGTAAGTGTAGAATTCACTAGAATCAAAATGGTTATCAGGAAGAACAGAAAGACTAAAGCTGAATGGCACAGAGAAATGGAACCTGGAAGAAAATCCTGGGGTGGGAAACCGCTGACTCCCCCTTCATACAATACACTAATTTTTCTGTTTGTTACATGAAACATGAGTGTTTCCCATTACTTAACGGTTGAGAGGGATTTGGAGGGCGGGAAAGTGAGCGCGTGGTGCTGAGGAGGAAAGGCTTCGAATACAGAGTTTGATGTCAGAGCTTCATCCATAGCATGAGTTCTCTTGGGGTTGGATCAAGAGGGGGATTTTGGAGACAATAGCTGTCTAAGACCCTAGGGGCTTGTTGGTCTAGGACTCACCTATACTGCCACACAATGGGGAAGCCCACTCCTGTGGCTCACACTTCCTTTGATCAGGAGACCTTATCATGAAAAGGGAGGTCCTCACCCTGCAAGTATTGCAGGACTTTGCCCATGAAGCAAGACTGTACCCATATTTGGTCTCTCTCTGCCACCTCAGAGGATATTGATGAAATAGGAACAAGTGGATTTTAGGAACCTCATAAACTTGGAGATGAAGGGAAACGATGCTCTCACTAAATCTATGCATTTTTAGACGATTGGGATAATTCTGATGACATCCTATGATTTAGAAGTCTAGATTCCTAGGCAGGAATAAATTCTGCAGCCAGGAAGTTAGCCAGATAACAACGACAGATGAGAAAGGCGAGAAAGGCAGCTTTCTCATGTTCTTAAAACTGGACTGAAACATTTAAATAATTCTGCTTGTTTTTTTTTTTAACTTAAAAATTGATCTCTACTAACCAGTAAGTCTTTAAATTTGATACATCACTAATCTCAGTGTTTATGGAGACTCATTCCTTGAGAAGGAATTACTGAGTATCGTTTCTTTGTGTGAGAAGGAATTACTGAGTACCCATTCTCTGTGTGAGAAGGAATTTACTCTATGAAGACGAAACACAGCTCTGAAAACTTAACAGTATGGAAGAACATTGCTGCCACCTAGTGGAAGAGAGGAGTATACTCATTATTCTGCAATAAGCAATTTCCTTCACCATACAGGGACATCCATATATGACTATCATAACTATTTCTACAAATACACTTGAATTGAAAAGTAACTTTTATTTATATTAATTTTAAATTTCTTGATATTCATGTGCTTTCTATGTGTGTACTGTGGTCGTGGGAATAGCAAAATATGGAATTAGTTTAGTTGTGCTTTTTATGTGCAGATACTTAAACAAGATCATCCAGTGTGGCATAGATTGCCTTGCACCTACAGTCTTTTTACTCGGGCTCTACAGTTCTGTGACTACTGATGAGGAATACCCATGCCTGTTTTTGTTGTTGTTGTTTTGATATAATTTTTTCTCTTATAATTTTACCGAGATTGAATTTAATATAGGCTTAGTGATCTAGTAGATGAATCAAAGTCTTGATCTATTTTGTTTAAAGTACTTTAAGGAATTCTAATAAACCCATGAGTGTTTGAAATGAAGCCTTAACCATGATTATTATGGATACTGAGCTTGGAGAAGACAGTAAGAAAATTATAACAAAGCATGACAGCTAGAGAATGTCTGTGTGCTTGTTCACATATGTGTGGAAGGTGTATTTGCCACAAAGATAATGAGATACTCAAGATTTTTCCGTTTTAAAGTTATAATTATTTAAAGCACAGACAGAATTGATTTTCCAACCCTGTTTTCCTCACTGGTGAAGGATGCTTGTCAGGTTAATCAATAGTTTTAGATAAAAAGAATTTGTGACCTCATAAACTCTAGAAGGTAGAGGAAACCCCAGGAATGTAGGTGCAATTCTGAGATACAGGGGCAGTCCCAGAATACAGGGGCAGTTCTGGAATTTAGGGACAGTTCTGGAATGCAGGGGCAGTTTTTGAATATAGGAGCAGTTCTGGAATACGGGGACAGTTCTGAGATACAGGGACAGTTCTGGAGTACAGGAACAGTTCTGGAATATGGGAGCAGTTGCGGAATACCCAGATAGTCAGACCTTGCCTCATGTAGAGCAGTGAACAACGAGTCAGGACAACAAAGAACAGCTCTACTCCAAGGAAAATGTGGTGTAGCATCAGAAACCCCAAAGGGAATGATAGGACAGCGGGAAAGTGCAGAGAAACAAGAGGACAACTCAACAGAAGTGAGAGGCACCTGGCTCCGGGAGCGCAGGGAGAAACAGAAGGCTCATGTAAGGTAATGAGCCTGGTTGCCCTGGTGGAGAAGGTCAGCAGCTCTTCCGGGAGCACAATCCCACAGCTCTCTCCAACCGGATCCCCCTGGGGCTTCTGGGAGATTTCTTTGGCAATAGAGGTGAGGGACATTTTGTCACTCACAAGACTTGGAGTGCTGTGTGTGTGCGCAAGCACTACCGGAGAACGAATCTACTGTTTAAAATCAAGTTATTCCGAGGCCTGAGGAAAAAAGAACAATCAAAATGGAGATCTAGGTCAACCGGTCACAGCCTCCCAGGAAGTGATGGTCCTAGGGAGAGATGCTGACATACATTAGCCGGAGGCTTGCTTGTCTCAGGAAGTCAGGAAGGGGAATTTACAATGGGAAGTAGCCTGCTCCTCTGGCAGTTGACCTTAGCTGAGAGTGTGGAGCCTGCGTTCCTTGAAGAAAACACAACTTTTTTGTAGATGCCCTACATGCAGTCGGTTGGGACCAGCCTAAATCACAGGGATATAGACCTGCAGCTTAGCTACGCCAGACACCCCAGTCCTGTAGACTGTAGACTCATTCTTAGAGGACTCACGCAGGCGTCTCTTCCTCAGTTTGTGTTTATCTTCCATTTTCCATGTTTGTTTGTTTGTTTGTTTGGTTTTTCGAGACAGGGTTTCTCTGTGAAGTCCTGGCTGTCCTGGAACTCACTCTGTAGACCAGGCTGGCCTCGAACTCAGAAATCCGCCTGCCTCTGCCTCCCAAGTGCTGGGATTAAAGGCGTGCGCCACCACCGCCCAGCCTATTTTCCATGTTTTAACTTAGTTTTTTTGTTGTTGTTGTTGTTGTGGTTTTCGTTTTTTTTTTTTTTTTTTTTTTTTTTGGTCTTACTTAGCCCAGGCTGGCTTCAAGCTTGTTCTGTATCTAATGGTGACCTTTCTTGAACTCTTAATCCTCCTGTCTCCTCCACCTCTGAGATGCTGAGATTACAAATGGGCAATCCCCATATTCAGCTTAAAACTTCATACCCAGAAGCTTTAATACCCAGATTCATTTTTCTTCTTACACTTCTTTTCCTTGTGTATTTCTTCATTATTGGTCAGCCTGTTTCTTCATCTCTTGATTTGCTCTTTGATGAGTACATAAATTCATAACTTCCGTGTGTTTGTGTGTATGTCTGAGTGTGTGTGTCTGTCTGTCTGTGTGTTCCTAAATATGTAAATACAATCTGCTCACTCTGTATAATGTTTCTTGTATATAATCGCTTTCAGGGCTGAAATAAGCACTTGGTGTGCTTTTTCTTACAACTGTTCTTCATCTGCCTTTTGTTTAACCCTGCTTCTCTATGTGTCCCCTTCTCTGTCTCCATCACTTATCCCATTCATTTACTATTTCTGTTTTTACTCTAGGGAATTGGTCTGACGCTTGCATTCAAGTGCTAAATTCTGTACCCTGAGATATGGTTGCACCCCGCCCCATGAGGATCTCCTAATCCTCCAGGTCCTCGAGTATGCCAGCTTTTGTTGTATAAACCTTGACCCCCCCCCCAAGTTATCTCTGATTGGTTAATAAAGATGCGCTCAGTCTGGGCTGAGCAGAAGAGAGGGGGCGGAGCTAAGCCTCCAGGGTTTGGGGGTCTCAGGCAGAAATCACGAGGAAAGGGGGAGATGAGGAGAAGGAAGAAGATTCCCGTGGGTCAGTGCATTATAAGCACATGGTCACGAGGGCTGGCCTGTTGGAGTAGGAGCAGCCCAGGTGGAACATGGCAAATGATATCTCGGGGTTATTGACAGCGAAGTAGACAAAATAGCATAGAGAGCTGATATTTGCCCAGCTCTAATGCTTTAAGGTTTATTATTAATAAAGAGGGTTTTGTATCTTTTATTTGGGAACTAAATGGTCTCAACGGGGAAAAACTCCAGAATAATATTTGCTACAACAATTTATCTTAAATATATTTTTTAATTTCATAGTACATACTATATTACTTGCAACATTTCTTTCTTTTATGGTAATTTTGTGGTGTATTTAGGAGCTTTAATGAATAATTGATTATGTGTGAATTTAAGTATTTTTTTTAATATCTTCTTTCCTTTTCTGTTGCTGCTGTTAGAGCCATTTGTTTCTCCTCTATAGGTTTCCTGGGGATTGAGTCTCTGAGATCAGAAGAAACCAATGTAAGACAAGATGAGACATCCAGAGGACACACAAAGGCCATAGTGACGAGAAAACAAGCAGCAAGACTCCTCCAAGAGTCTTAACTACCTTAACTTCCTAGTCCAAAGGTACTGGGATGGGTAAAGCAGTCACTTGTAAAGGTAGCTAATGTTCTATAGAGGATTAGAAACAAGCAAATGGATGGGAAAAGTACCTGGGTAGAAAGTGACATGGACGCCAAAGCAAAGATATGATTTTGAGAAGTAATAAAATGTCCAAAATTAAAGACTCAGTACATCAAACAAAAACAAAGCTAGTGGGAAGTGTCATCAATAGACTCATCAATAGACAGGTTGTAGAAAAACAATTCTATCAAGGGTGAAGGACGAGACAGAACATGTTCTATATTTAGGCAACAATTAAGAACAATTAATAAATTAAGACATACTTTCTAAAAACTCTGGGATGTGGTGAAGAGATCAAACCTCAGAAGAAGAATAGAAGAAGAATCAGTTATCAGAACCTGAGATACATACAACTTCAAAACCCAGGATATATAAAACCTTCTAAGCCTAAGATATATAAAGCCTATCTATTGAAGCTATAGCAGAACATTTCCCAAATTTAGGAAAGAAAATAAGCATCCATACAAAAGAGGTATTTAGAACTTCAAATAGACACAGCCATAGAACAACTTCTCCACTCTGCATTTTAATAATTTTGTAAAACCAAAAACCCATAAGAAGCAGCACTGAAAGAGAGAAGAGAGAGCTACCAGGCCACTCACAAAGGCAAATACTAAGAATAGCATATACCCAAAAGATGCTCCAACATATAACAAGGATACATGCTCTACTATGCTCATAGTGGCCTTATTTGTAATAGCCAGAAGCTAGAATAGATACAGAAAATGTGGTACATTTACACAATAAATTATTACTCTGCTATTAAAAACAATGACTTCATGAAATTCACAGGCAAATGGATGGAACTAGAAAGTATCATCCCGAGTGAGGTAACCCAGTCACAAAAGAACACACATGGTATGCATTCACTGATAAGTAGATATTAGGCAAAAAGCTCAGAATACCCATGATACAACTCACAGACCATATGAGTGAAGTTCAAGAAGAAGGAAGACCAAAGTGTGGATGCTTCAGTCCTTCTTAGAAGGGGGAACAAAATACTCACAGGAGGCAGAGGGTGGGAGGGACTTTGGATGAAGAGAGGTGGGGGAAAGGCTAAAAGGGGCCAGGATCCCGCAGGAGAGGAGATTGAACAGAGCTGTGTAGCAATGGGGGATGGGGAACTGGGGGTAGTTACCTGAAAATCCCAGATACTAGGAAAGCAAGAAGCTCCCAGGACCCAAAGGGGATGAGATTAGCTGAAATGCCCAACAAAGGGGAGGCAGAACCTGTAGAGACCCTATCCAGAGGTTAGGCAAGGCTCCCGGTAGGGGGATGGGGCCACCTGCTCATCTCCAAATTTTTAACCCAGAATTGCTCCTGTCTAAAGGAAATATGAGGACAAGGTGTGGAGCAGAGACTGAAGGAAAGGCCATCCGGACACTGTCCCACCTGGGAATCCATCCCATAAACAGACACCAAACACATACACTATTGTGGATGTCAAGAAGTACTTGCTGACAGGAGCCTGATATAGTTGTCTCCTGAGAGGCATTGCCAGAGCCTGACAAATACAGAGGGTGATGCTTGCAGCCAACCATTGGACAGAAAATGGTGACCCCAATGGAGGAACTAGAGAAATCACTGAAGAAGCTGAAGGGGTTTGCGACCCCGTAGGAATAACAACAATATCAACAAACCAGAGCTTCAGAGCTCCCAGAAACTAAATCATCAACTAGAGAGTACACATGGAGGGACCCATGGCTCCAGCTGCATATGTAGCAGAGGATGGCCTTGTTGGACATCAATGGGAAGAGAGGCCCTTGGTCCTGTAAAGGCTCTATGCCCCAGTGTAGGGAAATGCCAGGATGGTGAGGTGGGAGTGGGTGGGTGGGAGGGGGAGCACCCTCATAAAAGCAAGGAGGTGGGGATAGGATGGGAGATTCCGGAAGGAAAATCAGGAAAGGGGATAACATTTGAAATGTAAATAAATAAAATATCCAATTAAAAAAAATAGCATCAATCTCCCAACAGAAATGATAAAGACCAGGAATAATATGTTTCAGGCCTCGAAAACAAATCATTATTAAGATTGTTAAATTAGACGAAGTTATCTTTATTTTTTTAAATGGATGCAAAAATGAGAACATCCAGGACAAGCACATTTGCAGCAGCAGCATCTTCAGTCCACAGCTCAGAGGAGCAGAAAACCCCGTAGGTTCTATTTCCCTGGTTGGATGCTTGGCTAGGTGGAGTCTTCTGCTTTGTTCCAGTGCAGAGCTTAGCTGAGTAGTGCTAATCTCTTCAACAGTTAGAGCTTCTCGCAGCACTAGCCTTAGCTGTATAACATTAAGTTTCTCAGTGCTCATTTCCTGGACAAATTGAAGCTCTGTGTTTCTTCCTACCCAGTTTGATCATCTTCATTGTAAAGCTGCAGAAGAGTTAATGGTTTTAAGGACTCAACCTTATATTGACAGCCAGGGCTACACAGAGTAACCTTGTCTTTAAAACAAAACAAAACAAGACAAAACAAAAACAAACAACAAAACAAAACAAACAAAAACCCAAATAGGCAGAAAAGATCTGCATTCTGTGCTAAAATATTACACTTGAATGGCTCCAGCCCAGTTATTAATATTATCTGCCTCTCAAACCTAATGAACCAAGTCTACACCATCCATATTACTCTCAGCAGCAGCGTTGTCTCCAGCCTCCTACAAGAATAGCCCTGTATGCTTTCTCAAACGCTTTCCTCATTCAAAGTTCTAAAGTCTTCTACATTCCCCTCCCTCTTACTTCAATTCTCATTCCTCTTGGGACAAAGTAACCTAGCTGGGGTGATTCCTCCATCAGTAAAGCACCTATAAGTGCTGGGAGGACCTGGCTCGATAACTGGAACTCACCTTAAGACACCAGTTATGGTGGCATGAGCTTGTAATCCTAGCACTTGTAATGTAGCGTCAGGCGAATTTCAGAGGCTCACTGAGCAGACAGATACGCTTAATTAATGATCTCTAGGCCAACAAGAAACCCTGTATCAAGAAAGAAGGTGGACAGTCACGATGAGGATGATACCTGAGCTTGTCCTCTGACCTATGCATGTGTGTGCACAGGTGCACTCACCAACCGATAAATACATACACATACACATGCATGGGCATGCTCACATAATCAAACAATAATAAAAAGCAAAAATTCATGTAAAAGAAAGGAATTTTGGCTCACAGCTTGAGGTTACAGTTCATCCCAGTTAGGACTGGATGGCAATAGGAAGTTGAGCAGCTAGCTGATTCAGAGTCAGGATGAAGAGAGCTATAAATGCCGGTGCTCATCTTTCTCCTTTTTATTCTGTCAGGGACCTCAGCCTATGGAATGATGGCCACAGTTAGGATGGATCTTCCCACTTCAACTAACCTACTCTAGAGATTCTCTCTTAGAGGTTTGTTTCCATCAAGATGCTAAATCCTGTCAAACAGACAAGATTAACTATCAAAGAAGTGTCCCCTGAGAAGCGTTCTCTAGCTCGATGAAGGTGACTTGTGCCATGAGGTCATAGTGCAGCCTGCACACAGTGTCCCTCCTACTGCATTTATAGGCAAATGTCTAGCAATGGTATATTGGGCTTGGTGCTTTCCTGCTCATACTATGCCTTAGCCTTGAAGATGCTCGCCCTGCTGGCTTCTCACACGGATTATAACAAAGTGTTCACTTGCTAATCCAGAGAAGATACGTCACTGACACCTTCAGACTCAAGTGCATTATACCTACTGAGCACAGTCCATTTAACTACAGTCCATTTGGTTCTGTATCTGTTGCTTTCTGGTGACTGTCACATAATGTATTTTCTTCCAAGGCCTCCAAATTTTAAGGCTCCCCAGGGCAGTCATTGGATAGTAGATCAGTTTCCTACAGAGAGTTTTCCAACACTCTCTGTCACCAGGGACTTTCTAACAAGAACTAAGACTGGTATTCATTTTAATGTTACCCAAGGCTAACAAAGAAGAACTACATTAAGAAGAGAGAATGGAAAACACCAATCGTCCCATCTTCTAAATTTTAATGTAGGTGTTTAGTATTGTCAGACATACAGAAATATATGGTGGGTGAGTGGCATATATTGACGTCACTCCACGGTCAGGCGTAGAAATATCTGGAGTTCAAAGCCAACCTTGGCTAATGACAAGACCTTGTTTTTGAAAAATAATAGCCCATTGTCACTGCAATTATAATTATGGTGTTGTGTTTCTCACACTCTAATATTTATCACATTGGATAATAAATCTGTATGTTTTGTTCTTAAAAATACATATGCTTTTACATAGAACTCAGGAATTAAGAACAATCCCAAGCTCATGAGTTATTTGCATTTATTTGTTAAAGGGAACAATGACTTCAAAGAAACCAGAGAGTTTCCTTTGAGGATATGGCCTCCAAATGTTTATTACAACATGACTCTTTATTAATAATAGAAATGAAATATCCAGGAAGGGTAAGTCTGACATGGTCTTTTTTTATAGTAATATGTGGATGAACTAAAATTATAACAAGCAATGTTTTTCATAGATTCAAGCAATGTAAATACATATGGGAAAGAAGTTAATTTGATCACTGGATCTTTATAGTGAATGATAGCTAAGAAATTTACTCATGTTTTTCAAAATTTTCTGAGTGGGTTAATAAATGTTATAAGCTGGGCAGCAAGAGACCTTGTTTCAAAAAATAAGGATGGAAGGTGATAGAGAAAAAAACATCAGACATGAGCTTTTGCCTTTCACAATGTTCATGCACACATTCACACTGACAATTAAACACATATGCGCATAAACCCACATGAACAAACAGTATATACCCCATACCTGCGCTCGCATGTGCGCGCACACACACGCACGCACGCACGCACGCACGCACGCATGCACGCACGCACGCACGCACGCACGCACACACACACACAGTAAGAAAGGAAAACATAATTTAAATCATTTTTATCCTTCATTTAAAACCTTCTATTGCTTATAAAGTGCAAGGTGTACATAGGACTTGATTTATTTCTGATAACCTCATGTTGTCTCCATTGAAATGATTTTAATATTATTTTTTACATACAAGAATACTCTTGCTTCATGGTCTTTGCACATGCTGTGCCCATCAAGCTTGGGCAGCTATTCCAAGTATCTATCTGGTTTTCACCTCTTGTTTTCTCTTTCAAATTCATCCTTCTCCCTACGTCCTCCCACATAAGCCTTTGCTGGGGACTGCTTCTGTCCACAGCAGAGAGTGTATCCGTTCTGTTCATTGACTGCCTCTCTAGTGCCTACATGATAAAAGGGGATTAAATACATTACAAAGAATTTAACAGTTTCTAGCAAGGTACTTCATAATGAAGATTTTCTCAGTGGTTCTGTGAAGCAGAGCTACGGGTAGAGAGCTGAAAGAGTTGTTGCCATAGGCTTGGGTATTGTAGATTACCTATTGTAAATAGATGGCGGTTCCTTGTTGTAATATAGGAATTGAGAGAATAGACTGTATCTATCCTTGAATAATGGTGACACATACAAATTGATTTGATACTCAACTTTGTTATATGGTTCAGAGAAACGACTTTTATTTTTCACTTTGCACATAGGGAAGTCAGTGACTTGCTCACTGTGATTTGAGAATAGTGAATGAAGGGTCTTATTTATGCTGATACTTGTTGGCATTTCTTTGGATAAGTGCGTTCCCAGCTGTGTGTGTTTTGTGTTCTGTCATGCTGCTGTTCCTCACTGCAGAGAGAAGACAGCTATGCATCACAGAGAGCGAACGAACAGCAAATACCGTTCTTTTATCAAATGGCACACTACTTTTGAGAAGAGAACAATTATAATCCTATGCTTTGAGTCCGTCAGAATTGGCATGAACTCTAAATCACAGTAGTTTTGATTGAATGTTTTATTTTTTTATAGATGTTTTAAGTCCAATACAGCTTGAGGAGATGGGTCTTCACATCAGAGTCACCTGGTGCCTTGGTTGATGAGATCTCCGATTGGCTATCAGCACTGGTGATTACTAAGGGTTCAGGACTGAAGGTCTAGGAAGCCAGGTGCCATGAAGAAAATGCTTCAAACTATTGGGACCAGTCCCAAGATTACTTGGACATAAAAAAAAAATTAGAAATGTTGCATAGTTGAATATCATTGAAAATCGTAACATTTATAATGATCAATATATCTACTTCTTGAGAAACACAAAAAATAGTCAATAATGTATAATTTCTGTTGCTAACTAGTTGGCATTTCTTTGGTCTTCTTGCCTTTCTCCCTCCTTCCCTCCTTCCCTCCTTCCCTCCTTCCCTCCTTCCCTCCTTCCCTCCTTCC
>JANHMN010000016.1:25790559-25817580 GCA_030674055.1 Rhabdomys pumilio | reverse complement strand
TCCCTCCCTCCCTCCCTCCCTCCCTCCCTCCCTCCCTCCCTCTCGCCCTCTCTCCCTCCCTCCCTCCTTTCCCGCCCTCACAGCCCAGGTAGTATTTTCTGTGTATGCTTGGATATAGAAAATTTCGTGGAGAATGGGTAGCCTCTCAGGAGATGAATTCCTGAAGACTCTCTCCTAACAGCCAATTGCCCCTTTCTTAGCTAGAGCTGGGGACTTCTTTCCCATCTACCCTGGGATTTTGTCTGGCTTGATTTGTTCACTGGTCTTGAGTACGTTCCAGGTCTTATGCATATAGTCGCAGCTCCTATGAGTTCCTGTGTGCAACTGCCCTGTTGTGTCCAGAAAACACTGTTAAACTGTAGTTGTCTATTTCTCTAGTTTTTGAGATCTTTCTGCCTCTTTTCTCTTGAGGATCTCAAAGCCTTGGGATCAGGGTGTGCTGGTGCAGCAGTCCTGTTCAGGGCTCCCACTTTGACAAGTTGTGGATGTTAGTTGTTAGATGTCCGACCGCAGTTCAGAACAGACCTCTCCAGACCACACGGTTGGGGGTGGTGGTGGTGGAGGTTTATTCAGGAGAAGGGGCAAAGGTTGGGGGGGGGGGGAAGAAAGGGGGAGAAGAGAGGAAGAGAAGAAGAGGAGGGCCAGGACCACGTGGAGAGAAAGGAAGGGGGGGGAGGGGACAGAGAGACAAGAGAGTAAGAGGGTAAGAGTAAGAGAGTTAGAGATTAAGAGAGTGACGAGGGGGCAAGCAACCCCTTTTATAGTGGACCAGGCCTACCTGAAGGTTGCCAGGTAACTGTGGGGAGGAACATACCTGGCTGTTGCCAGATAACTGTGGAGGTGGAGTTTAGACAGAATACTAACAGTGGATGCCTGCATCAAGCAATGCCCACTGTGTAAAAGGTGCTCCTTTGTCTCAGTGGTACTAAGTGTAGACTGTGCTAGCCATCTGACTTGTATATACCATAATTAGACAAACACATTATAACCGGAAGTTTGTTTCAAAAGAATGTTGTTACAGATATTGCCCTAAAAATACTAAGTTCTTAAAAATTATTTAATATTTAGAAAAATTCTTACAGAAAGGTATTATTTATTGCCTTAACATAAAAAGAATATAATAGTTTAAACGGTTATGATTCTTTTCATCATTTTGGATATTTAAAATTGATTAGGCAATTGAAGCTGGACAATGGTAGTTTAATCTTTCTCTGTTATTGCCTACGTCCTACCTTCCTGATCTGTTCCTCTGGAGATCTCCTAGGTCAGCTTTTATATCACTAACTTCCTGAGCATGCATTATTCATCAGCTATGTGCATCTGTTTGTCTGCCTCTGTAATTTACATAGACTGTAAATGACCAGAGGGTGTGGCTCATGTTAGAGAATTTTCTGCTCCCTCCCCACAAGTTTCCTACAGGGGTTGATACTCTATGAAACATAATTGTTCTTAAAATGAATGGTTGACCCCTGGATGAGACACTGGACTGCATCTCCAGCCAGCGTGATAGCACATTGGGGCCAACCTATAAATATTTCTTGAATAATGAAAAGATCACAGTGCCACAGCCTCCAGAATGCAGAGCATCTGCAGAAGGCTCTGAATGGACCAGAAATGGAGAACAGTTTTCATCTGCCTTCTCACTTTGGCTCCAAGTCCTACCTGTGGACTGTTTTATTTGTTACGATTGTGACTGGAAGGCATGTGTAGTATTACCATGCTGGATTGTTGTGTTGTTTTATATAGCACCCATCTTTTTTTTTCGATATTAATTTTAAAGATGTAATGCTTTGAAATTATGTAAATTTTGTCCGTAGCAAGAATTTGAAATATGACAAAGGATCTGCTACTTACGTGGGTTTATTCTAGGCTTTCTCAAGGATGCTGAGCTAGTCTTCTGGGATGGAGTTACTGTAGAGGCAAACTGATTGAAATGGGTTATTAATTCTATGGAATGTTAACAGAACATATACATAGATTGGCCTTCCTCTCTGGCAGAGCACTGTGCTCCGTTCCTTGGCTGAACCACGACTTCGACCCGTTTCCCTTTTCACCATGCTTTATTAAATAAATTTGCTTATTTCTGTGGTTTCTGATTTTTTGTATCGGTTTAAATAGACATGGTTTTCTGACTATCACCTCTCACGGAGGGATCAGCACTTTCTTTTCTCAAGTCACCTGCTTACATGCTTTGGCAATATTTCTAGAATATTCCTTCCTTTGCTTCAAGTTCGACGGAAAATACTCTTAATGATTCTGTTTGAGTCTGTCCCACTTTGATCTATTTGTTATGGATCTGTGCCACCCAGCCTACTGAACATCATGGCCATTTTGTCCTACTGCTGGGTGCCTTAGCCACTTAAGCAGTTCCACCTTCTATCTTCCCCTTCCGGGCGCCCATTTGCATATCTGCATCTTCTCACCTGGAGAGTTCCCAGTTGCCTCTCCTTTGCCTCCCATGACCAGCCCAGTTCTTCAGGGTTTTGTTGTGTTTGACCTACTACTAACTTCATATTCTGCACAACTCCTTCCTAATAAGTAGCCATCTTGTATGGATCTTTTTTTGGGGGGGGAGGGGAGGCCAGGATTCCATAATTTATCATTAAATTGTTTTCTAGTGTCTCCTTAAGACTTTTCTAACCTTGATTATAAATGAAAGAGCTGTAAGATTCGGGTATTTAAACTTTAACATTAGTTTCTTTCTTTTTGACATAATAAATAATAAAATAAGACACGAGTCGGATGAAAGGTGCTCTTTAATCAAAGGATGCTGAAAGAGAAGAGGCTCTCAACGAAGGAGGAGGCTCGTTGAAAGGCCAGGACTGGTTGGGAAGAGATGAGAATGGCTCATTGTTCCTGCACCAGGGCGGGCGTTGGAGTGCAGGGCTCTGAATGGAGGCTTCAACTCTGGTTAGATGCGGCCATTGTTCTGGATGCCCGCATTAACTCGGAGTGAGAGAGAATTCATCAGAAGGCTCTTGTATTTTATTTCCTCTCTTGCTCTGGGGCAGAAACTGTTCTACTTCACAGGATGAACTTGTTACCTCTTGCCCTGAGAGGCAGAGACGCACTGCCTGAACGCTTCCATTTTGAGACACCTTGTAGGAATCCTTCCAATTTCTTTAGAGGAGGAAGCGCTCAGCAGTCAGTCTGATGCACCACTGCCACAGAAGCCAGAGGATGCCGTCTTTCAGGCAGAGGTGACAGTCTCCCATAGTATGGGCCCAATAGGATTTTTAGGGGGAGGGAAAAAGACAGCATTTTGCAATAGCTCTATGGCTCTTATTGAACATACTGTGTAGCAATCATTATTGTATTTCAGTCTCGTAGCCTTTGGTTTTTGTGTGAATTAGGAAAGGAAATGTTAGGTGACAGTTTAGGCCTTTACTTAGAGGGGGGGAAGCCTTTAATTTATTAAAATTTAAATTAAACAAATCTCCTGCTGTTACTAAAGTTTTCTGAACTATTTTGTGTAAATGTTATTCATCCTTTGAAATCAGTACAATTAAAAGTTGTGTTAAGGGTACCCCGTTTCAAGGCTATGAATTTTTTCTCTAAGGATTTTTATCTCATTTCGGCTCTTTGATTTTTTTAAAAACGTGTCTTACACTTTCTTTAATTACTTCTAAAACCTGTATGGCTCTACTCTATCTCTCAGAACCCCCTCCCCACAAAAAAAAAAAATCTTTAAATGATTGCATTTTCCCCTAGATTAGTAGCTTGCTAATTTGACGAGGTATCCCAGGATTCACTTCAAAAAGATGCAGCGGCTTAACAAGACCCTGTCAGAGACGAGCTCTTCTGTGTGACATACTGGGGACATCTAGTGGAAGGAAGCAAGAATGGACCGGAGAAGAGTCCAAACCAGAGTTGTGCTTTTAAATAAGGAGAAAATCAGTGCCCTTACTGAGAAGGTCATGTGTGTTTAGATGTGATATTTTTCAACTTGTTATTTTGAACTAGTTGTGAATCGTATTTTATTCAATAAATGAACTCCGTATAGATTGCAGCAATGTTAGCTTTTAATTTAAAATTTCCTATAGGAAGTAAGAGGTATTGCTTTATCAATCTTGTTGAGGCAGATTTACATTACATGAAGGAAGGATGGTGTTTCCAGCTTATTTGAGCCTGGTGAATACATCCCCGAATCTCCCTTTTCAGCACGAAAAGTTCAAGACTATAAAAGCAACAATTCTTCAGCGTTGGAAATCTAGAATCATATCTGTATGAATATTAGGATCATTTCTATAGTATTTATACTGTTTAAGAGTTTTTCACAACTATCATATAAATTATGACTTAGGATTCAGTTCATGTACAAATTGATAAGAAGATAACTTCTAAGCTGAAGAAGGTGCCTAGGTTTCTTGATATTTAGCAGAATGCCACCCGGATTCTACCATCACTGTCTTCTTTAACTCTAGTCTTTCTAATCATTTAGTAACCACACAAAATAGGTCACTAAACCCAATTTTATACCTGGAAAAGTTAAGACTCAAAGGTGTGAATTTGCTTGCTCAGACTTATATGGGCTCAGAGGCAGACCCTATGTTCATTCACATCCAGTCAGGCTGAATTCATTTCACAAGGCAGAAAAGCAGCAGTCGATTGAGCTAGGACCCTCAGGAAGATGATGCTGGGTGTTTGTTTTCTTTGAGGTCAGAGCAGCCCATTGAGACGAGTTCTCTGACTATAAGACCAAGCAAAACAAGACACAAAACCATAAATACAATTCAGATTGGCTATCTTTCCTCTATCTCTATATATGTATATATATATATATATATATATATATATATATATATATATATATTAGAATAACTGGGAAAATTAAAGTTTGGAGAATATTTCGTCAAGAAATTTTCCGATAATTGCTGGTAATTCTAAAATATATATTTCTGAAAAATGATGTTTAACAACACAGGCACAATAGGACATATAATCTTTTTAAACATCAAATTAGCTAAAGACAATTTATGGAAGAAATAATTCTAAGCATCAAAGCTGTTTAAATTTGAAGACTATTACACAAAATTAAAATTTTTTTTACTAATTTTAATTGGCCATTGTAATGGATAACTCTGAAAAAGATTAATCATGAAGTGATCTGAAGTTGAGGGATGGATCAACTAACCATATACAGCAATTTGAAAAATCCTACATAACTTATTTGATACTACTGATTGATTTTTACTTGGAAAACTTTTAAATGCAATTTGCTACAATTGAGTATTCATGATAGCATTACATATAGTACCTTTAGCTATTTCATTTAAACCACTGTTTAGTTTCACAAATAAATTGAAAAGCTACTTGAATGAATTACATGTTTATATAAAGTAATGCTCAAGAATAAATTGATTTCTGAAAAACTGAAAGCTACTGAGTGAACATTTTAAACAACTTAATAGGAAACTCAACTTTCTATTGAGATTGAACATGTATTTATATTATTTAATGGTAAGTTGTTTCTATTAGTTTTTTCAATTTGTTTAAAATAAATCCAATGTGCAAGTACATTTTACCGTTTAAATCATGGTGAAATAAGAACTCATTTATTAATATGTAATTACAGATTTCTACTTAAGTAGACATTTAAATCTTAGCCATTTTATTTATAGCTGTCCATTGGCTTTATGGAATAATAATAATATATATAATATATGTATATATTTTATTCAGTTGTTAGTATATTCTCATGTTTGAGTTTTCTACAATTCCAATTCATATACATTTAAGACAATGCTTTTGAATCGTTAAATTGCTCGTACTTGCTTTCATTATTGAGGTCTATAATATCACTCAGAACTCATACACATTACCAATGTCATTTTATTATTGTTTCATTCCTTTTTTCTTACCAAGTAAAATACATTTCTCTTAACGAAGGCAAATTTCTACACATTGCCTGAAATATTCTCCATATACCTTTAGTAATATAGAGACACCTATACAAAAGGCTGATGTTACTGTGCCAAAAAGAATGTAACAGTCAGAAAATGAGCCAGTGAATTGGATAGTTACAAAAAAGCTTTAAGCAAAATCTTCTAAACTTCACTGCAGGAAACTTTAAACAACTAATTTTCCTAAGCTAGCTATCTATCTATCTATCTATCTATCTATCTATCTATCTATCTATCTTTCTATCTATTTTTTTCACACTAGTTTTAGTGGTCATGCCTATTACGGAAAGGTAGTAACTAGATAAATATTATTTTAGTTTAATAGGATTTAAAATTAGAAATGCAAATTGGCCTCCAACTCTATCTATAAACCCCCATCTCTGTTTTTATGGAAATACCCTTTTTAGTGGTTTAAGCCTATGAAGAAAAAAAACACTGAAGATTTTTAACTAGCCGCTTTTCAAGGGACAGAAAGGAGCAAAGAAGATTTAGCCGTGAAAAGAGCAAATAAATAGGTGCTCCAAGATTAAAAAAGAGGGTAGAAGTACATGCTGAGCCGTTGAAAGGACTCTCTGTGTTTAAAGGAAAATATTGTTTGGTGCCTTCTCCAGCGCATGATCAAAATAAGAGGTACAAATTAGTTCATGGCTGTCGAAGCCACAAAACATCATGCAGAGCGCTATCTTTGGGAACGTTTTAATGAGGAGAGGAGGTCATCAGAGTGTGACATTGCTTTTCAGAATTCTTCAAGAACAACACAGACTTCCTGTTCCAAATGTGGGAGAGAATAAAACAACCTTAGTAGTAATCGTCCAACTTTTGAACCGTGTTCCTTGGAAATGTTGGAGCGCGCTCATTTTGTAGCTTTAGTTAGCGATCTCAAAGGAAACGCTTCCATATTTTTCCATGTGCCCTTATTTCAAACGTGCAGTGAAACGGCAGAGCTTTAACATGGATTATATTTATAAAATAAAGTTTTATTCAGGCTTCTGAAGAGATTTTAATGTTTTCATTGCTCCAGGTGAAATGGTACACCCGTGCCTCTGCTCATTAACATTTCATATCAGTGTAGAGAAAAAAAAAATCAAGGATCACCACGGACAACATAAAAGGAGGGACAGTCTGACTTTGAAATTAAATTCACTACCATCTTAATTTTGGTGCATTTTAAAACGTGATTTTAAAATGTATAAGTTGTTAATGACATCCTAGGTCAAATATCCACAGTCCAGTATCATGTCCTACGGAGACCACCACTATTTAAATATGTAACACATCTGAGCCGGAGTCGAAGTGGTTTTCCTGATATTTAATAAATAAGACATTTACTTTTGTTTCAGATGCCAATATTACAGCATATTTAGAAATGATTGCCACTGTACAGCAGAAGCAATTGCATGGCTTTGCTTTTCATTAATACGACTGCATTTAGAGAAAGTAATAATATCCACGTGTTTACTGCAAGTATTAAAATTTTAATACTTGCCACAGGACTTTTCATTTTCCACATATCAATACTTTACAATCTTCAAGTTTACTTGTGATTTACTTTTTTAGTCCCAAATAAGTGACTCACAAGTAACACACTTTCTCTTGGTGTGTGAGATTAATTGTCAAAGGCATGACAATAACTTCAGAGAGACACAGATAGAATCTGAGCTGGAGTTGAGATGGAAGACACCATTTTGGTGCCACATTTATAATGATCCTGATTAACATGTAAGGAGAAGGTGACTGTGTACACTTAATTAGCATAGACACAACCCATGCTTGGTGCACTGGCCTTCCCCCTTTAAACCCTCTTATTTTTTTTATTTCTGATGTGAGAACAGTCAAGCACAGACTCCCTGCCTGACAAAGGATAAAAGCGGCCACTCTAGTTTTAGGGGCCTTTCAACTATTGGATCAAAAAGTTCTGAGCTTACAGTAGATCATTTATTTAACTCAGACCGCCATATTTAATTTTACTTTTTCTAATGTATGCAGGCTTTGTTCTTAAGTATTCTTATTCATACACCAGACACATTAAAGTTGCCTGCTTTAAGAGGTAGAATTTTTTTTTCTATCTAGACCTAGCAAGATAGTTATTTTTAGCTTAGCCTTTAGTGTGGTTTGGTTTGCTACATTCCAGTCTTTTCCTGTGAATGGTTACATATTGTTATGTTGTATGGATTTGTTTTACTCTTATTTTTTATTTGACTGCCCTTTATGCCTTCTTGTTCGGCTATTCTGTGGATCTAACTGTATTCTAGTTTGTAAAAATGACTCTGAAATCCCTAGGAAGCTTTAAGCATCTAAAAGCACTGTTTGGTTTTAAAATTTATCATAGCACCAAAAGGTACGTCCCATAAACTAACACAAGAACAAAAGAATAAAGAGTCAAAATACGTACTTTTTCTTTCTATGATTCCTAAATATACCCCATTTGAGAAAAGAGTACATTGTTTAGGGAGTATCAACAAAAAAGCATCATGGAAAGTTCTAGCTAAGTATAAAAATGATACTTTTCAGCAAATATTTACTAGCAATTAAAGTTTTCCATTAAAGAACTGCTTTTTTGATCATTAAGTTTTGTGATTTTGTTGTCAAAAGTCTTAAAATGAGTCATTATGATGCAATAAAAATTAATACCTTTCTATAGTACATAAATTTTGACAGTTATTAAAAACTTCAAACATGATCACCTAGAAATTTTTGTAAAGATTTTGTTTTACAATAAATTTTCCTTTATTTACTACAATAATGGATTTGTTTGTCTCCCAATGTAAGTTGAAAGAATTTTTAGAGAAAAACATAATAAGGAAGTGAATAAGTCAATAACATTAATACTATACACAAAGGTAGAAAATAAGATACAAAGCAAAAATATAGTATTACAGTAGTACATATTTGATTAATCTATTAATTATTTATTATAAAGACACAAAAATTTAATATTTTTCCCATTTTAAGGAAGAATTCTGATTTTTTTTTTTTTCGAGACAGGGTTTCTCTGTATAGCCTTGGCTGTCCTGGAACTCACTCGGTAGACCAGGCTGGCCTCGAACTCAGAAATCCGCCTGCCTCTGCCTCCCAAGTGCTGGGATTAAAGGCGTGCGCCACCACCGCCCGGGCGAATTCTGATTTTTTAAAACTATTAATACTATGTATCTTATTTAAACGTTGGCTTGATGTTTTAGTCTCCAGAGTGTCACCAAAACCATTTCAGGAGATCTACACCTCAAGTCATTGCCATGTTAATTAAAATCATTTTAGCCATTTTCACTGTTTTTAGTGTTTGCATCAACTGTACTAAAATAATAATGAATACATCACCGATTCTATTCCCAAATCAAGGCACCAAACTGGTAGTGGTCAGGGTATCTCTCACCGTGCTGCGCACTAAAAGTAGTAGAAGGCGCACCGGAGGGCAGTAAGATTTAACTGTATTACATCCTGACCCTGGAGCTCGGTTAGGTTTTTTGAGTTCTATTGTTGGCTGGTGATGCAGCTTTGATCTTTTCCACTTTTTAGTTTTTACTCAATGAATATGAGAATGAGCAGGTACCACATCTGAAGTTTACATTGAAGCAGTGCAAGGAATTTCCCTTAAATCCTTAAAAATCAGATACAGAGTAATTTTGGATGGCGTTTTATAAACAACACTAAAGAATGTGGATTATGGATGTCTTGAGTAATGAGTAACTTTAATTGTGTGCGATTAAGGATGATTGTTATGTGCATTAAATATTGATGAAGCAGTTTTATATATAACTTAAAAATAATCACTTTGCCTTCTCTGCAATGCATCACTACTGCCCACCTGGCGTGTTTTTCTGATCTATAGTGAATAATGCCATGCTTTTCAAAATGTTTTTATTTTTTGTTCTCTCTCTCTCTCTCTCTGAGTGTGTGTGTGTGTGTGTGTGTATGAGCGTGCACATGTATGTGTGCAGAGAAACCAGAAGAGGGTGTTGGATCCCCTAGAGCTATAATTATAGGCAGTGATGAGCTGCCCCAGCATAGATGAGAGGCTTTCACTTGGTGGTCTGCAAGAGCAGTACATGCTCTTAACTGCTGACCCATCCTTAACAATATTACATTTTATTTAAAATTATATTATAATCTGAAAATTAGAAAAAAGAAAGTGAAAGATTTTGATGTACCCATCAAGTTTTTCCTGTGGACTTTTGCAGCATGAATAAAGGATAGTGACCATACGTGATTATAGAAAAGAGTAAGACTTAAAAGCAGAATTCTTAGGAGGGCAGACACTGAGAATGGTTAAATACCAGAATCTCATCATTTATTGTGTCCACATAGAGAGACTCTTTTCAACCAATTTTATATTTAACATGCCTAGGGCATTAGACACTGTAAATTATCATTAACACTAAGTGTCTCTTAGGACAGAATAGAGTTCTAAGCAAAATCTTAGTATGAAATGCAGATAAAAATAATGACAGAAGAAACAACATATCTAGACACCTCTTTAAAATGCTATCATATTTCTTAGAAAAACATATCTTTACATAGAATCTTAAAATTGTTAATTAAAATCATTTATTTTTTCCTACATTTTGGATGAACTTTTTCTATTAGGGAGTATTTTGTATGCAATTAGCTAAAAATGGTATTAAATACACTTACTGCTGTGATATATATATATCACATATATATATATATATATGATATGGCATTATCTATATAATATACGTATCTATGAATGGTACATATGTGTATTAGCTTGTGAAAGGGAAAGCCTATCATAAGGTTTCTTTTTATGATATATGTGTGACCAAGGCAATGATTTGTTTTCAGGATAGTGGGATTTTCAGAGAATATTAACTGATGAATCAGAAAAGCCCAAGGAGGAAAAAAAGAAAAGAAAAGCCCAAGAAGGGGTCCAGGATCCTGATTCCAGATTGATGTTTGTAGTGGATGTTTCTGATGTTTTTGTTGCTACACTGTTTGCATAAGACTATAAATAAGACTGAAGATGTATTGACTTGACATGCAAACATGGTCATTTAGGCTTGGCATCTATTGTATATCTCAGATTTGTAAAAAAATAATAAATCAACTTGTTTTAAAAACCTTTCTCAAATCTTGGTCATCAATATGCTATGAACTTATTTTTGTTGGTATTCATTCATGAAAACTATAAAAATGCTTACAGCAAAAGAAAAATTTATTTCTTTAATAATTATAAATAAATTTGTGAAAAGTACCACCTAATTTACAAATATAAAATCTGAAATACTTCAAAAGCAAAAGTATTTTGAGAATTAGTATGAAGTGGAAACTTCTCCATCTGACTACATGGAGCAGGGCATAGTCAAAGGCAGGCATTTATGAAACACGGGTTAACTTTGTATTTAAACTTTTGTTTTATCTCTGCAATATATGTGTATGTGTGTATGAACATTCCAAAATGTAATACATTAAAATCTCAAACACTGTTAGTTCCGAGCAGGTCAGCAGTTGGACACTCAACATGAACAGCAGTTTGAAAGTGATCTAGGCAAAAGGGTTTGCAACAGGAATGAAGGTGAAGGAATATTTTTGGACACAATGTGCTGAGTTAATACAGCAGGACCAGAGATACATAGTAGCCCATATGTGTAGTTGCTAGAATGTTAAGCCTAGTACCCGAATTATACAGGTGGAGTTTGGCACTATTTAGTTGAAAACATGGCTTCCGAGAGTCAATTACAACTAGACTGAAAATTCTTTTGCCTTATCTCCCACAAATCATTATGCGATATTAGCCCTTTGGTTAAGTTCTCATTTTTTATATTATAAGCTTATTTATTCATTTATGTGATGTGTTTATTAAATGTTATTCTATAATAAATGGGTTGTATAGTCTTTTAAGGGAAGGAGAAGAGGAGAAGGGAGAAGAATGCACAAGAAGAGATGGAAAGAGAAAGGGAGAGATAAAGGGAGGGAGAGGAGAAAAGAGGGGGTTGGTGAGAGAGGGGGAGAAAGGAGAAGGAGCAGGAAGGAGAAGGAAGGATATTGAAACATTAATAATTTTCATTTTAATGTATGTGATATGTAGAATTAGAGATAGCTGGGCATGATGACATACACATTAATATCAGCAACAGCAGAGAGTTTCTACTATTGCACATCTTGTGTTTCTACTATTGCACATCTACAATTCAAACAGATTCCTTTAAGGGGAACATATGATAATAAAATCTGAGCAGTTCAATAAATTTTTATGAAGTGGAATTCTGGAAAAAAATACTAAACACACAGAACTGAGGGTGTGTGAAGAATGGGTTTGAAATTTACATAGAGAACCAGAGGCAGAAGAAAGCCCTGGTGACTGATTTTTTTGTGGAGTTGTGAAGGATCATGAAAGGTGAGATCTGATCGATTTGATAGCGGGGTGAATATGGGTATGGGTTCCAAATCAGGACAGTTCCCAAGTTCCTTGTGAAAATGGTATTTTATTGTGTGAGTCTCACTGGAGATTCTAAGATTCATTCTCATATATGAAATTTTCAGTGATACGAGAACTCAAATATCCTTGCTTCTTTATGGTGTTCCATTGAATTCTATCAAGAGTTGAAATTGACTACATAGACTTTCGGTGACAAAGATACTCTGTTTGTTCCTTCCTTCTGTAAGTATCATCTTAGACTTCCTGTGCTGGTATTGACTCAAGAGACTTATGGCTCACTAATTTAAATTAACAACAATTTTAGAACTTCATGTTTAATAACAGATGTTTTGATGTATGTATATATTGTAGACTAAAACCAGCCATTATCACATCCAATGTCTTATGTACTTTATCTCTCGTGTTAAGCACATTCAAATCTATTCTCCGAGAAGTTTTCAAATATACATTGTTATTAGATCTTTGAAGTTTATCTGATTGAATTTTTTTGTGCTCTGTTCATCATCTCTTCCCTGCTTCTGTAAACTTGACTCTTTTGAATTTCACCTAAAAGTTATATGGTGTCTTTCTTTCAACATTTTTATTAATTATAAGTATGTATGTATGTGTGTATATAAAACAAGGTACTCATGTAGCAGTCAGAGGACAACTTTGTAGTCAGTTCTCTTCTTCCACCTTCACATGGGTCCCAGGGATCAAAATTATGCTACCAAGCTTAAGTGACAGGTGCCCTTTTACTGAACTATCTGACAGCTCTTGTCTTTATTTTAAATCTAGCTCATTATCATTTATGCGTGAGTGTTCATGTTTGTTCCTGTGCACATTGTATGCTCATTCACCTGGAGGCGGGAGAATAATCTCAGGTGCCTCTCCTCAGGTATTGTGCACCTGTCTTTGAGACAGTGACATTCCTTAACCTTGGAGCTCAGTGATCAGACTATGCAGACTGGCCAGCACCTGCCGGGGACCCTCCTGTTCTGCCTCCCAGAGCTGAGATTATAAGCTGGTGCCACACTTGCTTAGTTTTTAATGGGGCTTCATGGGAGTTGACCACAGGTCTTTGTGCTTGCTGACCAGGTATCCTGACTCTTCTTGTTACTTTTTTATTTACTTTATCATCTGGAAAAAATGTAAATAGAATGTGTGATCAGTTTGAGATTGTTCCCTGGATATATAAATACTCCGAGCTTGGTATTCTAACCCCGTTTCCCTTACGCTATTCTTTGCCCAGTTTTCAGGAAGGCATCCCTGTGCAGTATTAATTTTCTTGCAGTTTATCATTTTCAGGTCCTTTTCTCTGCTTTTGAAGCGATCCTTTCCTTTTGCTCCTACGCTGTCTTAGAAAACTGTCTAGGACTTCAAGGAAAAAGATGGAGTTCAGGTCATCTGGAATGCACTGACTTCCTAGTGTGGGGCCAAGAAAAGAGACTGCTAGCAACTCGTATTTAGTATGGCATCAATGAATTGACAGGGAACACACACACACACACACACACACACACACACACAATCAATCAATCAATCAATACAAATGCATGATTTTAGACAAGAGTTGTGTGGCAAGTTAATGTGTTTGTGAGGTAACAAGGATACTGTGCTACAGACTGGAAGGTAGGGGAAACTGAGTCAGTAACTTCCTGCCTATGATGCTACAAAGAACTGCACTGGGAGAAGAAAGGAACTACCAGTGGAGGGAGGGCACATCAGCTGAGGCCAAGGTAACAGTGGGGGACAGGAGGGCCATGTCCTTTCAGTTTAGGGAAGAACTTGCCTCAGAAACTATGAAATGTTTGACTATAAGGAGCCACATGCTCAACAAACACCAAATCCTTCTAGACTGTTGTCAAGATCTATTTTTTCCTTTGCCCCTTTATTGATGAGTTTTTAAGGATAAATTTTATTATGTGTTATTAATCTTCCAACGTCTCTGTGTGTGCACACGTGTGTGTGTAAGTGTGGGCACATACATACCACGACCCATGTGGGGGTTAGAGAACATCCTTGGGTGTCAGTCTTTACCTTCCATCTTGTTTGGGACAAGGTCTCTTGGTGTTTGCCCTGTTCACTCCAGGCTAGTTGGACAGAAACACGTCCCATCTCTACCTCTTGTCTTGGTGTGGGGTGTTGGGATTACACATGCTATCACATTCATGCTATTACACATGTGTTGGCTCTGGGTATCTGAACTGGGGTCTTCATGTTTGTGTGGTCAGTGCTTTACCCACTGAGCCATTTTCTCAGTCTAGTTTTTATTACCTTTAATAGTCAAATGATGCTTAGTTATCTCTGTTCTGCTGAAACAGGGTGGTATGCCAATGTAAAGGCAACTGACATATATATGTGAGCTAAGCTAGTTCCACTTCTGTCTCTCAGGAGCACCTCATACATATCGCATGTTCACAGCACACTGTGGCTTACGTACATAATTCTGTTTCTACACCCTCCCCCCAATATAGTTCTTGGCTATTATTTACACACTTAAGACATCTTTTAACAAGCTACTTTCTAGCACTTACCTGAGCAGTCGAGATTTATACATCTCTAAATAAGATAAAAACCCAACCAGAACCACACAAAGATCAGTACCCTGGCTACTGGAAATGGGGTATTTTAAAGGATAGAACTTTGACAAAGCATAGACTACACATGCGGTGACTTATTAGATATGCGGTGATGTAATATACAAAATCGCCAATACAACTAAAACTGATGCTTCCTCATTTCTAGTCTACAAACCTAGGAAGTTAAACCATGTTAAAGCCGTACCCCGCAGCGTGTCACGTGTGCAGCGAAATACTGAAAGCTAGCAGAGAGGAAATAGCGTCGAGATGAAAAGGTTGAATGTGTCAAAAGCTGAAGATATCTCATGCAACAAGGCATGATGGGAAAATAATTATTAGTCCAAAATCTTATGCCTGCCTAAGTAATTACTGCAGGGGTAAGGCAAAATAAAGTCATTATAAATATATAGAATGATCATCTTTTTATAACTCAGTACTAAAAACTAAAATTCCAGGCCGGCATTGTCTACAACATGATCACCCGCACTCTGGTCAGACTTGAACTTCTTGTATTGGGCATCCAGTAGGAACTTAGCAGTCACTGTGGAAACTCCTAGACTTTGCCTCAGCACCACAAACTGGGGAAAAACGTTTTCCTGGTGCTAGTTTGGGAGATGTGTGCTATCAGAGAAGATAAGACCAGAGGGGAGCGAGGCTGAAGGAGTACGCTACCATGCTAAGTACTAGAAAGGAAGAAAAAAAAAAAAAATGAGGGCAAGAGACCTGTGAGCAATGCTATCGTGAAACGCATTTGCTAAACACAGAAAACGGAAGTCGAATGCTTAAGCTTCTACTTCAGCTGATGAGAAATGTTGGCTCTCAGGGAATAATAATACCTGGCAGAATGTTGAAAAGATGGAAAAGAAGCAGCGGATGAGGTAGATAGGGAACGCAGCAGGGGCAGTAGAGTAAGAGCAAATTTACCCCTAGATGGAATCGGACCCAGTGATTAGCTATCTTCGTGGATAGACAGGGCTCAGGTTCGTTTCAGCTTTCCCTCCTGACTGCTGCTGTAAACTCCCAGTCGGAATGCCATTGGTCTTTTGCTTGTTGGAGTCACAGTTTATTTTGTATTTTGTATTTTGTATTTTGTATTTTGTATTTTGTATTTTGTATTTTGTATTTTGTATTTTGTATTTTGTATTTTGTATTATTTTGTATTTTGTATTTTGTATTTTGTATTTTGTATTTTGTATTTTGAATAACACTTCTCTTTTTGTGTTTGTTTATCTCCACAGTTGACTAAGTACACGATGAAGTAGTGGATCAGAAGTCTATGCCCTAGAAATAAAATTTCTAACCGTTACCTGCTCAAGTGTCTTTCCCCCCAATACTCTTTTTGCCCTACAATTAATTAATCTGATAAGAATCCTAGGTCAAAAATAATGTCTCGGTTTTTCAATTGTGTTCCAGCCTCCAGGGTTGGAATATTATTGCCATTTTTTTTTTTTGAGACAGAGTCTTTTTATATATGGTCCAGGCTGACCTCATTCTTAGGCTTCCCAGTGTCGGAAACACTGGTGTGTAGCGTCACACCTAGCTCACCCAGAGTTAATATCTTGGGTTCCCTTGTAATAAAATATTCAATAATGTGCATTACCATATTTTATGGACTAGGTACTTGGTAGACCTTCAATTTGGAAATTTAATACTTGTGTTCTAGAAAATTTTACGCATGAATTCGGTGGTCATTTTTTTTTTTCATTTTCTTTCTGGATTTCTTTCTGGATTCCTAATTTGCTTAATCGTGACCCACAAATGAGCACCGTTCATGTCCCCCCCTCATTTCTCCCTCTTTCTCTCTGCCACTGTGTTTACTTTTGCATTTTGAAACAGTCCTTAGGTTTTCTCCCTTTCTCTTTCCATATTTCAGAGTATCCTGATGCTGACTTCTTTAAACAGTCTTTTATTCGTAAATGACTAATTTTGAAGCTACATTAAAAAAAAAAACATTTATTTTCCTAAGTTTGTTTTCTTTGTGCCTTTCTTATTTGGATATTTTCATCCACCTAAATGAATTTCTGGAGTGTATACTTTCCTCTTGTGAGGAGGAGGAGTAAGGGCAGGTGGGAACAAGGCTCTCTGATCCAACAAGGCTCTCTGTGTCTTCTGGATCCTGTCCCCGAGGCTGTGCAGTGTCTCTCCCTGCCCTACACAAGCTCAGGGAGTTCATTTTTCTTCAGTTCATTTATCCTCACTCCAGATGGCTTCCAAAGGTATAGCCTCAGGCTTGATGGTAAACTCTATGTTGCTAATGTCCAACTGACTGTTTAGTTCTGAAAAGCATCCCTGAAGTCATCAGCTCCCTAAAGACCTTTCTTCTGTTGTTGGCTTCTCTAGACGGCATCATCTTTGAGTCTTTCCAGGTTTCACTTCGTATTTCATAATACCCAATAACATCCGACAAGTCTCTGTCATCTTTTTTTCATTCCACAGGATCTTCTGGAATTATCTCTTTTATCATGTTCTGCGAATGCTACTCATTTTGTCAAAATCAGTGTAACATACTTTCTTAATGGAAATACTTTTTCCTCCCTCCGTGCTTCCTGCTGCATTCACTCTCAAGATCATGACACATCATGCAGTCGCACCCATGTATAATCACGAAGTAAAACTGTCATTGTATTACTTGATCACCCAAATATATCAGCTTGTGTGTGTGTGTGTGTGTGTGTGTGTGTGTGTGCATGTGCGTGCACGCACGCATATGTTGAATTAAAGACACATTATTTAGTTTGCTATTTCACATCTTTTGCTGTTGGGTTCTAGTCTAGCTTTCCCAATGGTTTCATGTCTCATTTTTTTTTTGTACGATCCTTTGAAAGGAATTTTCATGTTCATTGTTGCTTTAATAGCTCTATGTTAAAGTTATACCTCTTCTATCAAAGAACATTAGTCTACTATTTAATCTACCTTTCACACATTTCTTGGACTTACTGCTTTAAAAAAATTTTTTTTTAAAGTATGTGCATGCATCTGTGTGTGCCTATGTGCACACGAGTGAGAACAGTTACCCTTGGAGGTCTGTCTCTGGCACTAGATCATCTGGAGCTGGAGTTTCAAGCACTTGTAAGTTACAAGCCCTTGTGAACAGAAAGGTGTGGATGCCGGGAACCAAATGTGGGCAATGCTCAGGGGCAGTATGGACTTTTAACCACTGAGCCCTTGCTCCAGCCCCAAGTCCCGCTGCCATTTAGCTGACTCGTTCGTATTCCCAGCATGTGTAGAACACCTTTGCCACTGTGGGCCTTCAGCATCTCTAAAGGTGTGACAGCACAAATGATGTGCTCAAATGCACAGTGTACATACTTAGGGGTCATCACAAGGTCATTTAGTGTTTGTTGTGTCCATTCCTGATTATATTCTTGTATCCAAGAAATAGTAGTTAAGATCTGGTATATCTATTCTTTGTTTACTTCTATTATGCCTTGCATATATCCTTATCTTTTGTTGTGAAATATATATATACATATATGTATATATATGTATATATATGTATATATATCATAAAATAAATAGAATTATTCATTTGTAAATGTCAGAAAAATCAGGGGAAAACTTGCCATTCATAGTAGACAGAATCTGTTGCTCCCCTTAAAGTAGTCTAATTATTTTTCTGGAGACATACTTATAGAGCTACTTGCAGTCGCACTAGAAATAGATTTCTGGCGTCACTTAATGAGATTTTTTTTTTCAAATTCACATTACGTATTCTGCACACTTTTTCATTTAAGTACATTACTTAATATTTTATTTGTTTTATTATTCATATTTTGGGGGTAAAACATTTCTATTTATATTCAATGTTGGTTGAATTATATGCCGGAGGAGGAGTGCACAGAAGTTTCTCACAGTCCATTTCTAAGAGTGCAGCTGCCTAATGTGTCCGTGATTTCCACCTCTGCAGCAGGTTTTCCATTAGTTTCTAGGAAGGTAAGTTAACAGCTCATTCCATGTTCAATGACAAGCCCCCAATCTCCAACCAGATTTCCTCTCTTCCTAGCTTTGCATCTAAAGCAAATATACCCCATGAAAGCTTCTGTAATTATGTCCCATGATCCATTTTGGAATTCATTTAAATGTGTCTCAGCACTGGGGGCATGCTTTTCTATTTAATCTGTCAATAGTATTTTACATGGAACCACGGTTAAACATTTCTGTAGCTTCCTTCTTTCCTGATCATTCACCAGTGGGTTGCCTCTTTCAACCAGGTCACGGTGACTGCACTCTCAAGCTCTTTCTGTGTTAGTTGTTTATGTCTGATATCATAATGCCATGTTTGTGGGTCATAGAGACATTTAAGCCATGGATTTCCTCCTCCAGAGTCACAGTCCTGGGTTAGAAAATAATTCACTAGTGAAGTATAAAGAGTTACAGAAGAAGTGACTTTAACAGTAGTAGAGGAAGCATGCACGAAAGGCAGAGATAGGGTTTGGATACAGCATCCAGGCTGGATAAAAAGAAAGGTTAGGTTCAAGAGAGATGAGGCATCAATGCACAAACCTAGAGCCAGAGCTGGTTGGTATATTAGTAGCCATGAAGTATGGGGTTATGTCAGTTAAGACAAGGCTTGAGGTAGGGGATGCAGGCCCTCCACTCACACCTTCAAACTTAGAATAGGGAGGCGATATGATGAAAATGATACTTAAAGACACACATCTCAGGCAAGACACATAAGGGCTATTTTAAAAGATGAATAAACTCGGTCTGGCAGAGTGAACAGCTAGTCGAGAGGATTAAAATAAAGGTAAGCACAAACAGAATGCATTTATGAAAAATTGGAAATATACACCCAGAGACACTAAGATTAAAGGCAAGAGAAAAAAAAATGTGTAGAAGCCCCAACTCTGAATTTCAGTATTCGTTCAAGTGCAGTACCCATACTTTGGCCACTAGGTGGCGGTCTTTGTCAGTCATTAATGTAGATTTTTCAAAGATGAATTTAGCAATACTAAAGGAGGAAAAAGTATCTTGAGTTTTTGTGTCATGCAATATTGGGCATTTACCTAACATCCAGGGCTGTGGATATATATCTGTAAATATTTCCCAATCTCTTTTATTCCTTTGGGTAGGGCTCACAAGTAAGAAAGGAGACGAGGGGAAAACTTCGATATTTACATCTTAGTTCGTGTGTTTGTTTGACTCATTGCCATTTCTGGCGAAGGCTGGCCATAATAGATTATATTGACTAGAAATTTCCCGTACTTAATCCAATATTGGCCATGGTGAGGTAAATAGGAGAGAGGTTCACATGTTGCCTGACCGAAGGATCAGTCACTTGCTGCCACCTTGAATTATTAATCTCAGGTGCTGAGCACAAAGCAAAGCTCTCGGTTACTTCCTTTACACTGAACAAACCTACCTGGCGGGTGAGAAGAGAAAACGTGTGAGAGGACCTGGTTATGAATATTGAAGAAATGATTGATGTATAAATGAACGAGCATCTTAATTCAGTGCAAGTCTTTATCCGGGAACATTGATTCCATGGCAATGTTTTGAAACATCAGGCATGCTGGCTCACACGATCCCTTGAGCTCCACTGGCAAAAGAAGTCAACTAACACAGCCAAAGTTCTGTAGAGAAATACTTTCTGAGTTCCAAGCGCTTAACGTACCCATGAACTTTTGTTAACCTATGCTTTGAGAAAAAGTTCCTTTAAAATGAACTAATAGCAAGTTCATAAAAGTCGTCTTCGAGGCGCCTACACAACATGTAATTAACAACAAAGGGTTACAGCGCAAACAGGGTTCTGATCTCTCCAAATGGTTTTTAATTCTAAGTTTCTTAATAACCTTTAATAAAGCCCCGCGATTGTAACAGCCATTACAACTTCATGGCTTCAGCAAGTCTGAAGGCTCCTCCTCGATTTATTTCCAGCATTTCCCTTTAGAGAAGAAATCGCAAGTACCTTGTTCCCTTTAGAGAAGAAATCGCAAGTACCTTGATGCAGCTCTACATTTGTTGCCTGTTCTGAAAATTAGGTTGTCAATTCTCTCTTTAGGAGAAGAAAGGGAGGTTATTTCCTTTCCTCCCAATAGCTACATTTTAATGAATTTTTTATTTTACTGATTTATTCTTGACTGTCTTTTCCTTTCCATTTGACCTTTTGGGCCAATCAGGGCTTTTAGCCAAGGATCAAAGAAATCGGAGTCCTGGCTTAGGCAAATCCCAGACTCATTTCTTTTACCTGATTTCCCTGCCTTATCTCTGCCTGACAAAGATAATCATCACATAATATTAATCACCTGGAACCCTGACCTCTGAAACAGTTTGTAAAGCAAAATTTCTCCACGGCAAGTCAATACATTTTAATGCTGAACGTGGATACCCCATAAGACAGCAATGTGCTTTTACTTATTTTCTTAAAGTGAAATCTACATAACACAAACTTTGCAATCATAGTCACTCGAAGCTGTGTAACTCAGTCACTTCCAGCATATTCGTATGAAAGTACAGCCTTGGAATATGGCCACTATGTATACGTATTGATTGTGTATGAATGTTGAGAAGGGCATCCTTAGGCAATCTTGTCATTGTGTGAACATTACAAAGTATGCTCACCCCAAATAAAGTTTCTGTTTTGCCTTCCCATTGGACTGCTATCATATATGTGATCCATCACTGACTGAGACATCATGTAATGCACAGCCTTTCTATCACTAGAAAAAGAACCTGTGTGTCCATTAGCAAACAGCCATTTCTCCCTCCTCCTGGTTCCTGACAGTTACTAACCTGCTTTTTCCCTCTGTGTTTGCCTAATCTCATTATTTTATAGATGTGTTTTTTTTCTTTTCTATGTTCTTCCTTCCTTCCTCCCCCCCTTTGTCCCTCCCTCCTTCCTTCCCTCCCTCCCTCCCTTCCTTCCTTCCTTCCTTCCTTCCTTCCTTCCTTCCTTCCTTCCTTCTTCCTTCCTTCCTTCCTTCTTTCCTTTTCCTGAAATATGACTTCACAAATAACCTCTGTTTCTGTTTTTTTTCTTCACATGATCTCTTCAATCTCCATTTATGTCACATCATATGTCCTTACTTTATTCCTTGTTATGATTAATAATAGCCATTATATATATATACACTATATTTGCTTGTCCATCCCTGGGTTGATGAGCTTCTGGGGTTATTTCAACATTATAAATATTGTTGCTATGAACATTTGCATATGAGCTCTTGTTTGAATAATTTGCTGCTGATTTCATTTTGTATATACCTAAAAGGAGAATTTCTGACACATGTGGTAATTCTCTAATTTATTGGGAAAACATAATTTTATGTGTGCTGATTTTGAAAAGGATCAGTGCATCAGCACTAAGCCCATATATTGACATGGTCAATATATAAGGTCAGATCTTACTAAGTACCTATCATATTTGTATGAAATACATTGAACTGATATAGTTATCTATTCTTTTCCTTTTATCAGTATTATCAGAAGTAAAATAAGTTATTTAGACAATGCAGATGACAACAATCGTATTTCTCTAATCAAAGTTACGTGCCTCTCTAATTCTGTACTTACCTTTAAAAGTATTCCTTGGGCTCCAACAGTGCATCAAGATCTATTTTGGGGGGCCTGGAGATACAGAGAAAAGGACGAAAGGTATTATACTGAGCAGAACTGCCTTTAGGAAAGGAAATTATTTTGCATATGGACAAAGTAAATGCATTGTGAAGACACAAAGAGTTGTGAATGTTTTATCCTAGGGTTTGAGAATGCTCAAATTCTAGTGTGTGAGATATTGTTAAAATGTAGATTGGAATAAAAAAACCATGAGATTTATAAATATAAACATTCAGGAACATGAGATTCTGTCTCACTCAGAACGACATGAAGCTGTGAGTGAGCCTTCCTAAGGTAGGGGCTCCTCGTCAGGAAGAAGAATATGCAGTGTCTATCAGGAACATACCAAGGAAATGTCAGAGGTAAGAAAGTTCCACAGAGAGAAAACAGAGGTGATCAGGATTCTGTGGGAGACGAAGGTTTGATGACAGAAAAACATTGAATAGGAACCTGTCTTCCCTGACATTCAAGGTCAGGCGAATACAGAGCAAGGCCAAATTCCTTTGATTTTCTACAATCACAAATGAGTGTTCATTTCTAGACCAGGCCTGTCAGAGCAACACTTTTCCCTTAAATAAATAGATGAATGCCCCCTTTTTGAGCTTCTTTTTCTCTTTAAGCATTGGTTTCTTTCGCTTGTATGCCTTCAGTTAACATTCTGCACATTTCTTATGTATTTAACCAAATTGAAAGCCAGAAGGATATATCAAATTACATTTAGAAATTTCTGAATTTCTATAATGTTTATTGTTTAAATTATTTGGATGGAGCTATTAGGAACAATCCATTGCTGGAAATTATTATTTATTAATCTAATGTCACATCACTAATAATTCCTAAGAATAAAATTTAAAACATAATGACATGGTTTTAGATGACCAAAGATTAATTAATCCCTGGAAACACAAAACTGTATTTTAATTTATGTCCATACAATCAGAAAATAGTCCATAGTTTCATCCATGTATCAACTGATAGCACAATCATTAGTATTATTGGCTTTTAATTTTTAATGAAGCATCACATAATTCATTTGTAAAATGAACAACTCAGTGCTGTAAGAATAAAACCAAAGATGGTGACACAGTTTTAAGTTTATTAGACTTAAACTTTAAAAAATTTTACTTACTTTAAAATTCTTTCTTTTTTGTTATATGGTTATTTGAATAATTTACAGCTAATAATTATATGCCTTTTTGCCTACATTTTAAACTAGTTTTAATTAATACTATTTTCCTCACCTATTGCATTGCCTACATGCACATTTTGTTTTTTTTTTGGTTTTTTGGGTTTTTTTTTGCTAATACTAATTTGTGATGATGTTATTTAGGCATTGGGAGCACTCGTCTTGAGGTCAAGCGGCTCTACATTTACTATTTTACTATGTAAACGCATACCAAGAAGTAAATTAACTATGAGTATCGATTTTTAACTTTATCGCAGTGAGAGGCATTCATAAATGGAGTTTTTGAAGAAGATAATAGATGAAGTGCCCCCCGAAAGTGTTCTATGTGTGGCGAATGTTGATGACCTTTCCACAGCGTTCTGAAGGCATGTACTCTTCAGGAAATAAGAATGCTCTTTTTCTGAAGAGAAACAGAGAGTAGTATGTCTGTTGGAAAGAGGGAGTTACAGGAGTGATTGTTAAGGGGACTGGAAGTGGTAGAGGAAGGGAAACTGCTGTTGGGATATACTCAAAACAAAACAAACAAAATAAAACAAAAAGACTAATATATAGTAGAATCCATGTCCTACTGCTTAATTATTGTAGATAGTTGCCATTAAGACTTCTTTGGTAGACATCCTTTGGCTAGATTTTATCTACCTATCTTTCCTATACAAGTAATTATTTTATTTGTGTGTGTGTGTGTGTGTGTGTGCTGCCTTTCTGTGCCCAACATCCCATTAATGTCAGCCCAGAAAGAGGACTGTAGCATTAGGAACCCCCAGAGAATCTTTTTATTCTTTCCCGACATGCCCAGCAATACACCTTTTAGTACGCAGTGTCCTAAATTCTTAATCAAACTAAGTACCTCCTACACTAGCTTTGGACCTTATAGGAATGCAATCTTCCACGGTATTCAACTATTGGGTTTGTGTTTGCTGGAGAAGAGTGTGAGATTTTAATAATCATGACAAATCTCTTATACATACCTAATTTATTATAATCAAAATAGTAGGAAAACAATAGGCACATAGTTGTCAGCCATATGTAGGGAGTAAAACAGAAATTCTTATGTAAAGACAGACAAAACAAACTCCAAGTTTGTTCATTGCTGTTGTTGTTGTTGTGTGTGTTTGTAAGGTTTGTTTAATTTTGTTTTTGTTTGACATGTTTTGTCCTTTTTTTGAGAGAAATAACAAAAAGTAGGATAGGAAGCTAGAAGGATATAGGACGAAAGAAAAAGTTGGGAAAGGGAGGAAAACATGATCAGAAAATATTGTATAAAGAATTAAATGAAAAATTTAAATAAATAAAATATTTTATGAGGAGAATAAGCCAGCATGAAGTTTAGTGATCGAAGAAAACTCTTTATGATGTATACACAAGGTTCCATATAAACGGGAGGAATGGAAATTGCTAACGAGATGTAGTCAAAACAAAACAAAACAAAACAAAACAAAACAAAACAAAACAAAACAAAACGAATGTATAGAGAGAGCCCACAGGTTGAACTGAAGCCCTTAATAAAAACTGTGAGGGATTATTTTAATTATTTTGGTGTTTGCAAGTGTTACACAGTTCAAATATATTTGAACAAAAGAAATAATATGAGGGAAACTTTCCATGCGTGTGTGTGTGTGTGTGTGTGTGTGTGTGTGTCTGTGTGTGTGTGTGTGTCTGTCTGTGTTTGTGTGTGTGTGTGTATGTATGTATGTGTACGTGTATGTGTGTCTGTGTCTGTGTGTTAATATACTGCAACTTGTTTCCTTCTCTGTTAGAATGACCATCTGTGGTGCCAGAAAATGACTATGAACAGACTAGAACAGTGACATGTCTCTTTTTGTCTGAAGTAAAGTCTAGACATTTGTTATTTTTTTTTTTTTTGGCTTGGCTCTACAGCTTTGGTATACCATGGGTTAAATAAAGGTTAACTTCAAGTGAAAAAGGAAAATCAGTTGATTTGTTTTAGTGTTAAAGGGGCATGGTAGCAATAATTTTAGATGCTGTTAGTGCTCTTATAACTCAAGGATGCCTTTTCATTTTAAATTTTCTTTTCCCTCAACTCAGAATTTGCACACCAGTGGTTTTCATAATGTATATGAGCACTGTGGGACATTTGAAAGGGGGAAAGAAGAAAATCTACTATAGTTTAAAAAGCATCCTTGCCTCTATTTGTTCTTTCATGATTCTTAGCCAGGAAGTGTTATGGCTAACAAGATTTATTTATTTTTTTTACATTAACTTATCAGCAGTTATTTGGAGAAAAGTTTTTCTTCAAAATAGACCCTAAACCTGTTGTTGGCTTTCTCTTCTTTTCTGTCTGGAATAAACACAGACTTGTGATTATTTTATAGCCTTCTTCCAACATATTTGTCTTCCTTGGGGAAGGGGTAAAGGCAACTAAGATAGTTTATCAGTCAATGTGAGTTAAGAAGCTCCATATGTCTTTGGGATTACTCTTGGATCCACCACATTCTTTATGTGGCTTCAAGGGGTATTAGCTGAGAGGTTTGCCTGTGATGGTTTGATCAGGCAGGAGGAGCACATTCAGTTTTATTTATATTTGATCTGTTGCTATTCCTGCTGTATGTCTTCTGGATAAAGTATCATAAATAGAGACAATCATATAGAAGATTTTCCAGTTACTCAGTTAACTCTAACAAATATTAACAGCAGTGTAGTGAATGTCCTTATGGGCTGTGTGAAGAGATGGTGTTATACCTATGGGTAGCTTAGATGCCAGCTATAGTCTGTTTTGTGTGGATACTCTTTTGGCCTACCCATGTAAATCAGGTAATTATCCAAAAACAGTCTCCTTTAGTCAAGAAGATTAGGTAAGGGTTAGGTAGACAACCTTTTCATAATTCCCAGGACACATTATAGCCAACTGATTTCTTTGACATGGAATTTGCTTATGAGTCCAAAAGGAAGGTAATTTTCTTCATACATTTTGTCTTAGTTATATACTATTAGTGTGAGGAGGTACTATGACGAAGACTACTCTTTAAAAAGAAAACATTTAGTTTGAGGCTTGCAGTTTTAGAGGGTTAGTTCATTTCATCATAGCAGAAAGCAGAGAGTATGGTGCTGGAGTGGAAGCAAAGAGCTTTCATCGGAAGGCAGAGACAGACAGAGAGAGAGAGAGACAGAGAGAGACAGAGACAGAGAGAGACAGAGAGACAGACAGAGAGAGAGAGAAGAAGGAGGAGGAGGAGGAGGGGGAGGGGAGGAGAGGGGAGAAGAGAGAGGAGAGACAGAGAGAGAGAGAGAGGAAGAAGGAGGAGGAGGAGGGGGGAGGGGAGAAGAGGGGAGAAGAGAGAGAGGAGAGGAGAGGAGAAGAGAGAGAGAGAGAAAGAAGAAGGAGGAGGAGGGGGAGGGGAGGAGAGAGGAGAAGAGAGAGAGGAGAGGAGAGGAGAGGAGAGGAGAGGAGAGGAGAGGAGAGGA
>JANHMN010000016.1:25774161-25790549 GCA_030674055.1 Rhabdomys pumilio | reverse complement strand
AGAGGAGAGGAGAGGAGAGGAGAGGAGAGGAGAGGAGAGGAGAGGAGGAGAAGAGAAGAAGAGAGCAGAGATATTCTTGGTCTGCCTTGGGCTTTTGAAATACCAAAGCCCAGTCCCAGTAGCACACCTCTTCTAAAAGGCCACACCTCCCACCGCCCAATCCTTCTCAAAAGTTCCATTAACTGGGGAGTACGTTTTCAAACAGATGAGCTCATACAAGCCATTCTCATGTCTCATGCAAACTTTACTAGAATCAAGAACAGACAGAGACAACTCAAGAATGCCACATACTCCAGATTATAAGAAGGGTCCTATTCTCTTCCCATTACAGTTAGGTCTTCCTTAGGAACTTTGAAAGTGAGGGTCTTAGTGTCTTCAACTCCTCATTATTTTGCCTATCACATTATTAATGGTAGCAGCAACTTATTGAAAGCATCTAGTAGGTGTTAAATATAGTTATGGTAACACAATATTCAATTGCTTTAAAAATGATAGCCACATTATACTGTTAGGATAATTATTCAGAGGATTCCATATTTACATGTGTGGATTTTATTTTTCCAACTTTGTTTTACCCTGTATTTTATTGGATAGCATGTTTTAAATGTATTATTCAGAGACATTTAAATGTGTTGAAAAATCAATGTTTTTTGAGATTTTGTATCCATATTTGGCAGGTATCAACTACTTCAAGTCAGTTTTCCAAGTTGGCTTGCTTCAGACAATCTTAAAAGACAAAAGGTTTGAGGCCTGAGAGTTGTTTTCAGTACACCAGAAAGTAAACTATGAGAAAGGTTATTTATGCTGAACTCTTAATCTATTCTTTATGAGAATCAGTTAAAATAACTATGAATCTATTAGTTATTTACAAAGATTCATGGTTTCCATTACAAGAATTCTTGAGGATTGCTTTTTAGTTCAATATTTCTGAAGATCATGTAAGGACAACACAAGACATATTCCATTTTATAAAACGATGCTCTCATGTCTAAGTAATTACCACAAAAATAGAAATACATTTTTCTAGATACATAATCCAGAAATAAAAACCATATTACCGAGAGTTTACATGGAGAAATGCAGACTTCTCTCATAGAATAACTCTAATTTCTGACCATAGAATAAACCTCAGCTTGAATTTTAATAATTTTTACAACATATCTGTCCTTTTGCGTGCGTTCTCTGTCTTTTGTCTTCCAGCAGCAGAGGTTAATGACTCTACAATATCCCAGTTCAACACTAACTGAATCTGTGTATGTGCTACACTGAAAGGCTCTATTTCAAAGAAGACAGAATGTATATGCACCAGGAGATAGGACCTTGACATTTTATTGTGGGGATAAAAAATATAATTGAATCCACAAAAATAAAGGAGAAAACACTTGTGAGTGGAAATAAGTATTCAGAATGCAAACTCGGGATTTCCTGGTTTACAACCTGTCCACTCCATTTACTCTTCTCAAGTGAATGCTTTTTGTCCTCATCCAGCTTTATTTCCCCCCCACCCCGCCCCCAGACATAATCTCACTGTAGCTCTAGCTAGCCTGGAACTCATTGTATAGACCAGGCTGGCCTGGAACTCACAGATATATGCTGGGATTAAAGGAGCGTACTGTCATTGCCTGGCCCGAATTAAATATTTTTACACATATTTGTCTAATCCATCTATCTATCTATCTATCTATCTATCTATCTATCTATCTATCTATCTATAATCTATCTTTGTATCTAGCTATGTATCATCTATTTTTGTATCTATCAATCATCTATCTTTGTATCTATCTATGTATGTATCCATCTATCATTGATCCATGTGTGTGCATATTTGCTATAGTACATGTGTGCCGGTCAGAGGACAATTTGTAGGAATAAGTTTTTTTTTTCCATTATGTGTATCTGGGGAATTGAATGCACTGTGGCAAACCCGGGCCCATGAATACAAACACACACATATACACAAATAAAAGTAAAAAAATAAATATGCTTTTTAAAGTATTCTACTAGGGGTATGTGGGGGGGGGGCAAATGAGTAAACAGAGCAGTGAAATATTGTATGCTTAGTTCTATGAAAATAACTGAGGAAAGGTGTTGCTAGTATCCAGCCCCGAAACACTCATTAGTACCTCACTGGTAATTACGGATCATTTCCAAGTGTTGTTCTCACTCCCACTTGTTCTGTCTTCGAAGGCACTGTCTCATTTTATAGACTGTGCAGCGTTTAGCGACAACCCCAGTCACACTGAGCATCTGATACACGGTCTATCCTTTTAATGATGCATCATGAGCATCATGAACAGGGTTGTCTGAGTTGGACAGCATTAACCATTGCCTTTTGTCTTTAGAGACTCCTGATAGCGAAGTAAATTTCTAGAGAAAAAAATCAGAAAAAGGTGGCATATTATGATCGCTTGGAGCAGGGTTTAAATGAGAAGTGTTATTTAAAGATAGAATATAGAGTATTCTAAATTCCCCAGGGTGTTGGATTCATCCTGTCCCTTCACACTGTTATGGTGCCTTACATGGTAGAAGTTTATAAAGACCAGAAGGAAAACGACGCTTTCCTAGATGTGAGGAGCAGAGTCTGAAGGGCCGTTCGCTAGACAGTCCTCCAGCAGATTCTCATTTCCCTTTCATTGCCATTTAAGAGGTTACCCTGAGGACAGCACTCCTTGGTCTGGGGGAGATGCGGTGTCTATTGTGGGCAGTTGTTCCTATTTTGTGTTTGTTTCTCCTTTAATGAGGACACAACTTTCATCCAGGGAGCTGTGCGGGTCACTTGTTAGTGTGCTGAAACGCGCCGAGGTGCTCCACCAGCTGGAGATTGTGACTGGTAGTTGAATTATTTTCTGCACAGCGAATGGTTTTCCTTTTGACATATTTTAATATACTTGCACACAGAGAGCAAGGGTGGGTGAACAGAAAACAGACTGTTTTATTAACCCAGCAGTCACCTTTGAGGCTTGTGCTTGTCTACTTTTTTCCTTGCCTTTGTACATAATCCCAAGAGACTGGTACCCTGGCTTTGCTCAGAATAACAAAGTCAGGCACAAATCTCCAAACACAATTGTTAGCCGAATGCCAACTGTTTCTTCTCATCTTTTTTTTCTTTCTTTCTTCCTTTTTTTTTTTTAAACTTGAGCATTAAGAATTGCGTCTTCATGGGCAAACCATAACCACTAACGAACCCGCCTGTTATTTCAGATGCCTTCCTACCATTCATGGCATTTATCTTCCATCATGTAATCTGAGGTGCTGAAGGATAATCATTTCTTTGCATGTGTTTTGTAGAGCATCCTTCACCTCTGAATCTTCTAACGGTAAGAAGAAAAGAAGAACAACATGCTAGAAGCTTTGTCTGGACTGCCATTTCAGCCGCAAACACAATTAAGAGAAAGTGAGCTAAGACTTCAGCTCGGTTTGGGAATCCGGGGCCCAGAAGACTAAATTTCACATGCAGTTTTCATACAAATCCATGTTTTGCAGACTTTCCCCAGAAAGATCTGAAATTTCTTCAGGTAGTTTACCTTCATTTCCCAAGGTATATATCTATCTGCTTTTAGAGCTGTACTTTCTAAACAAGCATAGTAGGTAAGTACCTCTAAAATGCCATGTATTTTAATTGTATTCAAAGGCTGGATAAAAATAGGAATAAAACCCCAGAGAACTCTCTTGGTTTCTTGTGGCTGATTGCAATCCATAACAAATGCCCACCGAGTAGCACAGGAGCGAGGGTGAGGATGCTCATCCTTCTCCAGAGAGGGTTATTTTCTCTTCCCTTGTTCTTACCCTCTTCTGCATTCTCAGCACAGTATCAATCCGACAAGCCCATGCTACTAATTGATGTCTTGAAACTTTTATATTTTACAAGTGAGTTCCATGTCATCTCCTTTAATGTCATCTCTAAACCAATCGATGGTGTGTTGTACCAGTGGGAGGGTTAGTGAATACAAGATCTTTTAAAAAGCCTTCTAGAATGAAATAAGTCTTATTTAGAAGGGACATGTTCTTAAGAATTCTTAATTTATGTATACTGATTTTGGGGTACTGGGTCATGCCAATCACCTTCTTTTGCTGAGTTATTTCGTGTGAAAGATAATTATGTTGAAAACATATGCTTTAAGTTTTATTTTATTTTTTATTTTTTTGTCTCTATCTTTGCAGGCAGCAAACATATTGGAAATGGAATGTTTTGAACTAGGGTGGGAGCTCAGAGTAGTTAGCTTGGGGGCGATTCTAGGGTCAGTGACTTGGCTCCATCACCTACCTGATGGGCAGAAGCTAGCTTGTAGCGCATACCTTCTGCTCTTGGTAGCATGTCTAGACTCCGGGTTAATTTACTTGCCGATTTTGAGTATAAATTTTGACCAAGTTCTTGACCTATAATTTTAAGGTAAAAATATGAAAAAGGACCTTGCCATGTCCAAGAAAATAAATAATAAAGGATGGCAGTACGTGATGGTTATACTGCTGACTGCGGCGTGTGGGTCAGACGGTATCACAGAAGCTTTAACAGATCCATTTTCAAGAAATCCTCAATTCAATTATCTTTGAATCCATTTTCACATTACTCCATATGTAGTCTTAAAAATTATACCATTAACTTTTAACACATTCTGAATGAAGTTTGCTGATTCTACTCAGACATCCAGAAGTCAGTGCTTCGGAGGTAACCGATATGTTTTGTTTACAGTTACTTCTGATCTTCTTCAGTTTTTTGCTTAGTCCTTCTGATTTCTTCCCAAAGATATATTTGAAGTAGTCAACTTTTAATGGAAAAAGCACATCTGGTCCTTAAGTCTATAGTACCAGTCTCCTTAGGAATTCATTATCATCCTCACATCCTTATTATGAAAATGAATCCTTCTTTTTAAGCACTGATTAAGCAAGTACTATGAAATGGCTTTATGTTAAGCACTTCACATGCGTTATTCAAATCGTTTGATATTCTAGCAAAGTAGCTAGTCCCATTTTATGGATAATGAACTGAGGCCCAGTCATATTAAGAATTGCATGACTAACAAAAAGCATCACTACTCCATGTCCGTGCAATAATGATTGAGCAGAATTTATTCCACCTTGTTTGGTCTTACCTTTTCTTCACTGGCTTTATTAGCGACGTCTGCAATGGTTTATAAGATGAATAGACTAATCTGAAGTAGATTAAGCCACAGATATAATTTATTGGCTCCTAGAACCAGGAAGGAAAGCTGAGATCCGACCATGAGTGGAACCAGAATTTCAAGTACCTTGAACATCCCTTCCTCATCTCTGCTTCTTCTTTCTGTATGCTGCCTTTGTTCTTGGTCCAGTTCCTCTGCAGCCTTCAGCTCCTCGAGGTTGATGTTCTCACAGCTTGCAATAAAAGGAACCGAGGCTGTAGTTAGTTCAGCTCCATTGTGTGAAGTTTGAACCAGGACTTTCTGGGGTCACATGTCTAGGCCTTGACCTGGTTGTTGGGACCAAGATGGTAAGTGCTACAGTCACAGGGGGTTGGGGTGGGGGAAGAGAGGGGACCTACCGATGCAGGATAGAGGGATTTCAGCTATTTTTATTGGTTAAGCTACATGTTGTCAAGTTTGTTATGAATATTGGAAGTTGACTTGATCCAGATATATATTCTCCAGTTTGTGATGTTTTGTTATTTACCTAAAATGGAAAATGCGGATTCAGGTACAGAGCACGATAAGTTTTTAAAACTGGCAGAATTAAAGTTGGCATTGAGCCCTATGGGTTGGGCAATGTAGACAGACCTGCGATGTCGACAGACACCTTAGGTGCGGTTGGTGAGCTGTCTCTTTTGTTAGCATATGCCATTCTCTCTCGAGAGGCCTGATTGGAAACGTGTGACATGAGGAGAATCGGATTTCTCTATTTAAAAAGCTTCCTCGTATGTGGTGACCGTACAAAGTTGTTTCCCACTATGAAGCTGTGTTTGAAGTCATCAACCAGCTTATACCATTGACTTTTAAACCATCAGTTCCATCTCTGTAGAAGATTCTGAGCCTTAGAGACTTGCCCTATCACAGCTAATTAAAATGGAGTTTTGAAAATTTCAGTTAAATGAATAGGCCTGAAAAAAAATTGTACTGAATGAGACAAAAACACAACCTCTCCCAAAGAAGCCCAGGTATTCTTTAATCAACAAAATAGTATTTCCAAGTCCATATTATAAGCTAGCCCGGTGCTGAATATGAACAGAGGTACCCAGCATGGTGAACTCTTCTTAAAGAGACTGTTTTGATTTTGTTGATAATGTGTGGAAGTAAAACTTAGAATAAAAAAAAAAAGTACTAATTTTCTTTTCCACAATAATTTCAGTTTTCATGAGGTTTCTACCCTCCTCTCAGTGCTTACAAATCTACCTGGGAGCATCAAGCAGTAAGAGAGGAAGAAGTAGCAAGAGTAAGAGGTAGGAGCTTGCTACCTGGAGAGAGGAAGAGGAAGTAAACTTTAAGAGGGCCACAGTCTGTGTCGATGGGTAAACTCTCAGAGAGTTTGAGGTTGTGAATAAAGCATCCATGTCTTGGGTGGCTGTCCCTGAAAAGTTCCCTTCTCTGATGCTTGGCTGTCCCACTTACAGCCTACATTCTGGATAATAAGGCTCATAGTTTTTTTTTTTTTTAATTTTTAAACATTTATTAGTATGAGAACACTTGTTTTTGAAGTGAAATTTATTTCTGTTGCTTTTCTTTCTTTTATTTTTATTTGGATATTTTATTTATTTACATTTCAGATGCCATCTCCTTTTCCCATTTCCCATCCCTAGAAACCCCCTATTCCATCCCCCATCCTCTTTTTTTGCCTTTATACCATTTTAATTACATGCAACCTGTTCAGTCACATTCCATTTTCCCCTGTGTACCTCCCTTGTCCATCTTTTGTGGTCTTTTATCCAGTTGCACAAGCCACACTCACTTGAATGCCCGTTATTAGCATACATAAAACAGCAAGTCTGGTTCCATTTCCCATTTTAACAACGGCAGTGCCAGTGTTTAGTGTTGAGGAACTTGACATTTTTTAACTACAGAGGCCAGATGAGAGTCTCTTTGCCCATAGAGGCCTGAAGGATTATTTGTAAACCATAGCTTCTCATATTCTGGTGTACTCAGTGCTGGGACAGAGACAAAAATTCTCCTTGCTTATGTCCCTTCTATTGGCATTTCCAGACTTCTGCAAATTGTCTACCACATTCAGATTATGTAATTAGTGGCTTCGTCTCACAATAGGGAATCAGGACCTGGATGCCTGTTTCATTTTGCCTTCGCTTTGTTTTCTCCTGCCTGTGTGTCTTTCTGCCTATTTATCTATCTTTGTGTGCTTTTTCTTTTGAGAAAATATTTTATTTCTGCTTGACCATTTAGGAACTTCTTCCTATTCTTTTTCTCAGTGTTAGCATCTTTCTTACTTTCCTTAGTAGCCTAGGTTAAGAGAGCTGCTGGAAATGGGGTTATATTAAAAAAAAAGAAAGAGAGAAAGAAAAAAGAAAGAAAGAAAAAAGAAAGAAAGAAAGAAAGAAAGAAAAAGAAAAACACTAGAAATGCTGATTAAAGATGTTAATGTTAGACACACAGGTAAAAGTTAAAAACAAGAGCAGACAATGGAAAGCTTTGAATCACAGGATTAGTTCCCAAGTCTTCCACACTTAGATCCCATTTTTTTCATTTGTACTTTGAATGTTCTAAAGTTGTTAAATAGCTTGTAAGATCCGGTTATCTCCTTAGATATGAATCTCATTTAAATTTATGCTGGACACTCTTTAGAAGTTACCTATTTCAAAGAATTCTTGAAGCCACACTTTTAAAATAAAACTCAGACAGGGAGAGAGAGAGAGAGAGAGAGAGAGAGAGAGAGAGAGAGAGAGAGAGAATGTCAAGTGTCCAGTTGGTCTACATACTATACCTTAGCACCTTCAACGTTACATACTTGAAATGTCCTTTTGTCTTTAGTATTGATAAAAGAGACAGAGATCATAGAAGATAAAATCTGGAATGTAGAATGGACAGTATGTATTGTATGTAGTTTTTGATCATAACAGACGTATTTTTTTTTTCTGGAAGTTCTTTAGCTGGGAGAAGGGGGAATACACAGTTCAGACTCAAGCAAATGGAGCTCCTGACTTATGGCAGTGAGCAGCAGATGAACTGAAGGGGCAGCTATGCTGGGCTACGTGAGACTTTGTAGCAAGATCACATTTAAGAAGTCTGAGAAAATCCCAGATTCTCATGGTGCTGTCTAAAGAAAATGTATTGTACACCCATGACCTTGTGAAAAAAATATTATAGCCCAGGGGTGAGAAGCAAAGAATGTTCTGGATGAATGAAGTTCTGAGGGATGTGGGTAGTCGACACTGACAGGGCCATGTCTCAGCACCAAGGTGACTGGCACCAGGCGGCAGCAGCAGGTGGCTGAGGTGGACTAAGGGGGAGAAGGTACCCAAAAGACATGGAGCTGAACCCTGTGGACTGAGGAGATACATAGCCAAAAGTGAAAAATCTTGGCATCTTTAAATGCTAAAGGGTTTGGATCTGGTAATTGTATCTATTTGTATCCATTCATGCAGGTGAGACTATTGAGGCAAGAAGTCTACTGGGCCTGAGATTTTCATCTAGTGGCTCAGTCACATCCTTTGGCCCCTGTTTACACTAACGAGTCTCTTCATTTTAGGTGTTACTGCTTTAACCATCTGATTCCATTGACCGCAGTTCAACTGTTTGACGTGGGTTACAGCTCTGTGATTTAGACAGGATAGTTGAGATTTAGTTGGGATCCAATTCCAGAGTGTTTGAACCCATAGAAATGGTGTGGATATAGCCCAATCACATCAGCACATCCTCGAAAAGATGGGATTGGCTTCTCCAGCTAATACTGCATAAAACAATCCTTAAGGAGCTTCTAGACCTCAATCCCGTTAACCTGCTAAATCATCTGCTTCTGTTGGGCAGATGCTTCTGTTACAATCTCCCCTCTTCTCATCCTTCCAGCTGAGCATTGCTGTAAACAGTCCCTGGACTAAGCTTGACAATCCATTCCAAACATCTAAGCAATAGGGAAGGTGGAGCTGTGGGGAGCAGGCAAAGCCGTGAGTGAATGAAATCCCGAGAATGTGTACTGTTGACATAGGCTAGGGCGCATCAAGAAGTCTAGTGCTGCATCCCCATGGGAGTGGCAAAGCCTGGTTGCTGTAAAGAAAATTTAATCCCAATCCTGGTTTTTTTTTTGTTGTTGTTGTTGTTGGTTTTTTTTTTTTTTGGTTTTTCGAGACAGGGTTTCTCTGTGTAGCCCTGGTTGTCCTGGAACTCACTCTGCAGACCAGGCTGGCCTGGAACTCAGAAATCTGCCTGCCTCTGTCTCCCAAGTGCTGGGATTAAAGGCGTGCGCCACCACCGCCCGCTCCTGTTTTCTTTTTTCCCCTGCTTTGACTACTTAGTTTCCAGATCAAAGACACACAACTTTTATCTTTTACAATAAGCCTTAATCAGCACTAGGGTTGTGCAGATATCTATGCTCTTTGCTATTAGAATCGACTTTCCTATTTATAACCCCTAGTTATCACTTACTGTGTTCCATCTGGGCTGCTTTTAATTCTTATTGGCCAGCCCCCAGGGCCATCTTTTCTTGACTGCTAACTCATAGCTGCTGCTTTTCCTCCCTTCGTCTTCCTTCTCTCTCATGGTTTTCCTTTGACCCTCCAAGCCTGAGAACCCTCAATCCCGCCTATGTCTCTTCTTCTCAGCTGTTGGCTGTCCACATCATTTGCCAATCAGAAATAACTTGGGGGTAAGGTCACATAGAGTCACTTGGTTCTATGTGCAAACTCTCACCTTGGGGGCTCTCACTTTGTATTACAGTATACAGCAAAAGACCAAACCTTAACATCTAATCCATGTGAAGATTTTGATAGTATGTAGAAAACATCCACCATAATTTTTTCTCCCTTGAATATTTATGGCCTGAAGACTATTCTCCTGCAGAGACTGCTTTTACTGAGATTAGCTAAACCTGTCTCCAGTGTACTATAAACCCATGGCTTCTTATTTATCTGTCTCCATATCTAGCTATAAGCAATACTTATGCCTCTGTGTTCAACTGTACATAACAAACACACCGAGCTTTCTGAGTGCCACGGGGGTTTCTCCATCAACAGTCTACTGATGCCATCTGTGCTGGGTGTACTTCTTAAATGTGATCTTGTGTGTTTGTCCTTTCTTTTTTTCCTCACCATTCCAGTCAGATCTGTGCCTGGAACTACATTGGACATGGCACCATGAACTCACTCATGGAGCAAATGGTTCACAAAAGCTACGACTGGTCAGTGTGGGAACCACCTGTTCTCTTAGCGTCCAGACTACTGTGAGTCCTACTGATCAATGCCATCATCTATGGCTTCAGTTTAGCTAAAGAAGCAGGGAGAATCCCATAGGTCTTCGCGTCACATGCTGGAGCATCCAGAGCATTTAGAATATCAACACTTTCCCTTGACTATTGTCACTCTGAAGTTTTACCATAAGTTTCTCTTACTCAACTTTAAACTTGGAAGATTTTTCAGCTTTAGCTTTATAGTCACTCCTCTAAAGAATACTGCTCATTTTCAACTTTTCTCAATTGACTACTTTAAAAAAAAAAAAAAAAAGCTATTACTTTGTTAGGAATAATATTCATCTATTCAGGCGGCTCTAGAAAACGCATCATGGGGTTCTGTTAGAATAAGATAACACACAGGAGGCATAAAATAGATGTGACCGCTTTTAGTTGTGAAACAGCTCTCTTAATTTCTAATTACTTTATTCATGTTCGTTACTTACGTTTATTTTTTTGTGTCAGTGTATGTGGGATATTTGTTACATTTTGATTGATACCTGTTGTTGACTCCGTTGATTCTTTACTGATGAAAAACCAAGGTCTACCTGAATCTTAATTATTTCTAGTTTATAATAATCGAACAAGGTTTATAATGATCCCAATATAAAAAATCCTTGACCCAGAGAATCAAAATTCAAGCAAAGATAGTTGAGGAAAAGAAGAGTGGTATTATTTTCTTTCCAAGTATATCCTTCCTATTAACACACCACACCATGCAAGATGGAAGGAACTAACATGTGTTGGTTGATTGTTTATTGTTTTTAATGAACAGATATTAAGAGTTCCTACTTCTTCAGCTTCCCTTTGAACTTTCTAGAGTTTAGATCTGAGGTATTGATGTTCTGCAGAATTTTTTTTGGAGCATCCATTCTGACTCTTCTGTCCTCTGTGTCAGCAGCAGTTTTGGCAGAATCAGCTGTCGCTTTCTGAATATGTTCGCATGAAAGCTAACATCTTCTGTTTTCTGTCTCTTTATTGGCTCCAGTTTTCAATGCCCCCTTCCCCTTGATGGGTGAGGGGAAGACTTGCTCATTCTCTGCTCTGCTCCACTTTGTGGACTTTCTTCCATTTTCCACACCTACTGAACTCGTGTTTTTCAGGAATTTATTCTCATGTCAAACCATTTTCCATGTAGTTTTTCAAAGTATTGGAAAATATCTAACCTATTATACTGGGGATCCTGCTGTTGTCTGTGGTTTCCTAGCTAAAAGAAATAAATTCATCTTGACATACTCACTGAAAATGAATGTTGCATGAAAAAGGAACTTGGTAAATATTACCTATTTATAGGTGTGTCCCTGGTAAATTCAAGCCAATGGGAACGTAGGAAATATTTAATTAACAAGTGGTTTTCCTGACCATTCTAATCTTGAGACTCTGTTTTGGCCTTTCACACTATTCCAGATAAATCTGTGAATTCTCATGGCTTAAATGAAAATGCTCTGAGCTTACAAATAGTTTCTATTTAGGTGCAAATTCAATGGAATCCAAGGTAGCAACATGGTCTGTATCCAGTTATTTGCCTTCCTCAAGTTATACCTACTGTTCTTCTCTGTGCAAAACTTCAGAAATGCATTCTTCGCCATGTTATTTGCTCAAACCTCAAAACTGGCATCCTTCTTTTCTCTCCTCCAACCCTGTTGGTGTAATAGAATGTTCCATAGCCTTTGCAAATTGTTTTCACTTCTGTCCAGCTTTCTCTAGGGGTGCTGCCATCTGCCCAGTCTAGGTCATCATCATTTCTCACGCATATTACCGTAGTGCTTCACATTAATGCCGTTGTTTCCAGTTTTGTTCCTAGTCAATCTGTCTCTACCACATGCACCCAGAGACAAATCACTGAGTAAATGTGACATGACTGTGATGCCCTTCTCCCAAGTGAACCGACACTGCATCAGGAGTTCTCCAATGTCTGTTCATTTTCATGTCCTTAAGTTGATTGGAACAGGGTTGTGAGTCCTTAAATCTCTTACATTTCTTGATATGAATATTGGGAAGAGTCGATAAACTACAAGACTAGTCCTTAGGCAATTTCTTCCACATTATACTTCTCTCAGCTGGATAATAGCTGTGGTCCAGATAGGAAAATTTGAGATAGTCTCCACAAGTAGCCTGTATGGTGTTTTTTCCATATTAAAAATTAAGCATGGGTTGTGCAAACTTTTCACAATGGGGTAGGATTAATATGATAAAAAATGGAAGAAATAGCTTTCACTGTCCCTTAAGATTAAAACACCACACCAACAGAGAACAAGCAGCCAAGCCTAAAGTTTTCCTTAAGAATCATCTCTGGCTGTGCTCCAGAGCCTGAGCAGTGCTCAGTGCAATCATAGTTCTCAGACATTACGGAATGCTACAGTTATTTTTGTCTAGAAAACTTTCAAAGCAGTTATTACATGTATCTTCTTATGGTCAAAGACATGCATCAATAATATCCTAGAACTTTTTCTAATTCTGATAGATGACTTAACTCCTTTCAAAAAGTGATTTAAAATACATTCATTATTGTCTCTTCCCCCTTCTTCTGCAATCAGAACTATTTTAAAAAGGAACCCTCCCTTGGTGATTGCTGTGATCAAAAACACCTTCCCTCTTTCTCCAACTAACTACTTATGAGTAGCATGTGGTACAGAGCCAGACAGGACTGTGATGGAGCAGCAAACAGTTTAAATGTGAAAAAGAAAAAAAAAAAACCTAATCTAGGAAATGAATAAATAGAGACAGTAAAATAGCTGTTAAACTTATTAAAAAATTGTTACTTTCTGAATCTACCTTTATCTTCTTGTCTTCTGTTGCAGTGGGAACAGATTGCCTTCTCTTTCTTCACCGTTATTAACTTTTCCCCTTTTATCAGAAAAAGGATCTTACCTTCTTTGATTCTCTTATTGATATTTTAAAAGGACATTTTCTCTTCTCTTGCTGTCTATCTCAGGCAAGTCCCCTCTCAATTGTCCTTTGTCATTCATTGTCAGTCTTTGTGCTCATCCTCTTATCCCAACCCAGGTTTTTTTTTTTCTTTCATTTCTCTTTTATTTATTTATTTTTTTTAACTGGGGTGGTGATGGTGCTTATAGTGTGTGGAAATAGGAGGCATTGTTGCTAAGAGTCTCAGATCAGTTTTAGTCATTAAGTAAAATGCAGTCATGTTCACGGAGCTACATGTTTGGTGAAGACAAGGTTTCTTTGTTTCAATAAATTGAACTCTCAGAACCACTTAAATACATTGTAACACAGAACTTCTAAATAGCTGATAACTGGGGCATCCCCACTAGGGGCTTTCTTCACTGACTGAGGCTGAGCAGAGACATCTGCTTCAGTACTCCCGCCTGGCTTTCCTACACATGCTGCAGGCTCCTTGTGCTTCCATTCTCTGTTTTCTGTGCCCATCTGCTTGTATGGTGTGTGTGCACCATAACACGTTTTCAGACCCTTGCCATGGGGCAGAAGTGCCAAGCAATTATTTGTTGAGACAGATAGTCCACATAATACTGTAAGTGACATCTGTTCATAGGAAATCCCTCCCTCGTGGCAGGAGTGCCATCCTGGCAGCTCATAGGAATATCAAAATTGACACACAAGGACAATTGCCTGTTTCATCTTACCCTGAATTTTCACTCCAAAAGCATCCAATACCAGATGCTTTAGAGGGCCATGTAACCCCTCGACTAGCTCTCCTGCTTTCTCTATACCTATAATAATTGTCAATATGGCACTGTGGGGAAAATTTTTCCCTGACCCCAGCTGGTAACCAAATTACGCCCTAAAGCATGTACACTGACATACTTTATATTAAATTATAGTTAAGATGGCAAAAAGAAACTGTTTTCCATGATAGTGTGCTTACTAGATTGTTCACCTAAATAATAGCTCAAATAGTAAATTCTGCAAATTATGTTTAATAACACACTGGTAAAATTATGGTAGTCACACATCTTATTTCTTTTAGAGCTATCTTTGTGTTTGGCAATTTGTTTTCTTTTGAAATATTATAAATAAATAAGAAGACAAATAATCCAATCTATAATCATTCTAAGGACTGAAGTTTTTGCATGAAAGTATGTGTAGTCAAATATATTAAATGGTCCTTAGAAAAAACAGAATCTGTTGATTCTAACAATTTGACATTAAGAAGGTGTGAAGATAGCTAACCACTGATCTGATCAAGGGGTTCTCAATGGAGGAATTAGAGAGAAAACTGAAGGAGCTGAAAGGGTTTGTGGCCCCATGAGGAGAGCAACAATACTGACCAACCAGAGCTCCCCAGGGTCTAAACCACCAGTCTGGGAGCACAGAAGAAGAGACCCATGACCCCAGCTGTATATGTAGGGGAGGGTGGCCTTGTCGGGCATAGGTGGGAGAGGAGATTTTGGTCCCATGAAGGCTGGACACCGAGTAGGGGGGAAATTTGAGGGTGGGGAGGTGGGGGTGGGGGGATAGGTGGGGGCATATCCTCATAGAAGCAGGAGGAGGGGGGATGGGATAGGGGGTTCCTGGGTGAGTGGGGAAATACGGTAAGGGAATAAAATCTGAAATGTAAATATAATATCCAATTAAAAAAAGAAGGTGTGAAGAATTTGGAACCATAATCTTTACTAAGTGAATGAAAATTCCAATATATCTATATATTTTGTATGAGTTCACAATTAAAACAAGTTTTCACAGCAGTTACAAAGACATTGGCAATCTCTCCAATGATTCTATCAGGACACTGTATGAAATAAATCTCTCAAAAGAAGTTAGAATGGTGTAATTATGAAAGGCTTATAACACTAAGAACCGAGTGATCAAGTGTGAGTAAGATATATAGCTTATTTGATAGAGTGCTAACCTACCATGTGTAAAGCCCTGGATTTGAGTCCCAGACCATATAAACCAGGAATAGTGGTCCATGCTTTCAGTCCTGATGCAGGGGAGAAAAAGGTAAGAGGAGCAAAAGTTCAAAATCATTTTCAACTACTGTGATGGTTTGTATATGCTTGGCTCAGGGAGTGGCACTATTAGGGTGTTTCCCTGTTGGAGTAGGTGTGGCCTTGTTGGAGTAGGTATGTGATTGTGGGTGTCGACTTTAAGACCCTCATCATAGCTGCCTGGAAGTCAGTATTCTACTAGTAGCCTTTAGATAAAGATGTAGAACTCTCAGCTCCTGCACCATGCCTGCCTAGATGCTGCCATGTTCTCACCTTGATGATAATAAACTGAACATGTGTAAGCCAGCGTCAATTAAATGTTGTCCTTATAAGAGTAGCCTTGGTCATGGTGTCTGTTCACAGCAACAAAACCTTAGCTAAGACAATTACCTAGAAAGTTTCCAACTAGCCTGAGATGGACAAGACCCAATATCAACATACATTCATACATAAAATAAAATGAAGTGAAAGATTAAAATGAAGGGGCTCAACTATCTAATCATATCCACCTCTTTAGTTTGTACTTGGGTAAACTTTGAAACGTGATTACCTCAATGAAAATCAGTGATCCTGCCAGGGAACTTTTTTGCCTGTTACAATTCTGTGGGTTGGGTCTTTCACTGTTCATTCTAGATCTCATCTAGTAGCAAGGATTGGTAGTTTCAGGTTCATTTGAAATCTGGTATTTGGTTTTGGCTAGCCCAGGTATCTCTAGATAACTTATCTTTGTCATATGTAACATGAATGTGAAAAGAAAAAATAAATTGAACTGCTTTAATAAAGACATTACTGAAAATTTACACTTGAATATTATCCTATAGGCCAAGCGAACATGGTTTACACAGACTTAATGCAGATATAGCAAGGTGCCATTTATTCATTTATTAGGTACTGTGGTGGTTTGAATGATAGTGGCCCCTATGGGCTCATTTGCTTGAATGCATGGCCCCTAGTTAGTGAGCACCTTAATGAGAAGAATTAGAATGTGTGGCTTTAGTGAAGTAGGTGTGGTCTTGTTGGAGAAGGTATGTCACTGTGGTTAGGCTTTGAGGTTTCAAATGTCCATTCCAGTTTCCCTCTCCTCTCCTCTCCTCTCCTCTCCTCTCCTCTCCTCTCCTCTCC
>JANHMN010000016.1:25737048-25774151 GCA_030674055.1 Rhabdomys pumilio | reverse complement strand
TCTCCTCTCCTTTCCTTTCCTCTCCTTTCCTATCCCTTTCTGTCTGATGCCTGCAGATCAGAAAAACTCTCAGCTACTGTTTCAGTGCCATGCTTGTCTGCTTCCCACCATGGTGGTCATGGACTAACCCTCTAAAACTGTAAACAAACTCTCAATTAAATGCTTTTATTTTATAAGAGTTGCCATTGGTATGGTGTCTCATCACAGGAATAGAACAGTAACTATGGCAGAAGTTGGTACCAGGGACTGAGTATTGTTGTCTTGAGTATAGTCATGCTGTTATTGGAAGGAATATGGAAAACTTAGATTAGGGAAGCAGATGAATTCTGTAAGTTGAGCTTAATAGGGTATCCTAGTTCCATGGAAGGCAGAAGTGCAGAGAGCAATGTTGACTATGAAGACATAGCTCAAGATGTTTAAGAAGGAAAGAATATTAGAGGCCATCACTGTGATATTTTGGAAAAGAATGCAGCTGTGCTTTGCCTTTGCCCTTAAAATCTGCCAAAGGTTAAATTAAAGTGTTTTTGACTAATATCATTGGCAGAGGAGATTTCAAGACAGCCTAGTATAGGCTTAGACTTTTAAATAATCTATTTTTAATAAAAGTTTTAAAATGTGTGTCTTAGCGTTTTGCTGCTGTGAACAGACACCATGACCAATGCAAATCTTATAAAAGACAATATTTAATTAGGTTTGGCTTACAGGTTCAGAGGTTCAGTCCAGTATCATATGGGTGAGGACATGGCAGCATCTAGGCAGGCATGGTGCAGGAGGAACTGGGAGTTCTACATTTCAGTTCATCTGAAGGCTGTTAGTGGAAGACTAACTTCCAGGCATCTAGGGGGAAGGTCTTAAGCCTTTGCCCACAATGACACACCCACTCCAACAAGACCACATCCCAAAAGGGCCACTTCCTAGGCCAAGCATATACAAACCATCACATTGTGTTAACCTCTCTTATAGCCCATCATCTATCAGAAGTAGTGGAAAGGAAAGATTTATTGAGCAAAGGAGTATGTGGGCCTGTTTAGAAATAGTTTTTCTTTTTTCTTTTTTTTTTTCTTTTGAGCCAATCAAATCTGTGTTGTCAGGATATCAGTTGTTTAGTTTATATGAATCAGTAGTGTCAGCTCAATCTACTCCTAGCCACTATTTATGAATTAGCAATAGCAAGGCTAATAAATAGCCTTTATGAATCAGTATTAGCAGGTCAATCTAGAAGAAACCATAAGACTCTGATAATTGGCCTGAATCTCAGAAGTGGCAAGAAGATGTCAGTGGCTCGAATCTGTAGAAGCAGCAAGAAGTGCCAGAACATTGCTAGAAGTTTTTTGGTGCATTTGTAAGACTCTATCGAGCAGAGCCTTAGTTTACTGGAGACCTCCTGAGAGAACAACATGGAGATGAGAGATTGCTGTAAAATGCAAGAGGAATTTTAATGTTCTAGCATGCTGGGACCACCCAGCACCCTAAAAGAAGAGGTGACCTCACATATAGCTTGTTCAGCTGACATTCATACAGTCTCTAGGGGTAGTGGCCATTAGGCACAATGTGATTGGCAGAACAGTGACTTTTTAAACTGATTTGTCTTTATGGAATGAGGTGGCAAGGACCTCTTTAGTTTGTATGTGGCCAAAGGTCCATTGTCCATGTGCTCTGGGTCCCCTCCCCACCTGCAGGTCAGTCTCCATCCACTGTGGTCTGAGGAATGTTAATTAACCTCTGCCTTCTAGAGGGGAGGAGTGCCTAAGTGTTCTTAACTTTTCTTTTTCTGGGAGGGGAGGGGTCTGGTGGAATTTTCCTCTTCACATTCTTTTCTATGAAGTCCTGACAAACAATAACCAACAAAGAAGGATAAGGCATGCCAATACCATCTAGGATCTCCAGGGAAGACCAACATCAGTAAAGTCCAACGATGATCAGCAAAGAATTCCAAGGCCTACTAATGTCATTTAGTTTCATCCATTGTCCATCGTTCTAGCAAAACATTGCATGTCCTTTTTTAAGACTGCCTGCAGAAAAACATTACATGTCTCTTCTTAATAAAACATCTTCCCACGCGTGTGCTTCAGCAAAGACAACCTGTCACAAGACAGTTTCAAGAAAACATCACATGACATAACTGAGCCTGTAAAGAAACCAGAAATTTCTACTTCAGCCTAGCATTTACTGTATTCTGTGGTTATTAGTGATCACACTTACACAGATCTACAATGAAGAGCAAGTGGGGCAAAGGGAAATACAAAATGTACATTTTGGGGAGAGAAGAAGCACTAGAAAATGTAGTGTTGGAGACAAGTTTGTGCTTAAAGAGAGTTTAAGGAAAGTTTAAAAAAAAAAAAAACTAATGTTGTTAAATGGGATAAAGGAAATAATAATGTCAGGATGGGACCACACCCAGCCAATCCAGGCTTAAGGATTTTCTAGGCCTAAACAACAAAAGAAAGCTTATGGAAGTAATTCAAAAAGGGGGAGGTTCCAGACTCAGAGAGCAGAACATTTAGTAGATTTATAATTCAAATTTGTAAATAACAGAGACCGGTGAAGCCAATAGGTTATTACTCCTTTTTTTTTCCTATTTTATATAGAGGTATTTTGTGAACTGTATGGTTTGCTAATATTTCCTCACTCTCTGTTTTTACTATTTTAATAAATCATTTCACAGAGTTAGTAGTTATTTTATTCTGTTACAATCCAATTTACCATCTTTATCTCTTGCAAATTGTCTTCCTGTGAAGACCCCCCCAAATTCGAGAGACACTTACTCAAGTCCTCGGGAAGTCGCAAACACCCATAAACTCCAAGACACCGTACCTAGATGCAATCAGCAGAGGTTTATTAGGGAAGAGAGCTGGCAGCCAGCATTCAAACTGCACACTCGCACAGGAGTACAGTTTGACAAAGCCAGTCAGTCTGAGGAGGGTTTTTAAACCACAAACCAGGGGAGTGGAAAGGGGGGTGAGGGGTTGGCAAGGATACATAACATAAGAATAGTGAAACATTCCAGAGGAGCCCAAACCTAAATGATACAGGATCATGTGAAAATCACTCTGCACACCCATTCTTCTCAAGAATGTAGTCTTACCATGTTATTACCAACTATTCCAGGTTAAACTATTTTTCACTTGCTCTGGTCGAAGTCCCACCTAGGTGACTTGCATCTTTTTGTGGTCAGGAATGTGTCTTCCTGCTTTGGGCTTTTCACACCCACAGGTGGATTCTTTTCTCTGAGGCTTGAGGAATGTAATCCAGCAAGTTTCCTCTGATTCAGGGATAATGCCCTCCACCCAGAATATCTCGGGGCAATGAAGGCCTGAAATCTTACATTCAGTTCTGCCTCTGGAGCCTGCATTCTTTTGCTCAGGGTAAAGGAGAAGCCTATATATATTTCATAAAATGGTCTTTATAATTTTTCACTCTACACCTGTTGTCAAACCTTTTGATCCAATAAGAGGCTCAATTTGGCAGTATTTCAATGTTTTTGAATTGAAGCCCATAAATAATATATATCTCTAGCTTTAATTTATTTTTTTATCTGGATTTTTGTCTGGATTTTAATATTAGTGTGATACTAACCTCAAGATTGATTTGGAAACTTTCTCTTTCCATTTCTATACATGATTTCTTTCTAAATTTATAGCTTCAATACATATTCCAAAGTAAGCATAAAAATATAAGAGTCCATGCTAGGATCTACAGAACTGAGTCTGGGTTACTGAGTATATGCATCTATAAAATTCAAATGGATTCAAGTGAAAAAAAAATCTCACAAAAACGAGCTGGGTAGTATTATTCCAGCTCTATTTTCTGAAAGAAATTATATAGGGTTGGTATCAATTTTTAATAATTTGTAGATTTCTCCGAACCACAGAAGCCTGGAGATGTTGATCTTTTGAATTACAACTTGATTGTAATTAAAATTACAAAATTGATTTGTTTAAACAGCCTGAAACAGGATGGAAATCCCAACCCAAGTAGAAGATGTATACTTACATTCTCTTTCAGTAATGCTACTTGTACAAATTTTGGTGACATGTATTAGGGTGCATAAGAAAAATTATATTTTCCTTGGTGAATTCATACTTTGGCTACTGTGTACCTTTTTAATTTTTGGTATGTTTTCTTAAATGTGTACTTTATTTGGTGTAAATATATGTACTTAAAAAATAATGAACTATCAATAGTAAAATAGTAAGGTTGACTGAACCAGTCGACATGCTAATGAAGACAGAAGAAATTTTACATGATCCTACCCTTAATTGAACAGCTACAGCTGATCATCAATGCCTGTTGTTAGGAGGGGAATCAATCTTGGTGGTCAAACTACCGGTTTGGTTGCTCAGTCCCAAGTGGTTATGTAGAGTGAAAAATTATAAAGACCATTTTATGAAATATGTATAGGCTTCACCTTTACCCTGAGCAAAAGAATGCAGACTCCAGAAGGCAGAACTGAATGTAAGATTTCAGGCCTTCATTGCCCCGAGATATTCTGGGTGGAGGGCATTATCCCTGAATCAGAGGAAACTTGCTGGATTACATTCCTCAAGCCTCAGAGAAAAGAACCCACCTGTGGGTGTGAAAAGCCCAAAGCAGGAAGACACATTCCTGACCACAAAAAGATGCAAGTCACCTAGGTGGGACTTCGACCAGAGCAAGTGAGAAATAGTTTAACCTGGAATAGTCCGTAATAACATGGTAAGACTACATTCTTGAGAAGAATGAGTGTGCAGAGTGATTTTCACATGATCTTGTATCATTTAAGTTTGGGATCCTCTGGAATGTTTTGCTATTCTTATGTTATGTATCCTTGCCAACCCCTCACCCCGATTCCCACTCCCCTGGTTTGTGGTTTACCCCTTTAAAAACCCTCCTCAGACTGACTGGCTTTGTCAAATGTACTCCTTCGAAAGTGTGCAGTTTGAATGCTGGCTGCCAGCTCTCTTCCCTAATAAACCTCTGCTGATTGCATCTAGGTAAGGTGTCTTGGAGTTTGTGGGTGTTCGTGACTTCCAGAGACTTGAGTAAGGGTCTCCCTCATTTGAGGGTCTTCATTTGGGGGCTCGTTCTGGATTTTGCAACCACCCTAATCCAAGAACCCACTGGGAGGTAAGGGAACACCACAGGTTTTCTGTCTGTCTGTTTGGTTGTTGTGTGAAATTGTTTGGTTTCTCATGTACCAGGTTGTCTAAATGGTCTGATTTCTCGTGTGCTGGTTTGTCTGAATTATTTGGTTTCTAAGCCTGAGTTATTTGGTTTCTAAGTCTGAGTTATTTGGTTTCTAAGTCTGAGTTATTTGGTTTCTACGTTGTTTGTGCTCGTCTGTCTGAATTATTTAGTTTCTGAAAAGTACACTTTCAGTTTGGACTGGCAGCTGTTTCTGCCTCATGAGAGGCAGTAAACCGTTTCTGTCTGGAGGAGATAAACGAGTGACTGCAGACATGCTGAGAGGTCATTAGCTACTGCACCCTGAGAGACCTCTTGGGAGGACATGGACACCCCAGAGACGTTTGGGGGTTCATCTCGGTGCCGGAGAGGATGTGGAATCCCTCTCAGCTGGCACTGGCATTTGTGACAGTTTTTGTTAGTCTCTTTGTGTGTTAACAATGGGGCAGGGGGAAAAGATCAGAAATGGCCACCGCCTAGGACAGCAATTGTTGTGTTCTCACTTGTGCTCTCATGGCAGTGTGTCTATTTTTGGGTTGTTCATTGCTGGTGTGTTAGGATCTGTTAGACTTGGTCTAGCATAGGCTGGCCAAGTCGTCTGAGTCTGTTAAATCTGAATCTGTGAAGACTGACCGAGTTGTCTGGTTATTGGAGTTTTACTTGAGAGGCAGAGGCAGGCAGATTTCTGGTCATCTTTCTATGCCCTTATTGTGTAACTGGGTCTCTGCGCCTGTGGTGGGGGCGAGAGCTGTCTGTATCACCTGGTTTATGCGCCACTCGTGAGAGGGGTGAGCTATCTGTGTGTTTTTTTTTTTTTTTTATGTTTTCTTGGCAAATTGTCTGTGTGTTAGCCGTTAATCTACTGTGTTAAACATCATGAGTTAAAAATAAGTAACATGATCACCGGCAGAGAGCAGAGTTGAAGCCGCAGGTACAAGAATACTGCTGCAGAGCAGAGAAGCGGGCAGGTCTTTTAATAAGGGGGCACCGACCACGGCTTGTGTTCGGACAGCCTGCCTACCGCATGTAGGGTGTTCTCTAAGTAACACCACACGGAGGTTTCCCTTGCCCAGCCCACACTTGGTGGGCAACAGCTCGAAGCACAACCCCTTGCAAGTTGGTTGCCAAGTTGGTGTGCATGGCTGTACTGGGGACCCCGGGGTCGCTGCTGTAACAAATCGGAGGTTTTCCACCTGTTGCCTATCAAGATAGATGGGGCCCAGGAGATTAAAAACCTGGCAGTGGAGCCAGGGCAGCTGGACAAACAGCTCCAGCAGGATTATTCACCTGAGATTTATAATTATATATTTTTTTAAAAAATAGTGAGTGAATAGCACTGAGATTTAAAAGGAAGAAAAAGTAAATAAGTAGAGCTGAGACAAGTCACGTGACGTGATTCCAGCTTAACTCTGAACCAACAAAATTGCCTGCAGGTAGGTCAGACAGGTCAGACAGGTTTGCCTGCTACAAAAAGTTATAGGCTGTCCCAAGTCAGAGAGTCAAAAAGAATAGGCCTCCATTTTGGTACAGACACAAATTTGTAGTTAAAAAAGTAAGTTAGTTATCAAAGCAATAGATAGACCAGGATCCTTCAGGCACCTAGATCTAGTGTCCAATATAGTCACCTAGATAAATCTAGTAGAGGAATACCCTTTCCCCCCATAAATGCTTTTTTTCTCCAAGATCCTTGTAGGTTCTGGTCTTCAGGAGTGAAGAACAAGAGAAGATACCGGGGGGGAAAAGAATGTTCCCTCAGACATGGGGACCCCATCAATTGATCAGGCCGTGGTCAACAGCAGGTTACAGAAGGTAAGGGACACCCAAAGGCCCACGCCAGATCCCGTTGATAGATCTTGTGTAAGAACATGAGACCCCACTAATTTTCACCAAGGCACATGAGGTTAAGCAGGGATCAGATGAGCTGCCCAAGCCTTTCTAGACATTCTGTCAATATAGACAAGGCTTCAGAGCCTAGAGAGACTATGAGATAAGTCATGAGGAGGCTTAGTATAAGATAAAAGGTTTAATATAAGTTGCTGAGAAAGTCTAGAAAAAAAGAATAGAGGAGAAGAGTAGAGAAGGTTTAGTGTAAGTTGCTGGGACTAGAGAGAGGTGAAGAAAAGGAAAGATGACAGGAAAGGAATTTACAGAAAAGCGTGGCTATGGCCAGGCGGTGGTGGCACATGCCTTTAATCCCAGCACTTGGGAGGCAGAGGCAGGCAGATTTCTGAGTTCAAGGCCAGCCTGGTCTACAGAGTGAGTTCCAGGACAGCCAGGGCTACACAGGGAAACCCTGTCTCGAAAAACCAAACCAAAAAAAAAAAAAAAAAGAAAAGCCTGGCTATAATAGTTAGAAAAAAACAGAGAAGAGGGACTCCAATCAGAGGGAGATAAACTCCTTGAAAAGACCAGTGTGCATACTGCAAGTAAAGGAGCCAGCTTCGGGGTCCAAGAGGGCCCTAACAAATAGAAGCCGGGGTCAGGAAATCCCAGGCCTTGAAAAACACTCCAGATGGTGAAGATATTAGCTCTATGTGAAGACAGCTATTGAGATACACAGGGCGGCTTGGAGCCACCCAACTTTTGATAGACACAGGGTCCTCCTCCAGGTCAATGGACCAAAATGTATTCATGGACTACCCCGAAGAGTGGTGCACTAAAAGATGGGCTAGATATTCCATTCATTTACGGTCATCCTAGACTTCCTACCCTTTGTCGGGTTGAGACTTACTCCCCAGGATGGGGGCCCAGATACACTTCACACCTCGACAGGCTGCAACTTATTGACAAGAACTCACTGGTAGAGGAAAGGCTTCTCCTACTGACTCCAGCCGGGAGCCGAGGTAACCTGCTTTACAGACGGGAGCAGTTTTCTCCATGCTGGTCAGAGACAAGACAATGACTGTGGTGGACACAAATGTCATCTGGGCTGACTACTTCCCACTCCCGGGCTCGTTGGTGCAGAGAACAACCTTGGAACTTGGGGCTGACAAGAAAACCAACATCTGCATGGACAGTAGGTATGCTTTTGCCACAGCCCATGTCCACGGGGCTATATACCAAGAGAGGAAACCCTGATGAAGCCAACAGCTGTAAATATTCATTGCTCAGGACACCAAAAGGGAGGAGACTCAGTGGCCTGAGGTAATAACCGGACAGATCAAGTGGCTTGATACGGGAGCCTGTCCTGGTTATGGGCCCAAGAGATGGCCTCACTTAAAACAGAGTAAGAGAAAGAACTCAGATTGCTAGCCATCCTGCCAGCTACTATCTAGAGGAAAAAAGACAATGGTGCACACAAGAAGGGAGAACTATACCCCCAGAAAGCAAAGGACTTACAAGGCTAAATGCACAGATGGACCCTTAAGATATGAGTACAACCAAGCAGCCAAGAGATTTAAAGAGTATAATGAACCTCAGGTTTTGGGCCGGAGAAATAATAAGACAGTGTAGGATATGCCAGCAAGCAAAGGCTTATGAGACTTAGAGTAAATAAGAAAATACCTAGGAGAAAACAGCCTAGAATAAAAATCTTCCCGAGGTTTCAAGTATCTGAGATAATTAGATCAGATAGCAGTTTTGTTTTTGTTTTTAAGGTAAGTCAGGAATTGTCAGAGATATTAGAGACTAATTAGAAGCTCCACTGTTTGTACTATCGCCAAAGTTCAGGACAGGTAGAGAGAATAAACAGAACCCTAAAACTAAATTCCCCCTGGGAACTGGCGCTGGCTAGAGCATCCCTTGCTCTTGTTCCATACCCAGAATGTCCCTCTTGTGTGAGAAATGATTTTTCAGGCTACTAAGAGAGTGTTTCTGATGCTGCTAACCATTCGACCTCCTTAAAGTTCATCAACACCTGTGCCTGATGCCAACTGGAGAAGATCCAGATGTCTGAGCAACCCCCTGCTGTTTAGCTCAAGATCACCTGCTTTTTTCTACAAGGCCAAAAAGCAGCAGGCCTTGACTCCTAAGACATCCCCCACCTAGAGGCACAGGGGTAATGCTGCCCTAGACGGTGGGACTTAGGGTGTACACACTCAAGGTTAAATGATAGCTTGTGATTCTAAGATTGAAATCAAAATGTGAATCTAGAGTTATATAGATTTGTTCCTTTTGCAATTTCTCTTTATTATATATGTGATTTTATGTGTATGTAGACATCTATGTGCCACAAAATATGTTAAAAGTCAGAGGACAACTTTGAAAGTGTGTTTGAAAGAAATAGAATCTTCTTGAGACCCCTAGCCAATAAAATAGAACCCAAGGACCTCGCTAACAGATACTTAGTGCCCAAGATTGATAAATGATGAGCTTGCAGTTCAAGATTAACCCTTTATATATCTACTTCTGTCTTTGATGACAACAAAGATTATTGTGTACTTGTTCGGTTAATCCCCTGGGTCTACCACCACCCCGCAGGCACTCTTGAATGTGAGTTTGAGATACACCCTAGACACTTCCGCAGAGAGCCTATTTCCTTGACCCTAGCTGTCATACTGGACTTGGAGTGGCCGCAGGTGTGGGAACAGGTATTGCTGCACTAATACAGACACCTGTTATCAAAGTTAAGAGTCATTGTCTTCCCTCTCAGAGGTTGTTCTGCAGAACAGAAAAAGATTAGACTTGCTGTTCCTTAAAGAAAGAAGTTTGTGTGCTGCTCTAAGACAAGAATGTTACTTCTATGTAGACCATTCAGGAGTGATTAGAGACTATGAGTAAACTCAGAGAAAGGTTAGACCAGAGACAGAAAAATAGGGAGGCACAACAAAACTGGTTTGAGAGTTGGTTTAATAGGTCCCCTTGGATGACGACCCTGTTATCCTCCCTGGCTGGGCCTCTTATAATTTTGCTTTTGCTTTTAACCATAGGTCCTTGCATTTTAAATAGATTAGTAACTTTTGTTAGAGAAAAGATAAGTGCTGTTCAATTTTTGTGTTACACCATCACTATCGAGTTTTAGGTCAAGATCTAAATGGACCTTAAGTCAAGAAGTCCAGTCAGAGAGCTATTGATTGTTGTTAAAGTATGTATGCCACTTTATCATCCTTAACATTAACCATGCCATCATGGGCATTTTATGAAGCATAGGTATCATAACTAGGTAGGACTATTGGTTGCTTCCTTCCTTTAGAAGCCTGTATAGTATCTTCTAGCACTATGGACTAGTACTATGAGCTTATTCCTCAGGGAGAAAACTTTCAGATCAGATTCAGGTCCTTCCAACTCTGGAAGGCAACCAAGAACAGCAGCAATATTCTATAGTGTTCCTATTCTTGGTGTTAGGATTTTTGTTAGAAAGTCTATGGCCTTTAAGAGGGCATTGCCAGCCCACTTGGGAAAACTCTACTTTACATATGCATACTCATACTTATATGCATTATAGGCAATTTTAGACATTCTTACTGTTATTTCAGAAAGACTACCATCTTATGCAAGTTGATTCTGTATCTTGCCAGATCTAGTCTTCTGTTAGAATTTTGGGATCTCTCTCTTTTTTTGGAAGATAATTTTATAATATTTATGTACAGAAAACTTAGTGTATATTTAACCCAGTTTAGTGGTGAGTTCTTTAGCGTTTGCCTTTTCCAGCTTGGCCATGCAAGCCACAGACTTAGGACCCAAGAAATTACCTCCCCAGTGGCAGCAGACCTCGTCATATCTGTCATTATAATTGGTCCTAATAGCTTCCACCAGCTTATCCAGAGCACCCTTGTCTTCCAAGTTAACCTGTGTGAAGGCAACAGTGATGCATGTCTTTCTGTGGACCAGGCGCCCCAGCCTGCCCTTTCCCTGGATAATACAGTAGGGTACCCCCATCTTTTGACACAGGGCAGGTAGGAAAACCACCAGCTCAATGGGGTTTCTCTCTCTCTCTCTCTCTCTCTCTCTCTTTCCCTCTCTCTTTCTCTCTCTGATGTATATGTATATATGTATATGAAGTATATGTATATATATGTATATATATAATGTTACATATGTTATAACATACTATCTCTCTCTATATATGTAATATATATAACACACATATATAAAACATAATATCTACCTATGTATATATATGTATTATATATAAAAACACACACACACACACACATACACACACATACACACACTCATTCCATAAATTATGTGAGATTAAAGAACTCTGACTAATACAGGGGTGGATGCTGAGTGACATTACAGAAGCAGTTATTTCAGTCAAAGTGACTGGCAAATAGATGCTCTGTATGAATCAATGGGTTTTAGTTCATGAAAGGATGTGTAGGTTATGTTCATTCTTATTTCAAGATAGCATTTAGATGAGATTTTAGTTGTCAGTGAGTTGTAGAAGCAGCACCATTTGAAAAGCAGCATAAATTGAAAAGAAAATCTCTGATGAATATAATCCTGGAATAGAGTCACAATTAAAGTCTAAGATATGAGAAAGGAGGCTGCTAAGAGTACAGGTCCAGGAGAGACAAAATTCCAGCTCAGAGCCTGGAAAGGAATAAAAGTGCTACCTGTAACCAGGACTGAATTAATAAGTGATATCTTCTGGAAAAGAGCAAATCAGTTCTCTCCAGTGGAGGGTCACTGGATATGTAAACTACAAGCTAAGGGGAGGGGGTCTTGGGCTAACATAAGTCAGATTCAATAATTTTTAGATGTGTTATTGTGTACATGTATATATTTTTTTCTTAGATTATTTTTAGTTTGTTTTTGATTTTTATCATTTTTGTGTGTGTGTGTGTGTGTGTGTGTGTGTGTGTGTGTGTGTGAGAGAGAGAGAGAGAGAGAGAGAGAGAGAGAATGAACATTATATGTATTTTATGTATGGGTCGAGAAGTTGGGAGAACCTGGGAATAGTTGGGAAGGTAAAAGAGCATGAGAAAAACTAATTTATGAAAAAGTAATTTTTAAATAAAAAATAAGTTAAACAAAAACACTGAAAGACAAGTGTCAGAAAAGAGGAGACCGAGTGTACAGGATAAGGAAATAATTCTGTAATATTATAGAGGTGACAACTCACACAAGAGATCTCCCAAATGTGGTGAAAAGAAAACAAGGGACAAGAGGAAAGTACAGAGGTGTGACTGCACTGAGCATGAAGGGCCTTTGAAAATATCCAAAGTGACATCTAAAATCAGGAGGCAGACTTTACCTACTACTGAGTGACCTCAGGGACTATGATTGGTGGCCGAAGGCTGAGGATGCACTATCACATCAGGTTACATTTTGGGCAAGTTTCACAACTGGAGGCAAAGTTTTCAGCATTTTCAGGAGTCAGATTTTGGATCTTATTAGATATTATCTTAGGCTTTGATGTATGTTTGTATTCATATATGTGTCCAGATATATACTCTTCAGCTATAATGACACCTTTCTATCCATGACTTTTTTAACTCACAAGTGCTTTTTTTTTGTTTTTTTTTTTGTTTGTTTGTTTTTGGAGACAGGGTTTCTCTGTGTAGCTCTGGCTGTCCTGGAACTCAGTCTGTAGACCAGGTTGGCTTCGAACTCAGAAATCCGCCTGTGTCTGCCTCCCAAGTGCTGGGATTAAAGGTGTGAGCCACCACTGCCCAGCAGAAGAACAAATTTGTCTGTTTTTTGTTTGTTTGTTTGTTTGTTTAGCTTTGTGCTTTTGGTTTTATAGGTGATATATTTGCCTTCATGAAAATCTGTTTTTATTTTCAGTAAAACAGAGAAACATTCAGTGAAAGATAGGTATTAAGATGAGTTAAAGTAACAAAGTTTTCAAAATTCAGTGGATTTTATGGCCAGATATTAGAGTACATTTTGAAAAGGTCAGACTGAAAGGGATATTAAGTAACCAACTCTGTATTATAGTTTCTGTAAATCTTGGATACCATTTTAATGATACCTTTGCAAGTAAGTATTACACCTGTTAATTAGAGTTGAAAAATAACCAGCATCCTCATTATTTGTATCTGTAAGTAGCAATTCACCTTCTGGATATCCCAGGCATGTATTTTTAAAACACAATGTATGACATGAAATCAGTGATCCTACATTTAATTACCTTCTGATGGGAGTTAGCAATTTAACTTCAATTTATAGAGTAAAGGTTAGGTATAGGGAGCTCATTCTCTTAGGCTTGGGCTATTAGAATAATGAACACTAATTTGACCACTGAATAAAAAATAATAGTTGAGGAAACCTTATCCACAAGCTGGGTAATTTGTAAGGCTACTACATCCCAAAGAAAATGCACTCTTATTTTAAACTTTTAAATACATTTGTCATTACATGCTAATGCTTATGGGAAACTAAATCCTCAATTCTAGTCTAGACCTAGGCATAATGAGAAAAAAGTAATCACGTTAACAGCAGTTGGTCTTATCCATATGACTTCAAACCAGTTCTGGCTCTTATAAAGCCATTCATGTCACTGGCTGCTGGGGGGCAAGTTCTCTCTAGTGTTTATGGTCCCACACTCAGGAATTGAGATTATTTATGTCCAGTCTCTCTCTACTTAAATTACTTTCAACTACTCCACAAATTATTTTGTTGCTGTCTAACTTCTGTGTGGTTTCTGTTTTGTTTACATGCATGCTTCCAATGTTTTCTGATAGCTTTTGTTTTCCCAAACTCACCCAACTTGCTTTTAAAATAAACTTTGTCAAATTTGGATAACCTGGGGACAAACGAAAAAAGAATCTACCAAAAACTTCTGAATAAGTGTTCTGTAAATTACTCTTTGGAAGGCAACACAAGTAATCACAAACAAAACCTTTTATTGATCTCAATGGTGTGGGTCGCGATTCTAACACTAACAAATATTTCCTTCCTCTAACAGAGCTTTGTGAGTCTATTTTAGTTTAAAAATAATGTAGACTTTTTTTTTCTATGAAAAAATTACTGAGAAATTATTTTAGGGATAACAATTGTAAGTAAAACGTTCAGAGTATGAGATTAGAAAGAGAAAAAGTCACCAGTTAAACAAAAAAGGAAAAGAAATGCAAACTCTCTAGAATCAATTAATAGAGTCAATCAGACATGCTTGGGTAAATAAACAGTGCAGGATTCAAAGTCCCAAAGCCTGCTTTTTTTCTTTTACTTTTGTTTTCAGTATTCCTTCTTGGATACTGTATCTTCTAGAACTTTGTGTCTTCTTTTTCTCCCGTGCTCCCTGGGAGGCCTTGCTCAAAGGTGGGGTGCATGGGAAAAATGGAAGGGGAGAAAGGGAAAATGACTGCAATTATATTTTAGTTTTAAAAAACTTTAAAAAGATAAAACACTGCAGAAGTACAGAGACTAACATAAAATGCTACTACTGGAGACAAAAAGATAAAAGCTCTATCATGAACTGGCCCCCATAGATTTTTAGCATAGAGTTTGTTTTTTGTTTTTCCCCCAAGTATGATTCTATAGATTACACCACCGATTTCATGTGTTATCTTACTGTGGTTTCATGAATGTTCTGGTTTAACTCTTGCAAGAAAAATTTCCCTTGAGGACAAAGCTACTGCATTCATGGAGACTTCAAAGTATGGTCTTATGAGTTCACTCAGTAGGCACCCACTAAATTTAAACTGGTCGAATACACATACTGATGAAACAGATACATTTACTTCTACCTTTAAAAGGATGAACTAATTCATTTTTTCTTAGGACAATTTTAAATGGTCGGTAGGACCACAGGGGTACTTACTGGGGACTCTAGTTAACTTTATATGCCTTTTGTTGTCAAGCCTATGAAAAATGGTGTTCTTGCTTGCTTTCATTTTATTTAGTTTTTTTTTCAGTGATAATACTTATTTTTGAAGTATACTTTTGGATACAGTATTCAAAGTCTAATTTGGCTAGTGCTCGATCATTCAATTTCTACAGAGGTGATCTGCAGAAATCACCTATATTTTCTATAGTTCATAAAATAAAGATAAAGGGAAAGGTAAATGACCTGTATGAAAATCTGCCTTGTAAACTTGGTGGGATTGTCCAACTCACAAAACCTAATTACTTTTACTAAGAACCGTAAGCTTCTTAGCCAGCACTGTCATTTGATAAGAATGATGCTACAGGACATAATGAGTTAATTTTAATTCACATATATGCAGATCGATTCCTCTTTTGAAACTTTGGGTAAACTTAATCATACTAGGAAAGCAAAGTGCTAAGATATCTGATTGTGTTTGTCTTGCCTCAGGTAATATATTTATTTTAGAGTGAATAGGACACATGAAAGACATAGTTGCCAAGATTTTTGTCTTCTTAAGTCTCCAGTCCCTAAGCAATGGTTTAATCCTGTTAAAAGCAATAGAGAGGATCTTCTACAGGCTTTGTCAGGTGAAGTTCATGCTCTAACTAGTATTAAAAGACTAGGAACCTATCAGCAATATCTACCTCGTGCCATTTATTCTTTGCATTTGAACCTTAAGGCGTCACGAGAGGAGGGCTTTCTGAGTTCACAGAACAGTTTATTGGAGAAAATGGCTTGAGAGTTGGTCTCTGGAAGAAAAATTGGTAGGATTTTTAAGAAGAATTATATGTTCACAAGTTAAATTCCTTCTTTATGTGTGATAGTGGCTTTACTATTCAAACACAGATCTGGAATGTTCGTATTCAACTGCCACATTCCAACGAAAATCACTATACAAGTTTGCTCTGGGATAAGACTGGCATCAAGGCACAAGTATGGAAGCTATTTTGCTTTAGAGATTCAGTTTGGTCATAACTTTATGATTTTTTTTGTTTAACCAAATAGCTAAAGGGAATTAGGAATATTATATTATATTATATACACACACACACACACACACACACACACACACACACACACCACACATATAGTCATTTTCAGTGTTGCTGTTTTTAAATAGCATTTTCATTAAATATTTATCTACACATTTAAATAAAAATAAGGTTATATGGAAAAAATTTGGAACAACAGGCTTTTTCATCGCAAATTGGATTAATAAATTTGTATATTTTTAAATAAACATTCATGTTGGAGATGTTTAGGAGAGTACAATTTGCTCAATTATTTTCATCCATTGGGAAGCCAAATGTCTTTGTTTATATAGGACTTTGAGGATCTGTTTTATTCTTCTCGTTATTCTTTATAATGTGATACATTTCATTTTTAAAGTAGATCTCCAATTATGTCATCTTTTCTCTAAAACTTTCTGTTATCTTCCCTTTAAAGCAACTGTGCTCTTTTCCTTTTAATTCAGGACCTTAACTAATCTGGTTCTTGCCAACATTTTGCTACCACCCGTTTAAAAATATTTTATTATTTATTATTAGTTATTTTATTTATTTTTAATTACCTTTTTTTACAGTCCATTTGTAGCCCTGTTCCCAGTCCCCCATCCCACAGTTCCTCATTCCATCCCTCCTTCCCCCTGTCTCCAAGTAAATGTTCCCCCCCTCTAGGCCTCCCCACTCCCTGGGGCCTCAACTTTCTCAAGGATTAGGTACTTCTACTCCTACTGAGGGCAGGCCAGGCAATCCTCTGCTGTATATGTGACATGACTTAGGAGCAGTTCGTGTGTGAGTGTTTGATTGGTGGCTTAGTGTCTGAGAGAGCTCAGGGATGTCAGGTTAGTTGTGACTGCTGGTCTTCCTAGTGAATCACCCTCCTCCTCAGCTTCTTCCAGCCTTTTCCTAATACAACCACAGGGCTACCCAACTTCAGTCGAATGGATGCATCTGTCTCAGTCAGCTGCTTGTTAGGCCTTTCAAGGGACGGCCATGCTAGGCTCCTATCTGTAAGCACACCATAGCATCAGTAATAGTGTCGGGCCTTGGAGGTTCCTCTTGAGACAAATCCCAATTTGTGCAGGTCACTGGACTGCCTTTCCCTCAATCTTGTCTCGATTTTTATCCCTGCAGTTCTTTTAGACAGGAACAATTCTGGGTCAGAGTTTTTGACTGTGGATGTCAACCCTCTACACAAATGATTAGCGGGCTGAGAAAGAAATTAAGGAAAGAATTACCCTTCACAATAGTCACAAATAATACAAAATATCTTTGTGTAACTCTAACCAAACAAGTGAAAGATCTATATGACAAGAACTTCAAGTCTCTTAAGAAAGAAGTTGAAGAAGGCCTCAGAAAATGGAGGAACTAGAAGCCCTGAGGCAAGTGAACCGGAGCTGGCAAGACCGTTATTGGTGGCTGCATTGGGGTTAGCCATGGAGGCCAGGACCACTCGGGCAAATAGTAGCTGAGCGTAGCACGGGAACTTGCAGATCTTTTTTAAATATTTCGCGCAACAGACTCATATTTCTCACAAAGCTCAAGTCCAAGTGGATCAAGGACTTTAACATAAAACCAGATACACTGAATCTAATAGAAGAGAAAGCGAGAAAAAGCCTCAAACTCATTAGCATGGGGTGGTGGTGGGGGTTCCTAAGTAGAACCTCTTTACTCTTTTTTAAAAGTCTCATTTTTAATAGAAGATATATAGTATCAACTCATCATGTATGTTCAGGCTTCTTTGGATATAGATTGCTTCTTATGTCTATAGATGTTGCAAAAAGAATCCCCAAAGCAATGGTGACATAGCAGTCAGCTGACAATGCAGCTCTGTGGATTTAGAGTTGTGTTAATACCTACCTGTGCACTAGCGATCTAACAGAGAGGAATAGGGATATTCTCTCTTTTCCATAGTTGTTAGGTACACAACTAAGACCTAGATCTAGGGTGAAAATGTCTACAGTGAACTTAACTAGTGAATTTTTTCTATCTTATTTTACCCATTCTACCCCCATCTCTATGGGAGTGTATGTATATTCATAAAATACATGTATATTTGTAGCCCGCACAATCTTCTCGCCGGCAAGAACTCACGCGGACACACAGGATTCTACCGCAGCACGTGTTTTATTCCCAAGCATGGTGGAAGAGAGAGAGCGAGTTGAACATGGTGTCCGCCTTATATACCCCTTGGGGTGGACAATTCTGATTGGCTGCTTGCTCAAATTCCCATGTTCCCCTGCCACTGTACATGCGCAGTTTTACTAGTTCAATGGCGGATGTGACGTCCCAAGCTGGGTGATGACTAGGGTTCCTTTGCCACTGCGCATGCGCGGTTTTGTTATTTCACGTGCGTCAGGTGTCAGCATAATCAGCTTCCCACATATATTCATATATTATGCATGTATTATGCATATATTATGCATATATTGGATAATGAAACTGAAAATTCAGGTCATTCATATTTTGTTTTATCATTTGATTTTCCAAGAGCTCTACAAATACCTACCTGATTTCTACTCAGTTTTGAGTATGTCAGTGATTAAGAAACAGTTCTATTGCAACACAGGAGTGGAGACAGAGTCAGAGGAGTTTGGTGACTGCATTCTCCCAAGAAGCTATACAAAGGTTGCATTCTGGTGAATGGGAAACAGCAGAATAGTATGAAGGGAAGAAAAATACTCCAGGCCTAGGGAATACTAAGCATCACAGTTCTGAGATGAGAAATGAGAACTTAACCGAAAATTTATATGAAAAACAGTGAAATGACCTGTTTTACATTTTCATCAGAGACAAACTTAAGGGAATTATGATAGTGTTTTTAAAAGGAATGCTATTGTTGTATATTTAGAATAAATCCATTGCATATTATTCTAGAAGGAAGAACGACTAACAAAGTTGAACATACCAGAGGTAGTACATTTAAAGATTTCTTCTTTAAGATTTCAGATTAAAAAGTAGACCCCTAGTACTTAGACTGATCCAGTAACAGAATGAATACAAGATCTCTGTTCTTAGAGGCGTCATATTACCAGTTAAAATATTTTCCTTTTCTTTTCTATTTGGAAATGTATTTTAGTTGTTCTAAAGGTAACCTTTCACCTTGTATACTCTTGAAGCTATTCCTATACTGGCATTGAAGATATAAAAGATAACTAACACAAGCCACACCTTGTCTATCATGGGTAGATCGTACAGGAAGGACTGTTAAGGTTTACAGTTAAGTTTGACAGCAATCTTAAATCTCCCTGCTAGTTGATTTCTTTCTGCCACTGTCAGTAATACACAAGAACGCAATTTCAGGAAGGACTTAATTTAGCTCATAGTTCTTTGAGTTTCTTGCCCATGGTCACTCAATCTCCTGAGGCTGAGAGTGAGGCAAAGCGTCATGCTTCAATGATTTGATCAAAACAACCCAAATCTTAGCCCACAGTTAAATGTTGATATCTAACCAGCGATCTTTTAGTGCTTTTTGAGTCAAACTGTGTACTTTCGGATTAGGACCTTACATACTTTGGAGAAATGACAAAGCTAATTAAAACTCATTGTTTCATATACTTATTTTTTCATCTATGTATTTGTTTTTTTCAGATATTTTTATTTTTGTATCATGTGTATTTGTGTGTACTTGCATGCATGCATTTGTTCGCCGGGTGTTCTAGTGCCTACGGAGGCAGAAAAGGACATTTAACACCCTGGAATTGGTGAACTACTATGTGGGTACTGGACACTGTGTCCAGGTGCTCTGCAAGAGCAGCATGCCTTTTAACTACTAAGCCATCTCTCCAGTCACCGTTTGTTGTATTTTATTAAACACAACTTATATATCAAGTATATACAGGAGGAAAAACAGACCTCAACCACTTATACACATGATTTCTCAGTAGCTGAGGCATTGGTTTGAGACATTCTAAATTTAGTAGTGTTCCACAATTTTGTATCTTTTTTATTTACTGAAACTCACATAAGAGTTTCTTAAAAGTTAAATAATTTTCTTTGTTATATAAAATGCTCTTACAAAATACTTATCACATATTTTACATAGTTTATTTTGAATAAATGTAAGTACAGTTTCCTTGAGGTATAATCCTGGCATCTATAGTTAGTTTGTAGTTATTTTGAGACAGGATTGATAAGTATCCAGACTGGCTTAGAACTTGTGATCTCTGGCACCTTCACTCATGGGCTACTTTTATAGGCATGTAACATACCTATTTAGTATAAAATTCTGAACAATGGCTAAGAAATTTTTCCTTCACTAACTTAAACTGATATGGGCCATGTGTCAAATGGTTTTGTCATGGCATTTCCAGCCATGGTTCAAATAATTTAGAAATAATGCAGAAAGTTACTAATTGTAACAACAAACGGCTTAATTATAAGTGCTGCTGCAATAGGATGCCTGATGGTGAGTTTTTGTCACAAAACTAGCTTGATACAAGCTAGAGCTAGCTGGGGAAAGGTAACCCCAGTTCAAAAATTTCCTCCATCATATTGGCCTATGTGCATGTCTGTAGAGTACTTTCTTCTCTAATGTTGCTATGGGAGGGCCCAGCCTGTCTCAGATGGTGTCACCCGTGAGCAGGCAATCCTTGATTAGATAAGAAAAGTAGCAGAACTCGAGACTGGAAAGAAACCAGTAAGCCCTGCTCCTCTGTAGTCTCTGCTTAAGTTCTGCCTCCAGGTTCCTGCCTGGTGTTCTTGTCTTAGTTTCCCTCAATGATACATTTAAACTTGAAGATGAAATGAACCCTTTTCTCCCTCAAGCTATTTCAGGCCTGTCTTTATCAAAGCAAAAGTGAGCTGAGGTGTGATATTGCTTCATTTCTATATTTTTAACCTTAAAATTAATTCCACTATAGATCTAAGAAGGAATTTGTTGAAGGAATAGCCTTTTGAGATTTGTGAAAGCAGATGTGTAAACAGAAATCTTAGTTAAGTGATTTTCATTCTGTTTTAGCGAAATAGTTTACTGACAGTTGGAGTAGAAGAGGGGTTAAAATTATGCTTTAGCAGAACTTCCCCGTTTTTGTTTTGTTAAGCAACAAGAAATATTTTTATAATATCCCCAGAATCCATCCGAACTCTCATCTGATATTCATATTGTCCCTTTGCATTTGTTAATAGGAGAATGATGCACTCAAGTCCAGAAGTTTAAAAAACATCTGGAAAGGTATTATAAAGAAAGACTCTCTGGGACGTTACAAATAAGAACTCTCACACAATCATTTGAAGCTGAGCTTTCTCAAATTTCCTGGTCTGAGACGGAGTGCCATTATTTTACAGAAATGTCCATCGTGTGACTAACCAGAAATAGAAGGATATGAATATTTAGTGTGACAAACTGTCCATAGATAGAGGAAGTGGGAGGAAATGGACTCTGAGGAGCTGAACATCAGTCTGGAACACGCCTCTTGTTTCATGTGTTTCTGTCTCCAGTTAGGAAAGGAAGGAAAAATCTTTAGAGTAAAAATACCTTTAAAAACTATCATTTACCTTTGACTTTCATTTGGCAAAGTAGTTTAGTATCTTAATAAATCATGTTTGAAAGAAGTTAATTTTAAAAGAGAATAATAGTCATTCTAAAAATGAGAACTAGGCAAGCCACAGGCTCTGAAAGATGGATTTCACAGTGGTTGCATAAGAGTCAATTAATTCAGGGAACTATTTTTTGCCATTCTAATGCTAAGAGCATCTTATGAAAGAGAAGTTAAAAGGATACATTTAATAACTTTGGAATCATAGCTGGTTATTTTATCATCGTGGGTTAGCTTTATCAAAAGGTCAATCTGAAAAGTTGTCATTGATAGTACCGTGAGTGAGCTAACCAAATACATGCACGTGGTTTCGTCAAAAGGTGAGACTTATGTAACTTTGAGTGAATGATTGGTTCTGATCTCTGTGGATCTAATAATTTCATTTCCTCTTCAACGTAGACTTATTTCATCCTTGTGACATTTAGTGAAATCTACAAACAAACTTTTAAATAATCTTATTCAACAATTTTATACTTGGGCTTTTAAGTACATTTCCACCTGTCCATGACATTATTACTAGCTGGAGCCTGATCTTCTGGCACAGACGCTCAGTGGAGGATGGGGGTTGGTCATCTGTTTAGTGGAAAATAGCAAATGCACTCATTTGGTCAAAACACTTCAGTAAACTGGAATTTTAAGAAAAGTTTTATGGATTGTGAAAGAGAGCAATCGTAAGGGGGAGAATGGTACGATTTATGGGATTTCTATTTAAAAACCAATCCAGGGCTTCATTTCTTTCTTGCTCTTAAAACTCTGATGTATTCTTCTCCACTGTACAAAAATCAATCACACTACAGCCATTGTTCTTTAAATAAAATATAATTCCTTTTCCTAGGCTAAAACACCCTACATGATTTGGTTCCTATCTGTCTTCTTAATCTAGTCCCAAGTCACTCTTTCCTTTTCCTCTGTGTGCAGACTGGCCCCAGCTCAGCCCTGCAAGCCCAGCACACTGACTTCTAATAAGTCTTTGCATGCTGCCCCACTCTGTGCATGGCTGCTTCCTTTTTGTCCTTGAAATGGTAGTCAGCTTTCTCCTTTTGCCAGCTTAGGCTCTCTGTATATTTATTTGTTTTCAGTGATAATTTGGTGATCATCTGATTAGCCTGAACTTGACTAGCTCAGTCTCCGTACATAGTACCTGCTCGACGCGTAGAAGCTGGTCAACAATTACTGAGTGTCTCAATGAGTGAAATGATCAGAGTGGTTAATGGATACACAGCCCTCAAACAACTTTCTTATAAAAATTCACTAGCAGCTTTGTGGAATTAGAACATAGTAGACAGCGGAGTTTTGAACATTTTGAAAACTATAAAGAAATATAGGCTATGGTTTGAAACATCCCAGGAAACTTGTATGAATATTTTTGAACTTTCCTATGAAATTTTTATAAACACAGAGCTATGGAGGTTTATAATTGATTCCTTTAAATAAGTAGATAATTTGGAGGTTAGTAAGTACAGTTTGGAAACCTGAGCAGTACGCCACAAAAAGAAAGAATATTCTCTTGGAGCTTGGCTGGCAAATGTAGAAAAGGAATTTTGTTAGACTGGTGAGTGAGTCCATGTAGGAGTGTAGAAAAATAATTCAATATTATTAGACATAGCAAGTTAGTAAAGTGTTTTTATTATGACAACCAGCTTGTGATATGGACATAGAGCAGATTTCTTATTAACACTGGAGTTAGCAAAGATTGCACCCAAGACAAGCACAAATCAAATCTCAAGTTGGTTTGGTTTGTTCTCCAGGCAACCCGAAGTAAATATTTTAGGTAAAGCTTGAAAAGATGCTGGAAAGCCAAGCAAACATCTCAAGAATTAGGTAATTGGCACAATGCAAGGTGGCTGGGCACAGTTGGGGAAAGTGTCAGAGATGGAGAATCCCTACCAAGAAGGATGCTTTGTGCAATTAGCTCGCTGAACTTTAACCCTTCCAGAATACTTAATGAGTAACAGAGGGATCAAGACAAAGACACAAAGTGATATGGTGGATGCTGGCAAGTAATACATCAAAGAATGCTCGTAATTGGCCCTGTGGCTTTCATTCTTTGCCCTATTTCTTTCAATTCATTGACTCAAAATAATGGGTTCAGGTTCATTATCAACAGGTTTTAGCTGGAAGAGCAAAACATTGCAACAAAGCTGGGATTGTGGCAGTGTTAAGGCTAGGTACAGAGTTGGGGTTGATAACCAGTTGGAAGGAGGAAAATCACAGTCCTTCTAAATGAATCAACAGCTCTTACGCTCACATTTGCCATCTTGAGAACTTTATATTCTCCAACACTACAATGCTGGAATATGGTTGGTGTGGGCAGGTATGTATATCTCCAATATAGTGATATTTGAGGTCATTGTGAGTGTCTCTGTATAGTTATTTTAAATGAAGTTGAATTACTGACATATCCATATGCAAAAATCATCAAGTGTTGGGTTCTTTCAAGCATACAGCTCTATGTTCTTTTTATGTGTTTGTATAATATAGTTCATAGAAATTTTGATCCATTTCCATTACTCATTTTTCTGATTATGATAAGAGACCAGTGGGAAGTTCCTTCAGAAATTTCTAAAACAAATGTTCTAGATTTTAATTAAGATAAATTTGTTTTCTATTTAGTTTATATTTTAATGACAACTTATATTGCCCAAAAAGCAATTTATTTCAGTGTTTATGCTTTAGTGTTTAATTTTGTGTGTTAATTATGAAAGACAATATCAATTTTAATTTTACTTGACAACAGAATATTTTTAGAAATCACTTGTCCTCAGAAATTATCACTTTAGTCACTAAAATTTATTTTTTATATTATTATCTCTATTTTCATTTTAGAAATGGTTATGGAATTCCAAAGATTAGTTTAAAAATAATTAATGTAGATCTTTATCTTTTAAAATTTTAAATATTTGTGTAATATGAAATAGTACAATTTTCTAAATATATAACATATATAAACATTTAAAAATATTTCTATCTTTTTGGTTATTATATTTTCCCTCAAAATTATATGCCTCTAAAATATAATTGTTATTAACATTTTATTAAAAATTTATAGGAGCTGGAAGTCAGATTTGAGTAAAATAGTAAAGAAGAGACTGAGCTACAAGTTTAGTTGTATAATTCCTGATAAATACAGCATCTATAAGGTGCATCACAGATGGTGCTACAGATGAGACAATGAAATAGATTCATGTTGTGGGGGACATAGTTGAGTATTTATTTAATAATAAAATCTGAATTAATTGCATAAAATATATCTGCTAAGCATTTGATATTTGCTAACTGACATTTCAGTCTCATTTGTTGAAAATGTTATTTCCTCCCATTTTACTGTCTGAACGTTCTTGTTCAGAAATAAACTGATTATAAATGCAAGGTTTATTTCTGGACTTTCAAGTCTACTGAATTGGTCCACATTTTTCTTGATCATTTTGACCTAATTTTGATTATCATAGATTTATTGGATTTTTTTTTTTTTTTTGCTATTTGAGAATTTTCTGCATGCGTATACACCAAATTCACCCCCAATCTTTCTCCTCTGAGTTTCTCTCTATGTTCTCCAATATTATCCATCTCTAATTTATGTGCTTTTTATTTTAAAACTGTGTATGCACAGTGCTTCTTGTATGCGGATGGGTATAGGAGCATGGATCGCCTCACAGAGTACACATCCTGAAAGAATGGCTGCACTCTGTGTAGTCATCAATTGCCAATACATCTTCAGCTATGGATGGTACTTTATGACTTCTTCCCACACCTATATTGGGATTTTCTCTGGCTTTATCTTGCACATGTCTTATGCATGAAAGAACAGCTACTGTCACTTTGTGTTTGCAAAGGTGGAGTTATGGCTGGTAAGCACTGTTTGCTGAAGATGTACTCTGTAATTTTCTCCATCTTTGTGATGATTCTGAGCCTTGAGGGGAATGGTGTTACACACACACACACACACACACACACACACACACACACACACACACACTAGAATATTCCAGTCTCTTATTCTCCGAATATTGATCAATTGTGGGCCTCTGTATTAGTCACTATTAGCTATAAATAGAAACTTTTCTGATGATAATTAAGAGATACTCCAACATATGGGTATAAAGATAAGACTTTAAGAAGCAATTTATTATTATATCCATTTACCAGATTAATACCTACAGGGTTTCCCCCAGGGCATATGATACAGCCAGCTGTGGAATTTTGGCCCAGTTAATGGTACTGCGAATGCATTCCTTATGTGTAATAAGCCTTATACAAACTTAATGTATTTGATCCAAACCAAAAGTGCTGGTTAGTTCCACTACACTCATGCCACTAATTATTGGTATCCATATTCAGCTGTTATTATAGCTCTCAGGGTTCAGAGCTAGGTAAGATTGTTCATTCTGTTTCTTCTCTGAAAGTATGTATGGAACCTATAGCATTCTGAAAGTTAGCTGGACATGATGGAGCTTCCAGGTTGGTAACAGCTAATTTTTCCATGTCTGTGAATAAATTATGTGGCATCTTCAGCAGTATAGACTTACATGACAACAGCCTGTAATGTTTGAAAGCATTTATGAGACCCTAATGGCTAATAACTCAAAAAAGATATTATTTCTAGAAAACTTGAAATCAAAGTAAAATACTCCATCAGTTTATTAAAAATGGATCAAGGGATTATTTTGCATTCTTTATATTTTTATGTATTTAGAATCAATGTGCCGCTTTCTAGAGAAAAATACACCAAAATTTTAGTTGTTATTGTATTAAATATTCAGAAAAATTTGTGAGAATCAGTATAAAAATTGAAAACTTACCATAACGCTTTTGTATCCACGCATCTACTTTGAAACGTTTCAGTTTTCTTCATCTGATTTTTATATCTGTAATATGTATTTGTAAAGTATATGTAAAACGCTATGCTCTAAAACAGACTTAATTCGTACTTAACACTAGGTTTTTTATTTGATAGCTGGTGATGTCTTGGAGAGCCATTGCCCCCATTCCATTATGGGCTAAGTGCATTAAACTCGCCTATGTATATTATGTATATGTGTATGCTGGTATGCTTTAGGAAGCTTTACAGTAGTAGGTTTCCGTGTGGCTTTTTCTATTTTTTAGCATTTCCCCCTTTCCCATTGTATCACTGGTATCCTATCTGCCTCTCCTGAAACACACCCATTGCCACTTTACTAATTTCTCAGCTTGCACACCCTCATCTAGTTCTTCCTCTTTTGTCTTTACCAATGTGGCATCACTTTGTGTTTCATCTTCTAACCTAGTTTTGTGTCATTTCTTTTTAAGATTTCCTGGCTGCTCTGGGATCATTGGATTTCTGGGTTCATTTTGTCAGGTTCTATCAAATAAAGGGGTTGAAACTTTAATGGAGATGTTATTGAAACCACAGATTAATTGTGGGAGTATTGTAATCTCCAAAGAATAATATCTTCCTATATGAACTTTCTTCTCTATTTAGACATTTTAGAGTTTTAAGACACACTTTTTGTGCTCTTTCATCCTAGATATATTGCATGTATATTGTAAATGAATCTTTCTTGCTGTAAAATTTGGATTGCTTGTCTATAGAAATATACCTAGTTGATCGATGTTGTATCTTGTGATCTGTCTGAATTTGTTTATGATTTTCTCTAAGAGTGTCCCAGTGCATTCATTAGAAATTTTTTTATGCAAAATCACATGAGATTCAAAAAGATTGTTCATTTTCTTCTTCTTAAAAATATTCAAAAATTTAAAAATCATTATTTTCCAATTGGCCTAGATTGACAATTTCAAAAAACGTCGAAGAAAAGTAGCAAGAATGGACATTCAGGTCTTCTCCCTGAGAACAAAGCTGTAGTCCTCCATCACTAAGTATAATATTAGTTATGTTTTTCATAGTTAACCTTAATCTGGTTCATTACTTCTATTCCTAATTTATTCAGTTTTTCCTTTTAATTTAAAAGCATGTTAGATTTGTGTGATTTTTTTCCTTTGGGTGTATACTTATATAGTTTGTATAAGATGAAATTTAAATAATTTTGAATTTAATAGTCCTTAGATAAATCAATACAGTATTCAATGGTTATTTTGACAGGACTATAACTACATCTTCATTTTTGGCAATGTATTTGTTAGAAAACTGAGTCTAAATTCAAGAGCATAATCTGTATTCTAATATACACAGTCTTTCATGCCAACTGTACCATTTTTTTATAAAATTTAAAGAGATATTTATTCTTAAACAAGTATATAGCTGTGAGGTACAGTTGTCATATCTTTTCAGTGATGGCAAACTAACCCCTATTCCTGGGAAATTAATATATCCCCTTTTGTCTTAGTCATTTTTGTTAATAGCAAAGTCTATTTCCTAGTTTAAGTGATAGATATTTTCACAAAATTATGGAATATACAACATAACTGTAAATGAGTTTCTGTTTTGTTATTTATGCTTGGGAAAGGCAAGTACATCCTTATAGAGAGTAAGGCATTCTGATGAGGGTCAATGTTTAGATCAAGGAAGACATTAGCATTCATAAGAGAATTATTTAGAGTAAGATTTGTGCTTTATGTGCTAATTTCTGAATTTCTTGGACTGTATGCTTTACATAAGCTTAGCTATGATTATAAATGACTGAAGAAATGACGTTAGATCGAGTCAACCGTACATTTTGAAGAAAAAAAAACTAGGAATAGCTTTCAAATTTCTTATTCTTAAAATAATAAACCATCTCTTTAAAATATCTTTGTTTATACAGAATATTAAAATGTCAGTCAGGATAAATATTCTGTATTGCCGTGTACCTGAGTTGCCCTTTAAATATCTAATACCTTGATCCATATTCAGTTTTTTTTTAACTGCAGTCTGCCTGCTGTGATGAAAGAGTCATCTCATCTTGTATTAATTTCATTTGATATATAGAATATCATTATGTGGTAGCTGTTGGGGTAAGCTTGAATTCAGAGAAGCTCTAAACTTTAAGTCACTCTTAAAACTTCCTTTGCATCAGAGATGCTTTGTTTTCATTTAGGGGTCTTCTTTCTGTTGAATACAGAGAGTAAAACTGTTACCTATTTGACTGCAAACTATTATTATGACAAATAACTTCATTTAAAAGTCTTTTTCTTACATAAATATCAAATAAAGTAGATGAAAATGTTAGGTGAATATATTTTGCTACTGAAACTTTGTCTTTAGCCATTCTGCAAAGAGGACACAGACAGTTTAATGTTTGTAATTTAATGACACATTTTTAGCAAATGTTGTTCATCGTTTGAGTGTTTTCTCGTGTTTGAGCATTACTTTGGAGTTCCTGGTCTTCTTTTCTACTCTAATTTGCCCTCTTATGAGACATTTTTCAGACACGTTTAGAAGGGATTGTTTTTCACACTTTCCTGATAAAAGTGAAACATCCAGTAACATTGTTAAATTTCTTATATTTAGCTATTTGCTCTGTCTCCGTCATTGAAGAGCCTCACCGCTTTAAAACTGTATTTTGATGCTCACACTGAAACCTAGTCCAGTATTTTTTTGTCAACTTGACACAGGCTAGAGTTATCCTGGATGAGGGAACCTCTACTGAGGCATTGCCTCTGTCAGATGTGTCTGTAAGCAAGATCGTGGGCCATTTTCTTGACTAAGAGTAGAGGTAAGAGGAATCAGCTTACTGGACAGCTAGTCCTGGATTGTATAAAAAAGCAATTTATACAACCTGATTCCAGGTTTCCATATGAAATCTTTCCCTATGTTCTCTTGATGATGGATTGTGATAGTGATGTAAGCCAAATAAATCCTTTCCTCCCCATGTTGGTGTTGCCAAAGTGTTTATTACAACAATAGAAAACAAATTAGGATATTCTTGCATTGTTCCACTTTTTTCATTTATTTTACCTCTTTCCTATTGTCCTGCATCCCTTTAGTTCTTCTTTCCCTCTTCCCGTAATTGTTCCTTTCTGGTTCCTTGTATTCTATGAGCAATCCAAGTCGAAGACAAGTCTAGAGATTTGAGGTTATAATCCACATGTGAGTAAGAACCTGCAATGTTTGTTTCTCTGGGTCTGAGTATTACACTCAGTGTAATGTAATTTACTTTCCTTTACTTAATTTCATTTTTATTTATAATGGAATACATTCCCATTACACAATATTTTTATTGTACATTCATCAGTTGATGGACATTTAGGCTAATTTCATGTCCACGATATTGTGAATAGAGCGGCTATCAGTATAGATGGCCTTGTGCTCCTGAATTAGGAAACAGTGTTTGGGAATGTGCCTGAGTGGTAGAGTTGGGTCATGTGGTATGTCTGAGTCTGGTTTTCGTAACTGCTACACTGATTTCCATAATGGGTACACATAAATTTGCACTTGCATCAGCATTGGGGAAGTTCCCCACTCCCTGCATCCTCAGCAGCAATTGTGCCTTTTCTTCTTAATGTTAGTCATTTTGTCTAGGACAAGAGGAAATGTCTAAGTAGTTTTAATCTGCATATTCTTGGTGACTAATGACAGTACACACTTTCAAAAAAATTTTCCTAACTATTTGTGCTTCTTCTGAGAACTCTCTTCAGTTAAGTTCCACAGCCTGCCTATTAATCAGGGTGGTGGATTTCCTGGTATCATTTACTGAGTTATTTTTATATACTAGACATGAATCCTTTACAAATATGTACAGATGTACAGCTGGAAATTTTTTTTCCATTTTGTAGGCTGCTTTGTCAATTGATCAACGTTTTCCTTTACAGCACAGACCATTGTGATGTTCATGAAGTCTGAGCTGTTGACTGTTGATTCTTTCTTGAATGACTGGGGTCCTGTTTAGAAAGTTTTTTTCCTGTGCCTATATTTTGAGCCTATATATTACATTATTGTAGTTTATAGCTAAGCACATCTATTATTTATTCTACAAGTTTCAGGGTAGCCTCCAAGATCTTTGATCTACTTGGAATTGATTTGTGTCCAGGATGGGAAAGATCAGGTTTCATTCTTGTACATGTAGATAGCAGTTTTCCCAAAATCTTTCGTTAATAATTCTGCCTTTTCTTTAATGTGTATTTTTGGCATCTGTGTCAAAAATCAGACAGCTATGGGTTAGGATTAATTTGGCCTTTTGCTTTCTCTGAGTCCAAAAAAGTAATAAATGAACATATTTCAAATTTATATATAAGATATTGAGTTAAATAAGGTTTTTTTTGAAATTAATTTTTATTGAATATTTTATTTACGTTTCAGATGTTATCCCCTTTCCTAATTTCCCCCTAACCCAGAAACCCCCTAACTCATCCCCCTTCTCCTACTTCTATGAGGATGTGCTTCCACCCACCCACTTCCACCTCCCCACCCTTGAATTTCCCCCACACTGGGGCATCCAGCCTTCACAGGACCAAGTTAAATAAGTTTTAGTTTAAGAATAAAATTGGATCTTTGTGACATTTTTAAATGTTTGCATACTTATTCATATATAGTTATTCATGTATTTATATTGCTTTAAATTATATCTTTTATTTTCATATATTTATGTACTTATATATAAATAATTGTGGCTATAGATTTGTGGTATTTTTAATTTTTAGAAATGAGTTTATCCCAGTGTACACATAAGTGGGTCACAACGTTTGTGGATAATGACTGACTCTTTCACAGGGTTGCCTAAAACCATCAGAAAACATATACATTTACAGTATGCTTTATAATAGTAGGTACCTACATAATTTTACTGTTGGGAGTCACTCCAACATGAGAAACTATATTAAAGGGTTACAGCATTAGGAAAGTTAAGAACCACTGATATAAGTGAATATGTTTTAATATGTTTATGTATTTAGACTTTTTAAAAAGAAGTAGGTATGAAATCACTAGATGCTAAAAATCTTCAAATATCTTGACTACATAAAAGTTACGCTAAACCAGTATTTTGTGATGAATGTCTGATATTGTTTTAAAGCCTAATTAATAGAAAGGAAGATTAATAATGGTTGGTAAAGAAGAATTTAAATAGTTTTTATATGATTTCAGCCAAGAACTCAAATATCTAACAGCTAAGACAGGGATGGCGAAAGATGTAAAATAGAAACTTTAAAAAAAAAGAAATTAACAGATTTTCCAGTGTAAGATTAGCCTGATGGTGAAGGTAACTAAATGTTAAATCATAGCAGCCTAATATTGTAGTTTACATTATGCCAGAAGAGTTTTAAATTTCCACTTAATGGTGTTTTATTAAGCTAGAGGTAAGGTTTTCTGAGCATTTCACAGGATGGAATCGTTAACATCTTCCCTTCCCATGTTTTTATCATCAATGGGAAAAGCAATTTGTATCAAGTGCACTGCACTCCTGGAGCTCCTGGTTTATTAGTGAATTAGGAGGGTAGGTTTCAGAATTTGTACGTGTTGTTTTCACAATGCAACCATATGGCTGGCTATTCCTGGTCTGTCTCAGCTTTCTAGTATCTTCTTTATCTATTTTATCCTCTTAATTCATCATCCTGTTCACGGATTTCTGCCTTTTAATCAAATTTTCCAAACGACTTGTCCATTTGATTAGTTTTCCTCATACAAAAGAATCAATTTGAGCATTGTGGCATTGTGCGGATGTATGTGCACGAGCGCGCATGCGCACATGGACGTGTACATGCTCAGTGTTTGATGTTGGGGTTTGAAACCAGGGCCCTGCACATGCTGAGCAGAAACCACAACTGAGCTACAGCCTCAACTGTCTTCTTCCTCTTTATATCTTTTATTTCTATTTCACTTACTTTGGGAGATAATGACTGTCTGTATGTGAGAGTTCAGGATCCTAGCTAAAAAATTCCAAGTATGAAAACTCTAAAACATTGATTAGCAGATTAGCAGACTTTAAGAATTATATTAATGTATTTTCCCTGTTAAAGTTGCATTTTCATTTCTAATACCTCATTATATTCATGCTCTACATTCATTTATATATTTTTTCTGTGTTGAGATTCAATATACTTTGTTCTTGGAAAACAAATATTTGTATGAAAGCAAATTAACTTTTCCAATAAAAAAGTGGGTACATTAGGTGACGTTGTATACACTTAAGGTGATACGCTCACGTACAAGAGCTAAATCTGTCTGCTAGATTGCCAGTAGTTGCTTTCTCACCTCGTGGTGTGTTTTTGCTGTTTAAAATTTATTATTTACTATTAAAGACTTATGAGGATTTTGATAGTTTTGTTAAAATAATGATTTATATTTTATTTCACAGATGATCTACTTATATGTAAATAAACTTTCTTATCTCTTACATTTTAAAAACTTCCAGTCAAGTAAGTAAAACAGTACTACAAAATATATTGTACATATAATTAAAGTATAACTGTTTAGAGTCAGGAATACAACCTGCTTCTTTCTTAGACGACAGACAGACAGACAGACAGACAGACACACACACACACACACACACACACACACACACACACACAGAACTGCTCCAAGTTTGTACCTTCTCACGTATTGCACACCATACACATACAATATGCTTTCATTTTACTTCAGGCTTTTCAAGCCAGGTTCTCTGAATACTTATTTTATGCTGCACTTAATGTGCAAATTAATGAAACTATATAGTAACAGAACTATTAACACCGACATAATTTGTCTAGAACCAGTGAGATCAGGGCTAGACTTAAGGCAAAAGGAACAATTTTGCGTTTACTCAATAAAGAGGAAGCAGGTTCTTCCCACTCTCCCTGTGCATCTTCAAAGCACAGACAAAAAAAATTGCTTCAGTCTCGTTTAAAATTCTCATTTCATTTTATGACAATTCATAAAATTAGGCAATCATTTGAGATACAGATACCAACCTCCTTCAAAGCAAACAAGAAAAAAGGCCCCATGGTGCACATCTGAATTGATACATTCCTTTTTAAGTCTCTTTGGTTGGTTTCACAGGTGGAGTAGGACATTTGAAGGGAAAAGGGTGAGAAAACAGGGTCAAGATCATGCGTGAAGGATCTGTATGGTGACATGTGGCATCTTAAGCTAGAAATGAGTGTGCCCTTCCCCCTCAGCCTTGAGCAGGCCTGAGAGACCTTGTTTACCACAACAGACCAAGTGATAAGGATCTAGGTGGAGTTACCCAACTTGGCTGCACAGAACGCAGAAGAAGAACTGCCCCTGGGCTTGCCTGGAGACATCTCTGACCATGACCTAGAATGGATTATGGATTATCCCACCCATTTCCCTGGCTGAAACCAGGAGGGGTTGGGTCTTCCCCTTTAAATTGAGAGCTGAACATTAAAGCTTTGAGCCTTGATCAGAGAACTTTGTCTTGGCTTCATCTCTTCTCGCCCTCTCATTCCCAGCCCCCCTTTCAGGTGAACCCAGTTGACTTGTAGCGTGCGGCTACAAATGAGATTGCCACGTATTCCTTTCCATGGTTCATGAGGGCAGTGAATGTATCAGTGAGCAAATTGCAGGCTGAATGCTGTCTCCTCGGTGGCATTTACGTTATTAGTCAATGACAAGTAAACTTCGTCAAGGACAAGGTTCATTTGTACTTAAGTACATTAGGTAAAAGTGGGTTAGGTAGAAGTGCAATTACTACCTAGTAGATTTCAAAGTAATTGATAACTTAACAAATGGATGCATGCTTACAGAGAGTGGAAGTCAGCACCCAAAGTAATTTTTACAGGGCAAGGCACAGCCGATCAATCCATATGATGAAAAATTGCCCTATGAACCTAGTCTCAGCCACACAAAGTAAAACAAGCTGCGTAAAAATGCTTGTAGTCATGGATATCCAGAAGCTTTTGCTGAGTAGCTAGCTATTGGTTGATTTATATATATCTACTTGTATTCATTTCCGGGTCATCTTTTATTTGATACACCACTGTTAAGACTGATGGTAGTCCACCAAGCTGGGGACCATTGCGTTATGCTGAACTAAGAAACTCAGGCTGTGAAGATCTTCTGAAAACATTACTTGGCATCACCCACCATTTCCTTCCTGCTTCAGACATGGAAACATCCAGGGAAATTAGGTCACCTCTAATCATCTGAAACAAGTAGGCAAAATCTGTGGAAAACGAGAGAACCCTGAGCAACTTAAACTGTGAAAGACAAGTGCTTCTACCCTTGTCCCAACTCTGATGGCTTCTTGCTTCTGGCCTGCCAAGTTGGCTCTGTGATTTTTCTAATAGTCTTTTGTAAGAATCTATATGCAGGAACGAAAATCTAAGGAATAATAATAAATAAATGAGCATTTAAGCAATCACTGGAATTCATTTTCACACTTTAACATTTTTACTTACTGTTAATATCTGTGTATGTATAATGTATGTGTGAGTGGGGATTGTAGGTAGGTTCCTTAGTGTGCATGTGGAGGACAGAGGACAACTTTTGGGAGTCAGTTCTTTCCTGCTACTGTAAGCTACAAACATCAAAGTCTTGTCTTTAGGGCTGTATAGCAAATGCTTTTACCTGCTCATCTATCTTTCTGACTGACTGCATTTTTTCTGACATCTATCTTTGTTTATTTTTTATTGGATATTTTATTTACATTTCAGATGCCATCCCCTTTCCCCATTTCCCCCTCCCTAGAAAACCCTTATCCCGTGCCCCCTTTTCCATTTTGCTTTTATACAATTTTTTTAAAATGTTAATCAAAGGCTTTATAAGTATGGTAATGCTCAGTCAGAAGTGTAACCTAATACCCAACCTAGATATGTAAACTATCTTTGGCTGGTGGAGACACGTGAACTTCTGCTTCCATGCCCCCTCTCCCTTTCTCTCTCTTTCTTTCTCTCATTACCTAGCTTCTCATCTACTTCATCTTTTCCTCTCCTTACTCCATCTTTTCCTCTCGGTGCTCCTTTCCCCTTAGCTCCTCCTACATATTACCCTTCCTGTTAAAATAAAACTTTTCTCTCAAAATACAATTAGAGCATAATTATTCCTATTTGTACCAGTGAGGTACAAGATAGTCTTAATACCCAGTCCATCCTTTTGTTGACTAGCCAGAACCTCTGCCATCTCTCTTGACTAGAACACTTAGTTTTGAACCTGGCTTTTTCTTGGCTTTAGAATGAATGTCAGCTGAAAACCATCCACTCAGATCTTTTCTCTCAAGGTAAATAGCCAGGATTGGCTATGAGACTATAGGTCTTCAACGCCATCAGAAATCCAGAATGACTAAGTTAACTGAAGTTATGGGAAGCACTAAGCATAGCTTCTAAAACTTAGCCAATTTATAGAGACCACTGAACACCTGGACAGCCCCTATACTAGACTGCCTGCATTTTTACTACTCATAAAATTTTATCTGGTGACATATTCCTTTTTCCTCTTTAAATACAAATAATTTACAGATGAGAGACTGAATGTACTTTAAATATTTCACTTGAAATTACTATTTGGTCAAGATATGTTATGACTGTTACAAAATTGTAATATATATATATAAATAATATATATATACAATATATATTATATAATATAATATATAATATATACAATATATTATATAATATATTATATATAATATATACAATATATATAACATAATATAATATAATATATTATATATATAATATATATACAATACATATATATATGCATATATGTATATATATTGTGTGTGTGTGTGTATGTGTATGTATATATATGTAATCTTTGTTTACACTGTCCCTATAAAAATAACCCAAACCTCTTGCAGTTGCCCTATTCTTTCAAAGCGACCAGGTGCCCTTTCTGTCACTGAGGTGACTGTGTTCACATAGATATAATCCTTGTTCTACATTGAAGTCTAGAGTCAAAAAAAAATAAAGTTGTAGGTGCATCAAAAAAAAAAATCACACAAAATAATTACAATCTGGTTAAATTGCTTCATTCGAACTAGTTTATACTTCCCCAGTGAAGTTCAAAGCTCTAAAGCATTTTACACTTTTCCCCAGGCTTATTACAACTCGGAGAAAAAAATTTTTATTCCCAGATGTATTCAGACATTTAAAAATTAGAAGAAATATTGCTCTCTAGACTCATCTCCTGTGTGTATGTGTGTATTCCCTGGCAGTTTTGAAAACACAATATCCTCTGTTTCATCTCCACTAACCCATAATTGCAAACTAAAAAAAAAAAAAAAAACTTATTTTCTAACATATTAAATGTTGATTAATCTCTCAGGGCTGGGCTTACATTAACCTAGATCAAAAGAAACATTTAAATTATATTAATTTTCAATGAGAAATTTAACAATCATAGGTACTATCCAGGGAACACACATTTGATCTTTATAGATCAGCTTTGCGATGAGAGCAAAGGGTCCCTGGCTAAGTGTTTCTAAAGGTCAATATACTCAGGTGAATCCTGTCTTGAAGAGGGCCGCATGCCCAGAATCATAGGATCATACGAGGAGGAGGTTATACTTTGGCCAGTTTTGGAACAGACATGAAAGACATGATTCATGCTTCGGTTTTTTTATGTTCATGTAGGCACTTTCTTTTTGATTTCTATTGGGTAAGCTATTTGTCTAAGTAAAGTTACATTTTCTTTCTGTTATTTTTATATGAAATTATCTTATTTATTTTTGGATGGTTTTTAATTTAAATAGCATTACATCACTTTTCTTTCTTTCTCTTCTCCCTCCGGTTCTGTCTTATCATTTTTCTAACTCCTTTAATATCTTTTACCATTCTGGTGGCCTCTTTTCTTTCATTATCTATCTATCTATCTATCTATCTATCTATCTATCTATCTATCTATCT
>JANHMN010000016.1:25691502-25726502 GCA_030674055.1 Rhabdomys pumilio | reverse complement strand
CCAGCACTGGAATTGTACTCCAAGACTCATTTCCCTCCATGTTTTCTCTAACCACCTTTGGTCATCTCCTCATCTCCTCTTGCTTTTTGAATATGCTTTGCTGAGAAACTGTAGACAGATAGAAGAAACCTTCCTCAGACTCATTGCATCACTTTTTTTTTTAATCAGAGTCAATCTGCCATTCTTTGGCTCCAAATCTACTCTGATTTGTCCTTAACCTTACCTATTCTTACATCTGCATCATGTCTCACCCTTTTTCTATGCTAAACACCTAAGAAACATTGCAAACTAACACATCCAAAGGCCATATTCTTGACATCTTCAGAATATCACTATCATCCCATGTCCCAACTTCACACTTGCGATTGCTTGGCACAAAACCTTTGTACCTTATTTTTTTTTCTCATAGTGAATGTCTTCTTCACAAGACCCTGGCATTACCCTCCTACATAAAGAAGTTAATTTACCTAATCTTTTTGTCTTCTAATCTGGAAGAATTAAACAATAGAAAGAATTGCTTGCCAAAATTCATGGAAGAAATATATTAATAATTCATAAAAAGCAGAATAACGATGTCTTATGCAAACACTAATAAATAACTACAGGTTTGTTTAGTCTATCAATACATCTTTCTCCTTTACAGAATTGATTCAGATTGTGCTAAAATAGGCAAACACACATAGCTACCAAACATCACAGGCTTAAATGTCATTAGATGTATATCAACACAAAACAAAATGTACGATTTGTTCTAGACTTTTAGAAAACTGTTCTTTTTTTGAACTGCATGTGTAATACTTCTTTGAAATTAACTAGAATCAAGAAAGGGTGATGTTTCACTGTACCTAAAATATAAGAAATAGATGTCTTCCACATTCATTCATTCAAGAAGTAGTTATTAAATTCTAAACACTATGTGTAGTATAGTAAAATTTGTGTGGGTCATAGTTAAGAGTCTGCTACAGTAAGAGTAATTTTATGTAAAAAGAATAAGAGAATCATTGTACGAAAATGGCTGTAAGCCCACCACTTTTTATTCTTTGGATGATCCCTTTTGGATTAAGTTATAACAATCACTACTTTTCCATCTCAGTATGACATGATGTCAGCATTTTGGATTTGCTGAAAAAGAAACACTGAAGTTCATTGGATTAAGTTAGTCTTTTGCTAAGATTTCTTCATACAGTTTTTTACCTAAGTGTTCAATCTAATGTACTCTTATTTTCATGGACGTAGACAGTATTTTTTTTTTTCAGTGCAAATAAACCTGTAAAACATTTTCTTTATCTTAGTGGAATATTTTACATCTGGCATAGTGACATCACAAGTGGGACTGCAGACTGTGCCTGAGCACAGGTGTGTGTTGTCAGTCTGTGTGTGTATCCAGAATGCTGGCGTATTACAGGCACAATTTGTCTTCTTACCACAAACAGGTTACTTACTTCATGGTTAACCTTAAGGTTCAGGTTAACCTTAAACATGCTTCACAAATAAGAGTGAGGAAGGAAAGAACAAAGGAAACGAAAAATCCTTGACTGATGGAGTAGCCAAGAAAATAAACTTCTATTCTGATAAACACGTTGATAGTAAATATGTTGTAAGTTAATTATGTCTATTCTTGTGCCTATAACTGTGACAAGAAAATATCAAACCATTGAAGCTTTATGTTCAAGGCATGTAATAAGTGCTGTCTTATATTACTATAGTAAAAAATAAATGTATTTGACTATAACTCAGTATACTGTCATTATTACTATGTGCTACAAGTATCTCAAGTATGTCTTATACAGAGTCCTTGTAATATTAGAAACATATAATCATTATTTTTCTGACTTGCAGCTCTGCCCATGATGAAAAAAAAACTCATATAAAAGCTTTGGGATATTTAATCAATTCATCTCCTGACTTCTTTGAGGAAAATCACTTTAGTGTTTACTATTCAGAGGTCAAAGTCTGTAACAGCAGACTAAAAGTTTATAGCTTTCAGGTTGGAAGACCCTACCTCTACCCTGAAATTTGATGGTATGCTTTTAGAGATTATAGACTATCTCTTTGATGTGAGGGAAATAACTGTATTACAGGGCAGCTTGAGGGCCTCAGCGATTGGATCCTTCTGTCTTTGAGGTTCACACTCACAGAAAGAACTTGACATCACTTTGTCTCGCTCCACAGAATCACGACTTCTATATGCAAGTCTGCTTCCTTAATCAAAAATCTCAATAATACTTGGCTATTTGATTTCCTTGAGTATAGCAGATATGTATAGTTGTTTTCATTGAGAATAAAAAAAGTTTAGTTTGGTCCATTTTGACAAATGGAAATTGATAACTCATCAATCAATCATAGCTTGCTTAGTAAAATTTGCAGAAAAATTATTTTATTTACACTTAAATCTATATATATATATGATTGTCAAATTGAACAGTTTTATGTTTTAATATACTGTTGTCTTATTCATAAGCTTGTTGTCATTCATAATAAGCTTCACTTACAGTAGCTATATTTTTTTAAAAAGAAACTTTAGCACCCTCCTTTTTTTTTGTATTGTGAAACATCTGTTATTAATGAAATATTGGTGCTTCTTTTTTTTTCCTTGAGTTGTCTTAAAAGAATTGTGTTCTCCTATTTATAAAAACAGTTCTTTAGACAGGAGTATTCTTACAAAAAATCATTATATCCACATATGTTCATAAGATACACTATTAAACTTAGTAGTCCCATCACACGTGTGCTTCAGATATTGTTGCTTTAATGCATTCCCTCACTACTTTGATAAAAGCCTTAAGATGTTACCAGTAGTTCTTTGATGATTTTCTCTGATGTTACAGTACCTTTCTTTTTTTTTTTTTTCAAAAAATTCTGTTTTGCATAAACATGAGAAGTCAAGGCAGTTTGAATTAAGGAGTAAAAATATTCAAGTTTTAGCAATACGAATGCGTCTATTTCTAATCAATTCTCTCCCACATTGTAGCTCTTTCTTTCTCAATATAAGGAAATTTTATTTTATATTTCCAGAAAATATGAACAATTAGCTTTAAAATGAGTCCAAATACATCATCCAATTTTATAATTTTGAGGTTTGTTCAGCAGTGTGCCACTGAATTAATGAGATTTTTAATGGAATTTAGAAAAAGGAGAATCATATTGACCTAGATATTGACTTATTCTGATTCATTTCTCTGTCACCCCACTCCTGAACAAGCTCCACATTCAGCTTGATGACTGTGACTGCTTTAAAAAAAATGTTTAGTTTTTAGCTTCCAGGTATTCTCTGGGGATTATGTGTAATAACAAGCCACTGTAGATTATTTATTATATCCGAAACTAAGTTTAACATTTCTATTGGGATAAACTGTTAGCAAATCACCCATGAACTCTAATTTGTCTATTTTAACCCTAAAGTTGGTCTTCTATTAAACTTATCCTGTTCAGGATTGCAAGGTACTAGCCAAAGACAGAGTTACTGATGTGGAAGTTTGCCTACTTCATACTGCTTCTCTTTGTTTCAAAATTCGGTCATAGTCAGGGATGCTGTGTCTCTCTAAGCCAACATAAGCTATTTAGTTGCCTCCTCATCATGTATATATAATGCAGCTCTTCCAATGTATATGCTGTGTTCTATGCGTTTGAAGCTAAGAATGTTCTTCCACAGCTCTATTCTAGGAAAGCATGCCATTCTGCCAACTCTCTGTGGTACCTGTGGGATTACATTTTCCCATTGTGCTAAAATGTCGTTTCACTTCTCTTCCTGTACTATGTGAACTGATGATTTAAACATCTAAAAGCTGCCTGTGTCTGATATGCTCACCCCATTTTTTACCCCTAAAAGTGAAAGTTACTAGGTTTCACTCCCACCTTTGTCCCTTCTCTGTCGCACCTGTTCTCATTCTCTCCAGACTCGTAGCTTTGTGTCTGCAGCAGAAGGGGAACGTTTTTAGGTCAGTGCATTGTGAGGGAGAGCAGTATCTCTTGTCCTTTATTTTGGGAGCTGCCTCATCTTGTAGTGTCCTGGAGGGGTTAGAGTCACTAACAGCCAAACTGATTGCATGTGGGCCAGTGTGCACAGGTGCTTGCATCTTTGTTTCAAAGAATGCATTCACAGTACAGAAACATCATAAAGAATGTAAAACCCGTGACACCCATACTTTTTAAAAGTCTATCTGCTTTGTGTTCAAACTGGACAATGAAGTATCATTTGTCACATGCTTAGCAAGGACTAGACACAAAAGCAAAAAATATCTCTTATTAACACACCATTGCTTCTTAGGTCTTTTCATATTTTCTACCAAAGTCACCACGAATAGTCAGTTTTCTCTTGTTTAAAATGGAAGTTCTTCAAGCAGTCTAATTTTCCAGCATTCTAATTTTATATCCTCTAAAGTTTGTTTCTTAAACCACTGTATTTTATAGCCCATGCAAAGGAAAGCTCCTGGCACTCAGTACATGGGTTCTACTTGCTTGAAACCAGAAGGAATATTTTGAGACAGTTGTGTTTCTATTCTAAAATATTTAATATTCTTTCTCTCACTTTTTAAAATGCCTTTTTTGTTTCTTCTTTCTTTTGTCATCCTGGCATCCTGGCATTTCTTTTGTCATTTTGTCATCATTAGCTGGGCCCTACTTCCTCATTAGTTGCTGATAGCAAAGGGAAAGGATAAATCACATAGTATATACGTGTTATATTAAAAGATAAGGTCACTCATATCAACCAACGCAATTAGTATATTTAATAATGTTAGTATAGGTATACTCATTTACTTGCACATTGGTAAACTATTTAATTTTATATATTTAATGGATCCTATTGGTGAGGGCAGTGACAATGGCTGGGTATGGGGACAGATGGATTGGAGAATGGACAATTGAGGATTAGCTTTCTTTTGATCAGAACTTCTGCCAAATACAAACAGAATCCTCTTAAAATTTCCTCAGCTATAGAAGTTTGCATTTTTGTTCTCTATTTTAACTCTGTTCAAATAAAGGGAAATACAGTATTAATTTTTTTTTTCTACCACACAGTGTAAGGGTTTCAACACTCTCCAAATTCCATACTATATAAAGAGTGTTGACTCTCTCCCTGTGAGACTCTGTGGTTAAACCATAGAGCCCGACTTAAGTGTGGATTAGAGAACTGGGGAAGCAAAGTGGACAAAGCACGACAGTGTTCAGCAGTCAGGATCATCCCAGCATTGTGGGTTGTGACTACATATTTTCCTTTTCCAGCTTCTATGTTCTTGACCCAGGAACTCAAAGAAGACATCAAAGCCTGGGCAATCTTGTCTATAAAATTTTTAAAGTTTGTTCTTAGTTTGCCAATATTGTCCATGTACATATTTTATTGTAATCATCTTCATACAGAAATTTCTGTTTCTTATCTCATCATTCCCGATGACTCACACTCTGCCAAAGTAGTTCCCTTCCTACCTTCATGCTTCTTTTCGATGAAGATTTTATGCAGGTGGTCATGAAATAGAGAAATCTATAGAGTTCTTATCTACAGTTGGGTCTTCAGTTGATGCTACTATCACTTTAAAGTGTTTGGCTCTCTGTTTCCTCCTTTCTTCTGTTACTCTCTGATCTCTTCCTCTTATCTCTTATTCTTAGTTACTGTACAGAATGAAAAAAAAACCTGATAGTTAATTTGATGGCCTAAGTTTGTTTATTACATGACAATGTAGAAGAGATATGTTTTGCTAAAAATGTAATTCTTGGGGACAAGTCAGATTGTCATAGCCACTGTTCCAGGTAAATCAAGTTCTGTCTTCTTAGCTTGTATTAGAGTTGCGTCTTCATTATTTTTAGAAGCAGATGGAATCATTGAGGGCTTTGAATAATAAATAATGAACAGAAATTATGACTATCACTTCTACAAAATCTTGAAAAGCTGCTTAATATTATACATTCTATGTTCTACTCCAATATGCTAAGACCATTTTTGGACATGAGTATCTATAGGATTTTAAGTGACCAGATGGAGCAAAGCTTCTCTACCATTTTACACACACACACACACACACACACACACACACACACACACTCAACAATTTTTGAAGTTGTTATGACAGTATATGACAGGGAATAATTGTTCAGTTGCAAAGGACTGTAGAGACTTGTCATTTTTTTTTTTTAATCTCTAGGGAGCTGCAGTGTCAATCACAAGAGATGCCATCTCATTTGGAACACCCTAATATTGCAAAGAAAGAATATACACTTTTATTTGTCTTACAAATAACATGTCATACTCAGAATAGATGGAAGACTGCATGAAATGTTTTCAGTATGATGACTTTTGTATATAACACTTATTTTTTTAAATATTAAATTTATCTTCTCTTCACTGAGGTCATATTAACTTCAAAACTGAAACGCCTTTGGGAGGAAGGATATTTTAATTCTTACCAGTCATTTATTCCTTAGTGAATAAGGTATGTAATGAATTTGAGTATTTTATAAAAATGGTTTTGGGTAGCAGGAAAAATGAAGAGATAGTAAGGGACCATGGCACCTGTCAGGAAACAGGAAAAATGATTGTTGAGGACCAATTTTGTCTATTTCAAAATTTTTAGTTGGAGTTGGTCTTTAATACTCTAGTGCATGTTGCAATTAAATATAAGCTCTAGAGAAATCTTAACATCCTTAGTATTACAGAAAATTAATTTATATTTATGCCATAAGGGTTTCTAGACTCTTGTTCTTCAAAACTGAGTTGTTGGGGACAGAAAAATTTGCTTATTTTGGGTGGATTGTTTTCTGCAATCGATAGAACAGTGGTGTGTCTGTGCACTTCTGCTGAAATTGCTGAGACACCAGTGGATTGATCTTTCCAAATTTTATTGACATGGATGAAAAGCAATTAGAAGTGAAAACATCCCAGGTCTGAGATTCTACAGTACTGTACACAGGCCCTTGTGCAGGAGCATTTCTGTAGAGAGTTTCTAGTCAAGCACACCATCGATTTGATTAAGAAACTTTTAGCAAAGTTTTAAGGATATTTTAAATGTTTACAATATTTCACTTACTAGTATCCACATTTCACTCACAGTGGGCCTAAGGCCAGATTTGTAATTTACTGTTTATCTAATCCAGGCAACATTTGGTCGTAATATATATAGAAGAAAGATTTAGTTTTCTAACTTCTGTCCTTCTCCAAAGTCTCAATGAAATCAAACTTTTGAATGATTTTTGCCAGTGCTCTTATGTAAAGCATTAATCTCTCTAGATATAACTTTTATTAACTAGTAACACAAAACACACTTTTCTTTTTTTTTTTTTTTTTTTTCGAGACAGGGTTTCTCTGTGTAGTCCTGGCTGTCCTGGAACTCACTCTGTAGACCAGGCTGGCCTCGAACTCAGAAATCCACCTGCCTCTGCCTCCCAAGTGCTGGGATTAAAGGCGTGTGCCACCACCGCCCGGCAAAACACACTTTTCTATCTATTACATTTTAATTTTTTTTGGTTTGTTTTCTGTTGTCATATTGATTTTGGATTTTGTGTTATGAGATTCATCTTTTGCTTTTTAGAAGATTTTTAAAACTCTTTACAGTGCTTTATATTGCAATTTTTCAATAAAATACTTAGATCATTAACTAGTAGATACGAATAAGCAGCACGTGCACGCATGCACGCACGCTCACATAGACACACACACACACACACACACACAAACACACACACAAGCTAGAAATCTTATTGGCATAACCATATTCCATGAGCAAATTCAACAGTCAACATAAAAACTTTTCCAAGGGCCACTGACTTTTGAAAGTTCAGTGAAGAAATTTGAAGTAACAGGAAATATATTTTTTTCTATTTTTGAAGGACTAAAATACAGTTTTTAGTAAAATACTTTCAGAATCTGTTTGTAAAATTTGCTAGCTCCCCACATGACAACCAGAAACTTCTCTATGTGTTTATTAATATTATTAACTTAAATATAATCTCTTACCTTTGTCTTAATGGCCCCTAAAAGCTAGACACTTTCTTTTCTTTTCATTTCTCACCTCAATGTTCTCTGTCTTTCCAAAGGCCAGGTCTAAAAAATAATCTCACCATAGCATAAATTTTATTTTCTATTTTACATATTTTCTTGCTTAATAGTTTTATTTTCATGACCTAACTGAAATCACAAAAAAGGTATTTGTTTTATTATAAATTATATTATATATATATTATAGTATATACTATATGCAGTATATACTATGTATACTATAACATAGTATAGTGTATATTATATATAAATATATAGTATATAAGTATTTTATGCATACTATATCATAGTATAAATAGTGTATATTATATATAAATATACAGTATATAAGTATATATACTACTTACATGTATACACACAAACACATATACTTATACATCAAAAGTTCAATTTTATATTTCTGTCTAATATACTTGGGAAGATCAATTATTCTTGGTCAAAGTTGAAGTTACCATAAAGTCTTTGAGAGCAAATAGAGAAGTAGGGAGACTTGCATTGTAAAAATTCGGGAAATAGTCTTAAAGCAAAAACTCAAACAGTAACTATTCTAAGTCAAAGTGTAATTCCTAACTGAAAAGTGGGCAAGGTCAGTGTTCTGAAGAAACTTACTTGTAAAGCAGAATGTGTTGCAATAACTGTGGGGTCTTAGTCCACTGAACTCTTCACCACAGACTGCCATTGTAAATTCTGGGGAAACATGTTTATTATGGGGCAACAGTGGCATCAATGGAGAATTTTTACTGTAGCCACACCACTGTGGAGTAGTTCTGCTGGAATGCCGTTTCTCAAATTAGTAGCATATTTCTGATAAAGAAAGGAAGTCGCCTTAACTTGAAACTGCTGTGTCATTTCTTCTTCCTTAACCGAAATTCCAACCAGAGTTCAGGAAATGCCCTAATGGGTGACTTCTCTTTTCTCCTTCCTCAACTAAGCGGATTCCAAGCCATTCAAACAATTCATTCCTCGTGAACAGACCCTTGACTTTTGTGCTTATGCTGTGGGACAAGGGACTGTAATTTGGAGCTGTTTGTAGCAGTGATGACCCAGCTAGAACCCAATCAGTACTGGTAGGTAACCAATCTGAAAGGTTAATTTTCTATGCTTTAAAACAAATATGAAGACAAGTTCAATCAATACCTGTTTTGCTTTGATAATATGCATGGCTCTCTTGTAATTATGGTTTCATCTTGCATGATAACCAGGTATCAGAATCTTAGAGCAGCCAACCTATGATTTGCTATAATGTGAGTGATATAACTGGAATGCTATTAATTTCTATTTTAATCAAGATATAGAAATCACTGTTTTAGTTCATGATAACCTTGGGAATTTCTTCTTCTAGTTTACTATTTTCAGATATTTACTAAATTGGAATATAATTTAACATTTTATTGCATCGTACGCTATTTTATGAGTAAATGTTAATTTCTATTTACATTCTAACCATGACTGTTTTATTGGTTTTTAGAGGTAAGAATATATAAGTTTTGTTCTTAGCAGATAATAATCCCAGACAGCATTTTAGCATGTGTTCATTTCCCAAGGTTAGGCTATGCTACTCTTTTTGTACATATATAGATTTACTTATTTTGTTTAGGAGATTTTAAGTATACTAAACCAGTAACTTTTTAAGTAATAATTTTAAATTGAAACAAGTTCCTAGCATTTAGAGCAAAGGCTATTTCTCTATATGTGCCCCAATACAAATATAGAAGTGTTAGATATGTATATGCACATAGATTTGTTTCTGTCATTATTCTATATTATCAGTACTCTCTCATTTCATTAAGAATAGGTATTTTGAAAACAGTAATGAACCTGAGGAAAATTTTAATTTTGCTTGAGCAGTTCTTTAGTAATTTATTTGCTAGAAGCCTCATTTAGTGATAAAGGTTTTCAATGCACTTGACACTTTTTCTCCGTTCAAAGGCTATGTCAACAAAGCAAGCTAAAACAGAGGTGAGAGCAGCAAGATCATGCGAGAAGCGAGATTCACTTGGCTCTTGCACGACACTGATGGTGGTTAGACACTTTCAAGTAGCTTTTGAATTAAATCTTTCGCATATTTGGTGGAAACAACCTTAAACAAATCAAACTTGAGGTTTACACTTGAGTTTTTAAAGAAACTTTTAAAGCTATGAACTCAGTGGACTACATATCTTCACATTGTTTCCTGGGTTTTGTTACTTTCTCATCTTTGCTTCCTTTGTGAAGCAGTATAATAGCGAAGTGAATAAGTAGATTTTGCTGAACTGAAACTTGGAATTGATGTCAAAAGCAAAACAAGTTTCTTAGACGTTAACTCAACTTCATATCTTAGAATGAACATTTAAATTCGGACTACACAAGATACCTTGCAAGATGTTTGTATATAATGCCAAATTAAAGCAAGCATACTTTTCAGGAATTGTAATGATTTGCAAGGTGGAAGTAGAAAATCCTTTTTTAAAAACAGTGGCTTGACAGCTGGCTGTGACAGATTCAGATACTTTAAACCCAACAACTGGACTGAAGTTGGAGACCCCTGTGGTAGAATTAGGGAAAGGCTGGAAGAAGCTGAGAAAAAGAGTGACCCCATAGGAAGATCAGCAGTTTCAACTAACAGGAATCCCTGAGATAGCTCAGACACTGAACCACCAAAAAGTCAGCACACAGTAGCTGGTCCGAGGACCCCAACACATATACAGCAGAGGACTTCCTGGCCTAACCCTAGAAAGACTTAAGACCTCAGGGAGTAGGGAGGCCTGTCAGTGGGGTGACGTCTTCTTGGAGATAGGGAAGAGGAAGAATGAGATGAGGAACTGTGGAAGGGCAGACTGGAAGGGGGGCAACGACTGGATTGTAAAATAATAATAATAATAATAATAATAATAATAATAATAATAATAAAATCAGTGGTTTGAATAATCAGAAAGTGAGAACTCAAAGAAAAAAGTGTTCTTCCACAATGGCTTGAATACACAGATGAAAGCTGCTTCAAACAGTCATGTGGATAATGATGAAAGACCTGTGTATATCCTCTAAGTTCATCCTTTGTCCATCAGTGTACAACTAAAACTATCTCAAGTCAGTTCACCATTGCAGATTTCTCCAGGAGACCAACTCTTACAGTTAAAAACAATCAAGACAACACCAGAAAAAGATATGTAGTTTTGGCGGATTCAGAAAAGGGCCAAGTTTACAAAATTGCATTCATCACCCTGATGTCTGCAAATGTCATGTTGATAAAAACACCTGCTTGGCAACAAGTAAAGCTGCTCTAGATAGCAAAATCCACTGTAACTCCACTTTCACATATAGTATAATCTAGGAAAGGAATTTAAGACACGAAGCAGTGAGATGACAGAGGCACAAAAAAGCACAAAAGCAAAGAAGACAGAGGAAGAGTGGACTCATAGGAGAGAACAGAGAGAATAATGGACAGATCATTCTCTAAAGCATTCCTTTGACAGTTGCTAGTTTCAACCCAGGACTCTGTGAAGATGGGCTGTAGGTGTTTTGAGGTGTCTCAGCATTTGCCTGCTCTCTCCTCCCCCAACTTGGGCAAGCTGTTGGTAGCTGTGATTCAGTGAAATTGGATTTTTGGGGGCATAGAAGGCCCTGACCATTTCAAACTAAAACAAGAGCAGTTTAAGAGTGGAGGTGATTTGTATTATAAATTAAGAAAATAGAGAAAGGCAAGTACTAGAAAGGTGAAAGGATGTTGTGCAATTTCCTCAAGAGACCAATGTTAAAAATAGACTAGTTGCTTGGCGAGCTGGTGAATGCTGGTGATCCCTGCAACGTGGGAGACAGAGGTGGGAAGATCATGAGCTCAGATTCCAGGTCAACATGGGAGAATAGTGAGTCCCTGTCCACAGGTTAAAAAATAAATATCTTGGAGAGAAAGACCTTATTACTGATTAAAAAAAAATTGCTCCCAGAGAAAACAGCAGACAGAACCCTGTAACCCCAAAGACACATTAGGCTGCGTTTTTTTCTCTTTTCTCTTTTTAAGTTTAAAAGAAGAGGTGAGAATGTGATGTAAAAGTTAGAAGTGAGGTAATGAAAAGCATTCAAGATGCTCGAGGTGGACTTCTGATAGGATCCTATGCTTTCATGTCTACTGCTGAGTTACCTTGAAGGGTTTTTAAAATCATCTCTTGTGTTTATTGAAATGTTCTTTAGTTTGCCTAACTGAGACATTATGTTTACGTCCTACCTACTTCCATTGGACCAGACACGTCTACCCTGCCTTTCACTCCCTCCTGTATTTCTTTCTTACACAAACATGCTTCCAATGCTTAGAAGACGGTGTGCATGTGGATAAATATTTGGGTTTCATAGTACATAGACCCAAATAAGCTCTCCTACATAATTCCATATTGAGCGTTTTTACACAAAGGTCTAGGTCAGGACCTGGGATGCTGATGATGTGAATGGTCAGGTGGTAGTATTCTCCTCTTCTCTTCCCTTAGAGGCTCTGCAGATGCAAATGTCTTTTAACACACTGGACCATGTCTTGCCAACAGCTGGTAGACAGCAATTTAACTACCAGATTTTAAACTTGAATTGAGATTTCCCCTTAATAACTTTTAGTGAGCAGGCATCTGACCCTTTGATATCTACTCAGATGCTTTTCTCCAATTTGAAAAACCACTTTCCCTCCTCTACAATTATAATTTGCAGACAATTTTCTGGCAAAGGGTGATTTGTCCTCTCTATCAAAACTGAACACGCCATTATAAATCTTTTGTATTTTTTTTCTACCAAGCTCATACAAACCTTTTACATTTTCCTCAGCATTTTCAAAATTTAAAGTACCAGAGTCTTTCTTCCTTCCCCACTCAATCTTTTTTTCTTTTTAACTGAAAATAACCATAGCTTATGAGCTTTTGAGAATTTCTTGCCAAAAATCCTTATAAAATGTTTGGGAAGTCTGGAACATATCTCCTCTTAAACTGAACAGAAAGAAGCTAGACAATGGGCATGTACAATGTGTTCACCAGTGACACTGTCCTCTGAAGAAGCTGCAGACCATGCTAGTTAAGCTAAGCTAAGAATGGTGGTGGTATCTGCCAATGAGCAATTTAGGTGTTTCCATAATCACATAAAGAGAAAATTGTTACGTTGAAAGTGTGGATGAACTCCTGTGAGTATGGGGATGTGGGGAGAACATTGAAAGGTGAAAGATGAAGGGTACCTTGAAAAATAATTTCCTATTCTCTATATAGATAAACTATGGCAAAAAAGATTTAAAGCAAACATTTAGCATATGCAAAACAAATCACAGTAGTTTCCTTTAGAGCTTGGGGTCACTGTGAGAAATAGCAAGAAGGTGGTATGGAGAAATAAGGGGGAATCAGACCTTGAAAAGCTCTGTTTATCTTAAGACTTGGAGGATTTTGATGGTAGAAGTAACTTGATCTGATACATCAGCATCAGTATTTGTTTAAGTTCTGCCATCTAGAAAGATTAGAAAGTAAAAGACTGGAAAGGTTAGCTGTGTATTTTTGTTTATAAAATGCTCCTACGTCTGCTTTAACCCATTTGAGGCCCCAGATCTGGGATGGGGAAGTAGATGTGATTTCTCATCTTCAACAAGAAGGTCTGTCCAACTGACATCTGTTTGCAACAGGAAAACTAGTACTTTCAAATAAACTCTCACTGGGCATATGAACTACTCAAGTTTAGGCTCTTTGTCCAAACAGTACATAGTCAACATAATAGTATTTTTGTAGACATTTTGTCTCATATTGCTTTATTTTGTTCAGATAAGTTTTATTTATTTATTTTTTTACTGATGTTTTGCTTGTATATTATACTTTCTGATTTTGTGTTTTTATGTGTGTGTGTTCCTTTTCCCTTTTTAAATTCTATAATGTTTTTACATGTTAGTTTGTTCTCTGAAGAAATAAAAGAGAAAGAAAGAACACGGAATTTGATAACTGGGCAAGTGGAAAAGTGGGTAAGATCCCGGAGGAGTTAAGGGAGGGGAAACCATGATCAGAATATACTGAATACAATTTTTTAAAAAAAGCTATTGGTGACGTATCTCTGGGCCATGTTTTTGCAAATATGTGTATTGTTGGTTATCAGAAAGCACATTGCCGAGGATTTGAGAGACCCCACTTCATGAGAGAGGATATGAGAGACCCCACTTCATGAGAGAGGATATCAGAGACCCCACCTCATGGGAGAGGATATCAGAGACCCCACCTCTTGGGAGAGGATAGATAGTGTCAAGCAGTGACACTTCCCAGTGCAGAAAGAATCATTTCTGTGTTGACAGACATCAGCTCTCAAGCAAGTTGTTCGAGCAAACACATGATTCAATGATTTCTCTGTGGTTGCCTGGTGTGGAGCTGGTGGAACACACAGGGAAATAGGAAGTCACATGAGCAGTTTTAGTGTGTTACTCACTTTCCATGTGACTTCAAATAAGTCTCTTTGTGTAATTTAATAATTAATGCCCAGTGTGGAGAGTGAAGGTCAGGACCCTGGTATGAGGGTAAACGATAAGGAATCTGTTGGAGCTTAAAGTCCACTCTGGTACCTGAAAATAGCTACGGATTTCTTAAGAGGTTAAACTTGGGTTGGACAAAAACAGCTCTGAGACAGGAAATCTACATCTGAGCACAAAAGCAGGTCCTTTCCCTGCCTCCTTATAAAGTCTCAATTCCACATGTCTGACAGGTTTTCATAGCATGGAATCTGACAATGAGCCTCCTATCTAAGCTCCTCTTACTATCTCCTAGGGAAGGAGTTCTCCTCTTAGGGAACCTCTGCTTTGGGATAGAGCTTTCAGAACACAGTGAAAGAGAGAATGAGGGAGCCATGCACATGGTGGGAAGGAACTGTTCATTTGCTTTTTCTTCATAAGATATTCCATGTTCCCCTGTTCTCCAAAATGTATTGCCAATTCATTTACATTCTGCTGATTGTACTAACATGTCTCCATCCCAGTAAACACCAACAATGAGATGTATGACAATGCTTTTGCAGATGGGTATAAAGATGAAAAGAAATCATCACAGCAACAAAAGTCATACTCACAACTATCCACAATTTTCTAAGAAAAGGAAATACTTTGTAAAAATAAATAGGTAAGTTGATATTAACTCTTTTAGTAGGAAACTGAAGAGAGGGGCAGAATACTAACCCCTCCTGCCTGAGTAGAAGTCTTCTTTGATGAATTTTAACAGATGCCTAAATCAGTTATATTTGGTGAAATCTCTCTCCCCATTTCCCACCTTTTCTGACATCCCCTCCTGTCTCCTCTTCTCATCATGTCTCCATCTCTCCCCCTCTCTCCTCTTTTTATTCCTCATCTTTCTCATAGTTGTTTTCTTTTTACAAGGTAATAGGAAGCCTTGATTATATATTAATTGTGTGCTTTTTGCATACTAAAGGCTCCCCAAGCTCTGTCACATTTTAATCTGACAATACTCTAGATGCAAGTGGTGCTATTACTATTTCTCTAAAGGGAAAAGTGATGATTTTGAAGACTAGTTGACTTTCTCACCATGATGAGCAATGTACTGGGACCAGAATGGATCTGGGTCTAAGCAGTACTTAAACTCTTCATTTGTTGAAGACAAGCCCTTGTCTTCATAGCAGGAGAGGGGAAACAGTTCAGTATATGGGGGAAAGACCCTTCAGAATCAATGCCATCCTAACAGTGTTTCCAAGTCTCACACAAGGATAACGAGGACTCTAACTGTATTCAATTTGCAAAAATAGCAGATGCAGAGGTAACAAGGGACAAGAAAAGATGTCTGCATTTCATGAAAGAAAGGGGCAAAGTGAAGAGACTCATTAATGTCGAAGCAGTAGATGGATAACCAGGGACAAATATCAAGTAGATTTGCTTCAGTTTGGGCAGAGAAAGGTCATTGATTATTTTTGGTTAAACTGGTTCACAGAGGCCAGGTCTCCACTAAAAAAAGGGAATTAATTGCTTCCATTTCCCACTAATTGCCTCAACATTTCCCTTTGCTTTGTCATTGGAGATTTGGTCAGAGAGGAGAAAAGTCAAAAGTCAGAGTTTGATGGAATCTACATAAAAAGGGAATCTGAGGAGACCAAATTATGGCATTTGGTGTAATAATGATAATGATATTTAGCATTTTCCCTGGGAGTGCTGTGGATTTTTAGAGCCCTTTTCAATCTTTAATCAGACCATAGGGCACATTTAAAAGAGTTCACTGTTTTTATTTCCATCTAGAGGATAAGGCATCACAGAGAGATGGACTGACCCAGGGCAAGTCTCCTGAGATGTTAATCCCATACATTAGATCATACCCTCCAATGTTGAGTTTTAGCTCGAAATCCAGGCTCTTCCCAGTGGCTCAGTTCATTCTTGCTTTTTCAGTCTTTAGGATTTTTACACACTGCTGTTTGAGATTACTCTCTCTTGTGACGATTGAAAAATCACCTATGAAATCAGTATGGAATTATTTTGGTACTGTAAACATTAGTTTTCTGCCTGTTCATGTTGAATTTCTTATCATGTGACAAGACCTAGTACCTTGTATTTGTTGGCTGAATAAGTTAGTTTTTAAAACCATTTACAGCAACAAGTCTCTTGAAACCTGTAGGTTTTACCTGGTAAGCATTTATTGTTTTGGAGGCTAATGTGGCAGTTAAGAAAGCACAATAATAGTATTCTGCACATGTTTGGTGGGTGTTAGATCATTCTGCTTTCTCTGGTTTACTGAGAGTTGCTTCTGAGTGAGATCTGCTTCTTGAGGAAGTTCCCACCTTGCAATAGAAACTCTTTCTTTGCTGGGTAACCAGAAATGCAAGCTACTGTTAAGTGTATGCATTTTTAGAAACATGTATTAGAAAGAACATAGCCTTTCAAGTCGAATGGTTAGATTTCCAAACTGACTCTGCCATAATCAGCATTTTGATTCCAGGCAAGTTGTATTATTTATGGAATTCTCCTTCTTCATTTGTAAACCTGATATATCTACTAGGAGTTTTATGGCTGTTAAATGAGAAGCCAATACAGCGCTTAACATGCGTTGTGCAGAATAGCAATCTTTCTTACAATGCTGGCCATTATGCTTATTAGCGGTATTATTGGATATTGGCAATGTATTGAGTGACTAACTATTGATGAGACTACATTTAAACAGAATGTGCTATGCAGGTCACTATTTAATAAAATACTTCATTTGGACAGGATGCTTTAAATATTATGGTGCACTTTAGCTGGATCATCTTCCTGTAGTCCATAGCTTTCATCCAATATTGGGAATGATCTTTCAAAACTAAGTGATTTTGATTGGATCAAGCTTGGGAATGATGTTGTCATATTATATTCATTGTGCCATCAGGTATCCTTGCATAGTAGATTGAAACACCTGGTCCAAATCCACATGGTTTATCATTTAATATGGAGACAGGCTGGCTCATTGATTCTAAAACATGCAATCTATCACAGCTTTGCAAGCACTGGAATATATTTCCACATTGGCCTTTGTCAATAATAGTTGAATCACTTTCACCTCCATTTGTAAATACAGTAGGCATACATTTTCACGGTTAACTCCCTTTTGAAAAGATCTTATTCATATTGAGAATAAATCAGAACTCTGAATAGTGGCCTTGCTTTCCCCACATTCTCCATGGGGTTCTCCTTGGTGGTTTGTTTCATCTAATGAAGTATAGCTAGCATGAACCTTGGTTTAGACCCAAGTATTAAAGTCCTAATTAACAAATGTGCTCCTCTGGGCATGTATGGGGTCCCAAGTTCTGTTCACCAGCTCTTACCCCTTGCCTTCTTTCCATAGATTTCAGCCTGTCCATGGGGCTTTTCTTCCCTTTGTAGATATTGCGGACTCACTCCAATGTGATGTGAGCCTCGATTGTCAAACCAGCAGTTCATAACTTCTCGGACTTGTTATTGCTAAACAATGCAATGAAATAAAACTCTCTTCAAATATATAAACAGAACATACCTCAGGAACAGCAGATCCTGAGATTGTATACACGGGAAACCTGGTTTGACTATTTTGATTAACTTGACTGCTCAAGTCAGTCAAAATGTAATCACCAGTTCAGGCAATGGTTTTGACAGATTTTTTGGCCTGCTGACTGCTGATTTGGTTGGCTTGTCTGTCAGGTTGAAGTGGTCAGATTGACTGGAGACATTCTAACAGATAAATTTGACTCAGGAGGACGTGGGTGGCTGTATACCAGAATCTACTTTAAATAACTTTATTTGAAATCTGCACCTATTTCCCTGGGACTAGGGAGAGAAGTTTGAAAGTGACATGCTACAGCATTTGACTTTCTAGACTGAGATGTCTCAGCAATAGTTAGAGTTGGCAATGTATTTATAGGCTACAACACAATCACATTCTCCTGATGCACACAAAGTTCAATAATACTGAAACTTTATTCCAACTTTGGAGCATCCTAAGAAAGCCTCATTTTCGTTGACTTTTCTGAAGGGTCGGTGATAGATATATGACAGCAAACGACTTCTCAGATGTCTTGAAACCTATTTAATTAGCAGTGTTTTATAGTAAACAGAGTTGACCTTGCCAGTAGTGACAGTTCTAGAGAGAATTTATGAACAAAAATGAAAACAAAACACTGAATAGTTTTTATAAGAGGGAAGAAAATTTTGACTGAACTTTCCTATTTGAACTAGTTTTAAAGGAAGCCATTTTAGGTATCAATTATAATGTCCCCTTGGAAACTTGATTTTGCAATGAACTTCCCAACTTGGGCAAGACAAAAATAACACTGTAAAATGGAAAGAATGATTTATGCTTATATTATAGTCTTAAATTTTTATGGGGAAGACATAATGAGGTTATTGTCTGCTCTAAGCATATTTTTATAAAGTCTGGTTTATGTTGGTTGAGTAGCCTAATGTGTTTACATTGAGAGTCTGAAATATCCTGTTATTGTTAGAAAGAATTATTTATGTGCTATTCCTTAACTCACCCCAAATTCTTACTTTTCACATAAAAATGTTTTGTAAATGTTCTGGATTTAGATGTTATCTTGTGTACTTAAAAAAATTAAATTCAATGAAAAGTTTAGATAGAAGTTAGGGACAGAGTGTTTGCAAAGACTTTAAAATAATGTCACATTTCTTCAGATAGCCTAACATCATATTTTCTCTATGTTATGGTCACTTAATCTATCATGCATTTTTTAAATTTGTGATTGATCAAGGGAAAGGAAGTTTACATTGGCTTTGCTCTCAGGTTTATATTTTTTTAGCTACAATATGAATAATTGTTGTTAGCAATAAAGCCTTTTACTGGAGTGAAAGAGACAGCTATGTAAAATTTCATGCTATAAAAATGCTATCAGGAGACATTGGGCTATATATTTGAATATCACATGTCCTTAATGAACTGTAGCATCATTATCCATACTGTTGCAGTGGTCATCTTGATAATGTGCATCAATTACACATTTCAGACTATTCAGATTTATGTTACAGAAAATAATTCAGGAGGATAAATTTCAAAATGTTCCCTCCTCAGCATTAGACATTTTCATGAAGATATTTGTTAACCCGAGTAGCAAAATGTTCAATGATGGCTCCTGATTGAGAACAGGGAAAATAGTCTTTAGGATGTTTTGTGTGCTTATTTTGTTCAGTCATATACTCTTACTTCTTAATCTATTGTGTAGGGCATAGTGTGAGGATTCTCAATTCACTAGCTCGATGGGATAGTCAGATGAGAAAAGGGAGACAGAATAACAATACATGTATTTGATTAAAAGCAAACAGTATGAACTGAGTTATTCTACTATCACCAAACTATGAATGTACTTAGAAGTGAGCACCAGAACAGAGATAAGTAAACTTATACATGTGTAATCTTTAGTTCTCTGCTCCTTAACTAATTAATTAAAATATCAATAAAACAATAATAGTTACAGGAGACTAAGTCAGAGATCATAAAAGGGATTAATCAATGGCTATAAAAGTTATCTGTGAATAAATAATACTTTAAAAGAATCCCATTAAAAGCAACTTGATTGGTTATACTATAACCTTGTAGCTGCATATTCAAAAGTTTAGTTTGTATGCTAGAGAACACTCATATATACTGAACCTCTGAAAGAGACTGAAGTTACCAGAGGTGGAAACATCAAATTGTCTGTGCACTAGATCACTAATTTTGCTGTGCTCATGGAAAGAGACAGTATTTAATGTTAATAAAATATCTATCACTTTGGCATTCTTAAGCACTCTACAAGTCATAAAAGAAGTCAGAAACATGCTTGCAAGTATTGTGAAAAGTCTGTAAGGATAGTTCAGGGAGGTCTTGATTTTGAGGTTCATGAGTGTTCAGAAAGGCTCCAATGCCCTGGGCTAGACCTCATAGCTCAGCCTGCAGTTAGTTTGCTCTCTTTTTTTCTGTGTATTCCCTTTGGTCTAATGGAGTACTTTTCTTCATTGGATCCCCCACTTTCTTCCCATTTAGCTTAGCCCTTACCCTTTTTCACATTCAGTCTTTCCTAACTAGAGTTCCAAGCCTTTTTCTTCTATTGCACTAGGTCATCCATGGTCAGTGCAGCCCCCCGTGTTGCCACCATAGAAGACAGTTCTATAACAATGTGCAATTACTACTCCAAAGGTCTTTAGGGGGAGTTGGGCCTTCTTCCACCTGGTGGCACTTCAGCCCATCTTCCATCTCATTGGGTATATTTTTTATATTTAACTTCTCTTCTCCTGCTTCAGATCTTCTTAGCTTTCTCCATTATGAGTAGATGAATTTGCAAAGAATTGTATTGAAATAATCTAATACAGCAAGAGATTCTCAGTCCCATCTCAGAAATCTGAAATGTCAGATTCCATTTCCCAGAAAGAGAGGATTTCTGATAAAACTTGGGTCTTTGCTTTGGTCTAACATATATTCTCAGCCAGCTAACTAATCAATTGCCCCTTTCCCTTTGGGTCTTCTGCCTGTATTTAATAACTGATTACCTTCTGCCTCTGTGGTGTCTTTATAAGCACACAAGAAAACATATATGTACACACATCTCTACTTACCCTAGAACCACTGAAGTGACTGAAATATGCAAAATTTACCATCTTGTTTATGAGTAGGGGCATCCTATTCCATAGCACACACATATGGACTATAAAAAAGTAAAAGAACTTTAGAGCATGACTGGAACCTTTGAAGCGTCCCTTGGAAACCACTGGATAGCATCACTTAGGCAAAGAGTAAGGAGAGCTTGGTACTGAGTGCAGCCTACTTCACAGATCACTACGTTCTTATGCTACACCACACGGCAATCTGGTGCACAGAAAGAAACTTGGAAGGCATTCATATGCATCTGAACTTTCCAACTACATTCCCTCCATGGAGCTTGTGGAAGAAGAGGGATCAACACCCTGTCTAAATCTAAGTCATGAGATCTTGTTTACAATTCATTGTCCTTGCAGGCTGCTTTCCATTCTCTGTCCATAGCTGTAAAGTGTGCTCCTGAGTGTTTGCAGTGACCCACTTATTTCCATGTCTGCTAACAGCATCTTCTACCCATCTTCTTCTCTCTGTGGCATTTGATTTTGTGAAACACACTTCCTTAAACTCTGTCCTACTTTGACCTTGTGATCTTCCATTGCCCTCATTTCTTGGTACGTTTGTGATTTATTTTGTTTCTACCACCCCTTGGTGCTCCTCAGAATTCCAAATGCTCTGTCCTTCTGATGTTTGTTCTTCTGGATGAACTTCTAAAAAATGATTCAGCAATTTCTTCCAAGTCCATCCTTCTATCTAGCTCTGTACAGCTATTCCCAATCTTCCTCTGAGATGTTCCTCAGGCTCTGATTTCACTAAGTCAATGCTGAATTTGTGTTTTTTTTTCTTTAAAATATACTTTGTTTCATAATTCCTCTACATCTCTTTTAATTTCATATCACAGAATCATATGTGACTACTCATATTCTTTATCCCCTGTGTAAACTCACCCGAGCTACATACTTTTAATCATTACTTTGTCTATATTATGAGAATCACTTGGCTTATATTTTACCACTACAAAATCTATTTTCATTCTTGGGCTCTCTCTTCTGCTCTCCTGAGTTACTAAGTAAATTGCTATTTGTTTTTGGTCCTTGCATGGTCATTTAACAACTTAGTCTCCATATCATTGCTGGAGGCATACTTCTGAAGTGGTGAACTGATTGTAACTCTAGTTTCCCCCAACACGCCCAGTAGTTTAATAGGGCTTTAAGATTAAAGCTTAGAGTAGTAATTTCAGCTCTTTATTGGTTGTCTTCAGATTTGCTTTCTATGTTTATTTTTCTTCATGTGTATTTTGTTGTGGTCATTGTGAGAAGTGAAGAGGTATAGAGAGAGAGAGAGAGAGAGAGAGAGAGAGAGAGAGAGAGAGAGAGAGAGAGAGAGAGCGCACATTTGATCAATGTAATTTCTGCTTACAGGAGCATTTGGGTAGCATCAAGAGGTCAATTGAAGGCACTGTATTTGGGGAACTGTTTTGTTTCCTAGCATTTTCTCAAGTAAAGCTGTTATTGAGAAATGCCATATTCTCAGCATTTCTAGGCTGGTTATTTCTTAAAAGTCCTCAGCAAAACTCATAACATCACTAGAATGAGAAAAATAAAACACAGAACTAATAAAAAAAAAAGCATATCTTTGTTCCTTTCTCACTGCTGCTGTAAAAATTTTGCTTAAAACCTAGTGGTTTGAAATCAGAAGTGCAGTTGTGTTGAAATCTGGTGGGCAGGGTGTTTGCAAAGCTGCTGTGGGCTACACGCAAGGCTTGTCCCCTTTCTAGGAGACCTAGGGAGTTTCTGTCTCCTGGCCTCCCCAGTTTTATGCATTTTAGTCTCTCGTGTCTCACTGATTTCAGCTCTTATTGCGACATCTTCCTCTGTCTGACTGTCTTGTCTCTTTTTTATATGACCCTAATGGTTATGCTGAACTCGGATGGTAATCTAAGGTTAGATTTCCAGGGTAGGATCTTCCTTAGATTGACAGAATTCCTGTGTAATTAAAAATTACACATCCAGGTTCCTTCTGGGATCTCCTGAGGTTCTGGGGCTTAAGATGTCAGTATCTTTGATAGGGGAGGTATTATTTTATAATACAAAGTCATAAACATTATTAGGAAGCTTTTAAAATGTTAAAACAAGTCTTTAACAGTTTGTTCCGGCCTTATGTCATGGATACAAAGATGTTTTTCATTATTTTATAGTTGGTTTCTTTTCTCAAAAAAGCTATGGAAAAGAGACCCTGAGTCTGAAATTCTACCAGTAAGTTCTCTGTGCGCTACAAATTACAGTATTGCTTAGCATTTGGGTTTTGTTTGTCTACATTAAGTGAAACAGAATAAAGATTTAGTGTGCATCCGCTCTGTCATGGTAAATCTATACAACTTCCTTATAGATTTAAAAGTATTTTATTAGATAGGTGTGTGTGTGTGTGTGTGTGTGTGTGTGTGTGTGTGTGTTTGCACGCATATACATCAGGGGGCAATTTTGTGGAGTTGTGCAAGCTGTAAGCTTTTTGCTGTGAAATTATAGGAAAGCCCTATTTGTCTGCATTTGAGAACCCTCCTGGTGCAAGTGTAAAGACAGTCACTTGTATGACTAGGATGTATGATTTAGCTTGTGATTCACTGTATTTGCTTTTGGATTCAGGACTTTTGACTACTTCACCAGCTGTTTTTTTTTTTTCTAGTGAATTAACATTCCTTGTTCATATCCTTTTTGTATACATAAAATTAAGAACAAATGTATGTTTCCTTGATTCTGAAGAAACACTGCTCTTTAGATACAAGGAGAGGTCAGTTTGTGACAACTGTGTGAGGGTCACTCCTAAGGTGACACAGTACTTGAGAAATTTGATATTGTACACATTTTAATAACAGGTGCATGTGAAACACAGAAAGCCAAAAATCTATCACATAAAGATTAGCTAAGTAAAACAAAAACAAGATCAGTTTCACTCTTTTCTCAAAAATGGTACCAATCTCTATAAAAATTGAGTGATGAAAATGTGCTTATGAACGGAGCCAGTGTCGGCAGTTTGTCAATCAAAATGAGTAATCTCAAAGTCTCATTTTCAATTAGATTATTTTAATATTTAACTAACTAAAATGCCCCAATCATATTCTTTAGAAAATTGTTAGACTAGAATACTGCATTTCTAATGATGACATTTTATTATGATAGAAATGACTTAATTAATTGATGATCATACATCAACCCATAAAGTAGATAAAAGATATAAAAAATTAGCAGTCAAACAGAGTTTAGAGTCATTTTAATTGTTTAGGTTTTTCCCCCTCAAGTGTAAACCTTTATATGACACTTTAGGTTTTACAAAAATGTAAAATTTCACAGACAGACACACACATGAATACCTATATTCATATATATTAATTAACTACCAAATTAAACAGCCTGTGAATTTCTTTTGTAAAGTTCAAATAAATTTACATTACTTCGGGATCACTCCAAATGCAAACACTAGGATACAATAAAACAATAAATGTTGTCTATGTGAGACAGAATGATGCAAGACATTTCAAAAATAGTGAGCTTTGCATTCTTAACACATTCTCTTTTGTGACTTCACGTCTATTCTAGAACATGGGGAATTTTATAAAAAGTGCATTGGTAACTTTCCAAAAATATTTGAAACATGACCTTTTAAATAAGCCAGTACTGTTTCCCATTTATTCTCTGCACCATTGAAAGAACATTTGCTACTTCATAATGAAAATAATATCAAAAGGTCACTGGGGATGAAAAATAGTATAGTCAAGCATTACAGGAGAGTTTTGCTTTAGCTGATGAGTGAATAAAAAATACAGAGAATTATTTAAACATGTTTGTTGACTTATCTTTATAAATATTGAAGCTTTTGTGCAATCAGATAGATCAGATAGCCCCTCCCCTCTCATCCTTTTGTTTCCCAGTTTCCACAAGTCCTCGATGTTAAAAATAAAAATCTAAGAAAAATAACTGGAGAGTCTAAATGAGGAGCCACACATAAAACAGAACGCATGGCTTTTGTGTTTATGGTCTTCGGTTGCCTTTATAAAGCATTTTTTCCCGCAGTTCCATCCATTTCTCTGAAAATTTCATAATTTATTTCTTACAGTAGAATTTTATTCTAGTGTGTATATGTACCCCATTTTCATTATCCAGTCATTATTTAGTGGACACGCAGGTTGCTTCCAACTTGTAGTTATTGTGAATAGAAGAAAATGGATGTAAATATGCAGATATCCATATCATAGGATGAAGTGTCCTTTGCTGGAGTCTGTATATCTGGATTATGTGTTAGGGTCTTTTTTTTTTTTTTGAGAAGATCTAGGATGTATTGATTTATACTTCCACTAATAGTGTCACTAATAGTGTGAAATGGTTTCCTTCCCCCATCTACACCAGCAACCAGCATTAGTTATTATTGATAATTCTTCATGATGGCTATTCTGATAGGGTAACATGGACTCATAATAGTTTCCTGATGGATAGGATTATCAAGCATACTTTTAGCATCACCATTTGTATTTATTCTTTGGAAAAAATGCCATTTAGTTGCATAGCTAATTTTTCCTTTTTTTTATTGCTTGAAAATATCATACATGGATGTGATGTATTTTGTTCAAATTCACTCTTTTCCTTCCCTTCTAATTAGTCCCCTACCTATCCTCTTACTCATTTTTCCCTCCCAACTTTATGATGTACTCTCCTTTTATAATCTACTAAGTCCACTTAGTGCTCCCTGCATGTTCATGGATGTATGACTGCCTACTGGAGCATAGGATAACTCTTGGGGATCCTATCCATAAAGCAAAATGGTGTAGACTTACCTTCTACCTCTTACTTCTTGAGGTGAAGGAAATAAAACCATTAAATACCTAACAAATGGAAAGAGTAAGTCCCATCAGCCTCTGCAGTTCCAGTTTATAACATAGCTCTCTGGTCAAGTTTCTCCTTCTCAGTGACCTTTCTTACTTCTTACCTCCTATTTCATGGTCCTTAAACATAGTGCTCCATGCCACCCCAATGCTTTTCTCTACACTCTTCCTCAGGTTCCAACATACTTACCTACCTGGTCTATCCTACAAACTCTTCAATGCTATCTTCCTAGACTTCTGCTAAGGTAATGTGTCTTTCCAAACACACAGATGCATATTTATCCTTTCTCCCTGTTTCCTAGAGTACTTGAAGACGTATAGTCATCTGTGTAATTGCTTGATTAAAATCCTCACAAGAAAGGGGACTGTATTTTTTTCTGTTTTAAAAATTTATTTATTTTTAAATCATTTTATTTGTTTACCTTTCAAATGATATTCCCTTTCCGATTATTCCACCATAACCCCTCCATTCCATCTTTCCTCCTCTTTGCCACAGTGAGGGTGCTCTTTCACTCAGTCACCCACTCCTGCCTCACCGCTCTAGCATTTCCCTATGCTGGGACAGCAAGCCATCCTCTGCTACATATGTATCTGGAGCCATGACTCCCTCCATGTCTACTTTTTAGTTGGTGGTTTAGTCCCTGGAAGCTCTGGGTGGTCCAGTTAGTTGACATTGCTCTTCCTATGGGGTTGAAATCCCCTTTAGCTCCTTCAGTTCTTCCCCTAGCTCTTCCATTGGGTCCCCAGTCTCACTCAGATGGTTGGCTGTGAGTATCTGCATCTGTATTGGTCAGGTGCTGGTAGAACCTCTCAGGTAACAGTGATACCAGGACCCTGTCAGCAAGTACTTCGTAGCATCAGTAGTAGTGTCAGGGTTTGATGTCTGCAGATGCGTTGGATCCCTGGGTGGAGCAGTCTCTGAATGGCTTTTTCTTGAGTCTCTTTTCCATTTTTTGTCAAAGGGGGGCTGTATAAACCTTCTGACTAATGTGATCAGCCCAAATATCTACTGGACACAAGTCTGCATGCATTTGATAAAGTAACAGAAACTACTTTATATTTGATTGGCTTGCTTACATTTTATCAGGAACTTAATGTTTGATTTTATGGCAACTTTAGGTTTCATAGATTTTCTCATGTTTAACAATAATTATATGTTTAAATATTGATCTCTTAGACTTTCTCCTCTTCAAGGAATCTACTGTGTCTGCCATGTACTAGACACACAAAAATATTTGTATGATATAGCTGAAGGTAGTAACTCAGTGATAGGTTAATTGCTTAGTTTTCATGGCAAATGAAAAGAAAATAATGAATATTAAACTTATGAATATGTAGTGGTTGTACTGCTTTAAACTCAGGCGAAGAAGTTAATTTCTGATACTGATTTCAAATTATTGATATCTCATAAATGTTTATCTCAATATAATTTTAAGAGTCAGTCAAGTTAAACAACAATTTTCTGGTATTGCCTTTTATCATTTATACTTATGAAATGATGATTTAATTGAAGATTTCATATAAACATAATCAATAAGCACACATATAAATGACACAGATGGAGTTATATAGGAAACTAGATTTCTTTGAATTCCATTGAATGCCAACATTTTACTGCTAGAATGATAGTTAACTAGGAAAATTCTGCTTGATAATACTTACGTCTTGCTAAAGTGTTTTAAGTGTAGATTTTTCCTTTAAGACACATCACTGGAATTATCCAAATTTAAATGATTGAGTCTGAGGAATATGTTACAATCACATTTCACATCATTATCCATTAAATGGCTCTGGATTATATAATACTCAACTGAAATATGCTGACAGTTATGCAGAAACCCAAGTAAAACTTTTGATGAACTGAGTCCTACTTTCGTTTAGTAGTTATATCTCAATCAGACAGGCTCTGATGTATAATTTTAGGTTTAGTCAAGATGAGATTTATGGGTGTATCATATTCACAGACTGCAGTGAGAAAAGTAAGATTTGAAGAAATGAGTTATTAATCTTTACTGCAGAACATTAAGAAATGTCATTTGGCTATTCTGAGTTGGTACCTAGGAGGTAGAAGATTCATAAGCCCCTCAAAATAGATGTTCTCTCACATACCTCTGCGAATTCAGACATAACTAATAGTTACCTATTATTCATTTGTGAAGTCCAAATGTTGTCCTTCATTTATTATATCCAAATGGATTATAAAATTAACAAAATTTCTTAAGGACTGTCAGGTTGTAGCGAACATGGCTGTCTATCATCCTTCCTCACGTTTGTTTGCATGTTCATGTAGAAAAGGTGATTATGTATGTGCTTTCCTAACCATCACCAAGTTTATATGTATATAATTTGTTGATAGATTTACATCTTATTTTTATTTCACTGATAATCTTATTAGGTATGAGCCTGTGGGAATAACTTTCGTTTGGAGAATTTTTTTTTTAAGGAAACACTTAAATGTTTGCTGTGTGGATACTGGATTATCTATTAAAAGGTAACTTTTTAAAGGAAGTTAAAATAACTATAATTCTACTCTAATTTAAATTATATTTAAAATAATTTATATTACTCATAGCAAAATTTAAAAAGGTATGATCCAAGGAGACAAGTATTATAGAATAAAAAAAATATAATTCTGCAAGTAGGGTACTCCTACTTTAATTAATTGGTTTAATTAATTGGTTTTAATTAACTTTAGTTAATTGATTTTGACATAAATATCTACTTGTTTCTTAAATTTCCCCGTAGAAACAAGCATACAAGCAAGCAAACAAACAACTAAGAACTGTTATCCTCTTGATGGGTTATAAAATCTATGGAAAAGTTAGGTCAAAAGCTATGTTCCTATACACTGAAAAATAAGTTGAATGAATAATTTGAAAACTGCCATTTTCATGTGAAAATACATGTATCTCCATGTCAGGCATGAACCCCCCTGCTGCACGTCATGATTTGCCTCTCTTACCTCCAGTTTTCAGTACCTCTTCTCAGTTCTACAGGGTTTCACTCACTCAGCTTTACCTTATTTTTAAATTAATCTTTGATAATCTGTAGTTTTGAATCTTTCAAATGCTGATCTAAAAAATAAGATTTCAAGTTAGATGTCACCCACCCTAAAACTGTCTTTTACTACTATTTCAACTTTTATTTTTAGGTAATAATATGATAAAATAATACAATACAATACAATACAATACAATACAATACAATACAATACAATACAAAATACAATACAATACAATACAATACATTGGGTAGACTATATTCTCCTTTATCTATCAGCAGTCATGAGAATAAGACTCTGTAATAATTCTGCCCTAAAACAGATAGAAACTGAAAACACATCCCAGTCCCAGATTGTTTGATTGTTTGCACTAGCAATTTGGTTCACAGCAATAATAATGAATTCATTTCCTCACCCTGGCATTTCCATCTGCTTCAGCCTCAGGATTTTAACATTTTTTTTATGGGCATTAAGTCCTTTATCTTGGAGAACTAATCATTTATCATTGTGAATATCCTTCTTTCCTTTCTTTTCTTTTTCGTGTGTGTGTGTGTGTGTGTGTGTGTGTGTGTGTGTGTGTGTGTATGTGTGTGTGTGTGTGTGTGTGTGTGTGTGTGTGTGTGTGTGTGTTGTGGTACATTCACCTGTACATAGATACATAGAGACATAGAGGCCAGAGTAGGCTTTCTTGCTCTATCACTCTGGGCTTTATTTTCTTGAGACAAGATCTCTTACAGCATTTCAAGATATAGCTCAGCAGCTACCAAACACTAGCAATGCTCCCATCTTTATTTTCCACCTTAGTAGAGTTACAGGGAAACCTGAATGAGCTCTACTCGGTAGGCAGTTCAGGGGAGTTGATATCAGGTGCTCACACTTGATATTGGCAATCTAGAACTCTTATCCACTGAGCCATTCCCCAGCCCTCAGATCTCAATATTAGATGACTTTCTTATCTAAGAGTTGCTGTATCTGAAATTATTCTACATATTCCTGTATTAGGGGAAACTAGTGTTCATTTTTTTTCTGTTTATTTACTTATCAATCATGTGTGCCTCAATATCAAAAAGAAAATAATTTTCTTGATATTTTTATTAATGAAAAATTATTTTATTTATTTTGAGGTTATAATATAATTACATAATCTTCCTAAATATATAAACACAACCTGCTCAGTCTTTATAATGCTGTGTGTATGTATATTTTCAGGGTTGATCACTTCCTATTAAATAACTAACTGGTGAACACTTTCTTGGGGACAACTCCTTTTTGCTTTTCGCATTCCTTCGTTTCCCATTGTTCTTTGTCTAGGGTTGAGGCCGTGTGAGCATTCTCTTCCATATTCACTTGTCTACTAGTGTTCCGGCTCAGGTTCAGATCATGCTGGTAAGATTTCACGGTGTAGCTACTTCAACATTCTTAGGAGACAGTCTCACAGCAAATTCTATGTTCCTCTGGGTCTTTCCATCCCTTTCATCTCTTCACCAAGATGATCTGTAAGCCTTTGGTGCAGGAATTGTGTTGTAGTATATTAGGACTAAGCATTTTGATTGGTTTGCTGTAATGTTTTTCTCCATTGGTTGAAAACAGTAGTTTTCTTGTAGAACTGCACTTATCTATCTAGAAATTGGAAATGGACATGCAGTATCTGGCTGTTTGCAGAGGTTAAATGAAGTGTTAGCGGTTTCTGATGGAAGCTTGGTAGACACTCAGATAGGGTGCTTAGGAGGTGCTGGGGTAGTGGATGTAGGATGTGTGGAACAGTAGACCAGATAGATCCTGCAAAAGGATGTTCCATATCTGCCTGAAGGGAATGCTTATTCTTGGTATTTGATTTATTCATTTATACAATTGATTTCTAAATCATAGAGTGGATCCCTGAATTAATTCTTACTATGACTGATATCCCTTTTATCTTATGGCTGTAGTTTTTTAAATTTTTGACTCTTAGTCCCTTTTGGTCTTTGGAGGCTTTAATTGAACATTGTTTTTTTTTATAAATTTCTACTTTATGTGTATGGATGTTTATATGTGCACCATGTGTGTACAGTGCCACAATGACTAGATGATGGCAGTAGATTCTTAAAAACTGACATTTTAAACTAAAGACTTTTTTTTTTGAAAAGTTATACTTAAATCTTTTATTCCCCTCCTGCTCCACACTTCAACAGTTCCTCATCCTGTTTCTCCTCCTCTGTCTCCAAGAGGATATCCCCAAACCATCAGACCTCCCCATTCCCAAGGGTCTCAATTCTCAATTCAAGGGTTAGGTGCTTCTTTTCTCACTGAGTCCAGACCAGGCAGTCCTCTGTGTCAGGGGCCTCATATCAGCTAGTGTATTCTGTCTAGTTGGTGGCTCAGTGTCTGAGAGATTTCAGGGATGCAGGCTAGTTGAGACTGCTGGTCTTCCTATGGGGTTGCCCTCCTCCTCATCTTCTACCAGACTTTCCTTAATTCTACCACAGGTGTCCCTAGGTTCTATCCATTGGTTGAGTGTAAGTATCTGCATCTGACTCTTTTAGCTGCTTTTTGGGCCCCTCAGAGGGCCACCATGCTAGGATCCTGTCTGTAAGCACACCATAGTGTCAGTAATAGTGTCAGGCCCTGGAACTTCCTCTTGAGCTGAATCCCAATTTGGGCCAGTCACTGGACCTCCTTTCCCTCAGTCTCTCCTCCACTTTTGTGCCTGCAGTTCTTTTGGACAGGGACAATTCTGGGCCAGAGTTTTTGACTGTGGAGTGACAACTTCATCCCTCCAGTTGATGCCTTGTCTTTCTACTGAAGGTAAACTCTACAAGTTCCCTCTCCCCACTGTAGGGCATTTAATTTAAGGTCCCTCCCTCTGAGTCCTGAGCATCTCATACCTCCCAGATCTCTAGTACATTCTAGGGGGTCTCCTCAACTCCTACCTCCCTAGGTTGCCTGTTTCTGTTCTTTCTGCTGGCCCTCAGGGCTTTACTCCTGATTCTCCCAAAACCAAATCATGTTCCCCCTTTCCCTCCTTGTCTCCTCTTTCACTAGGACCCACCATCCCTCCCCCTCCTGTGAATGCTTTCTTCTCCCTCCCAAGTGAGATTGAGGTATCCTCACTTGGAGCTGTCGGCTTACTAACCTTGAGTTCTGAGGATTGTATCCTGGATATTTTGTACTTTTTGTTTAACATTCACTTAGTGAGTACATACCATCCATGTCCTTTGGGGTCTGAGTTACCTCACCCAGTATGATATTTTCTAGTTCCATCCATTTGCTTGCAAAACTCATGATGTCCTCCTTCTTAATAGCTGAGTAGTATTTCATTGTGTAACTGAACCATATTTCCTGTATCCATCCTTCAGTTGTGGGACATCTGGGTTGTTTCCAGCTTCTGGCCATCACAAATAAGGCCGCTATGATCATAGTGGAGCATGTGCCTCTGTGGCATGGTTGGGCAACTACTAGGTATATATGCCTAGAAGTGATATAGCTGGATCTTTAGGTAGATCTATTTCCAATTTTTTGAGGAACCTCCAGATTGTTTTCCAAAGTAGCTGTACCAGTTTTCAGAAAATGGAGAGATCTCCCATGCTCATGGATTGGTAGAATTAACATAGTTAAAATGACCATTCAAACAAAAACAATTTACAGATTCAATGCAATCCCCATCAAAATCCCAACATAATTCTTCAAAGATGTGAAAAGAACATTTCTCAATTTCATATGAAAAAAAAAAAAACAGGATCATGAAAACAATTCTTAACAACGACAGAACTTCTGGGGAAAATCACAGTTTTTGACCTCAAGCTATTCTACAAAGCAATAGTGATACAAAACTGCATAGTACTGGTATAGAGACAGACAGGTTGATCAATTAAATAGAATTGAAGACCCAGAAATAAAACCACACACTTATGGACACTTGATCTTTTACAAAAAGCCAAAAATGTACAATGGTAAAAAGAAAGCATCTTCAATAAATGGTACTGGTCCATCTGGCAGTAGGTATGTAGAAAAATGAAAATAGACCCATACTTTTCACCTTGAACAAAGCTCAATTCAGGTGGATCAAGGATCACAACATAAAACCAGATACACTGAATCTAATGAAAACAAAGTGGGAAAAAAGCGTCAAACTCTTTAGCCCAGGAGAAATTTCCTTAAAACACAAAACAAAACAAAACCAAAAACTCCAATGCTTAGGCTCCAAGATCAAGAATTGATAAATGGGACCTCATGAAACTGAAAAGGTTCTGTAAGCCCAAGGACATAGTCAATAGAACAAATCAGCAACCTACAGACAGGGGGAAAAAATCTTCACTAACCCCACATCAAATAAAGGGCTAATATCCAAAATATATAAAGAACTCAAGAAACTAACCACCAAAAAACCAACAACCCAATCAAAAAATGGGGTACAGAACTAAGCACAGAATCCACAACAGGGGAATCTTGAATGGCCAAGAAATACTTATAGAAATGTTCAAAGTCCTTAGTCATCAGAGAATTGCAAATAAAAATGACTCAGAGGGCAGTGGTGGCGCACGCCTTTAATCCCAGCACTTGAGAGGTAGAGGCAGGTGGATTTCTGAGTTCGAGGCCAGCCTGGTCTACCGAATGAGTTCCAGGACAGCCAGGGCTACACAGAGAAACCCGAAACCCTGTCTCGAAAAACCAAAAAAAAAAAAAAAAAAAAAAATGACTCGGAGATTCCACCTTGCACTAATCAAGATGGCTAAGATCAAAAACACAGGTGATCAACAGCTCATGTTGGTGAAGCTAAAGACATTTTAAGATGAACTGTGGGTGTGGCGAATGGACCCTCAGTGTTTTGGGACAGCAGCAAGTGGTGTTAACTAAGGATCCATCCCTGCAGCCCCTTGAATACTTTTTTGAGGATGTTATTCTACCATTGCCTTTACACATGGTTATAATTTTTAATGGATACCCAGTGCTTCTCAAAATTCATTTACAATGAGTCCATGTGTATTTTCAAATAACAATATGAAGTACAATTTGGGTGATGAATACTCTTTAGCGTAATAAAGCAATCCTCCCCCTTTCCTCATGCCATGTGTGTCCCAGCAGAGTGCCGTTCACTAATTTATAAACACAGATATGCACATTGGACTTCCAAGGACATGTGAAATACACACAATAAGTAGCTCATTGTTAGCATTTTGAATAAAGTATCATAATTGGAAGTAAAAGACGATTTAAATATTCACTGTGCTTATGCCTGTGGCTTTCTCCTGCTTTCTTTTAGGTCTGAGGCTTTGGCCAACATTTCTTAATGTCCTTAGAAGGAACTAACCTGACTCTCAAGCCTACTGGTGGGAATTTTTCTTAATTTGCATTTCTCTGAACACTTTCTCATTGTTCCTTCACTTCTAGAGGGAAGTTTTGTAAGATACACAGCTCTAGCCTCTACCTTTCCCCTCAGCAGCTGAATGTTACACTTCATTTCTCATTATGTGCAGGCTATGGAGGAGGAGCCAGATGTTGTAATCCTTTCCTAACTATCTCAAATTTTCTCCCTCCCCACATTCTTCTCCACCTCTCCTCTGACATTTATTCTTTTTGGTGTTTTCTAAGATTTCTATGACTATGGCTCACTGCCTCACAGTACTTTTGAACAATTCTTAATCCTCATTGTTTCAAAACAGCTCTTTTTGGAGTAACAAAATACTCAAGGGAGCAAATATAGAGACAAAGTGTGAGACAGAAACTGAAGGAGGGGCCGTCTGGAGACCATTTCACCTGGGTATCCATGTGCAATCACCAAAGGTAGACGCTGATATGGATGTCAGGAAATGCATGCTGACAGGAGCCTGATATAGCTGTCTCCTTAGAGGTCTGCCAGAGCCTGACATATTCAGAGCTAGATGCTCACAGCTAACCATTGATCTGATCAAGGAGTTCCCCATGGAGGAGTTAGAGAGAAGACTGAAGGAGCTGAAAGGGTTTGTGGCCCCATGAGGAGATACCAACCAACCAGAGCTCCCCAGGGTCTAAACCACCAGCCTGGGAGCACATAGGGATGAACTCATGGCTCCAGCTGAATATGTAGGGGAGGATGGCCTTGTTGGGCATAGGTGGGAGAGGAGATCCTTGGTCCTATGAAGGCTAGATGCTGAGTGTGGGGGAATTTGAGGGTGGGGAGGTGGGAGTGGG
>JANHMN010000016.1:25675899-25691402 GCA_030674055.1 Rhabdomys pumilio | reverse complement strand
GGGGAGGATGGCCTTGTTGGGCATAGGTGGGAGAGGAGATCCTTGGTTCTATGAAGGCTAGATGCTGAGTGTGGGGGAATTCGAGGGTGGGGAGGTGGGAGTGTGGGGGTAGGTAGGGGCACATCCTCATAGAAGCGGGGAGAGGAGGGATGGGATAGGGGGTTCCTGGGCAGGAGAGTAGTGGGTAAGGGGATAACATCTGAAATGTAAATAAAATATCCAATAAAAAAATTTTAAAAAATTATCTAGCATTTTTATTACAAACTGAAACTTGCATTACAGTTTCATAGCTACTGGATGTTCTGTATTTTCAAAGAACCATCTGCTTTTCTTTGCACCTTAGTATTTAAGGTGCCTCCTGAGGCATCCTTTCTTGTAGATCCTCTCCAGCTGTGTTGCAGCTAATATGACCACAGAAGGCATCTTTATTTTGTGGTCTCTAGAATTTTGTCTTTTTTTTTTTTTAATCAAATCATGTTTTTTACTTTTTCACACAGGGGTTATATACACAAAAAGGCAGGATGTGGGGAAGAGGATGACTCAGGAGTGTAGGTGTTCAGGGGGAGTACAGATATCTTCCAGAACAGAGTGTCAGCTGGGTGATGGTTCAGGGAACATGTCACTATGACTCTGTCTATGAATTACTTGTGTCTTATCTAAGCTGGTACTGTCCACCAAGGCTGCCTATCCATAAGGTCTATGTCTGTTAGTTCTTATGCAGGCTGGTAAATTTCTACCAAAGCTGCCTGTTTACAATATCTTATAGCTATCTGTTTCAGCATTTTTCCACAGAGACCAAGACTTTGTGTTAGCAGGCTGACTTAGGTCTATGGCTGATTTTAGGTCTTCAGTGTATAAGCAGGGCTGCCCCTGACATCTCTTCCCTTTGCCAAGTATAGAAGGATGGTGGAGATTCCAATCTTGCAAAGGTGGGGATAGAGGCCTGCCCTCCAGTAATTAATAGGGACCTTGTAATTGCTCTGGTCCTCCTGTCGTTGTTCAGTGAGGCATGAGAGCCATACCTGTCCCATTGCCTTTTTCCTGGAGAGGGATACTTTTGACATCAACCCCTATGCAGTCAGGTTTGTCCCTCAGGGAACCCAGAAAGATATTTTTAATTTTTATTTATATTCCTTTGCAGTGCTTAGCCTCGCAGCCTAAGCAATAGTTTAAATCGCTGGTAAGAGGGGGGTTCTGGATGGCCCCTCTATGTTTGGTCTAGGGGCTGAAGTCCCCTTTTTTAGGTTGGGTGGAGATGGGTTTTGGGAACACCCTGGATAGAGTAACAACCTCATCTTGAGTCTCGTGGTCTTCCATAGCTAACTTATGATAATGTATCTGAATAGGTTTTGCTGTCAAAATTATCTCTCTGTTGTTTCACAAAGTTATTCAGCCTATTTAAGGTCCAGGGACCAAAAGAAATAAGCAAAAGTAACCCAATTATCAGTCCCAAAATGGAAGGAAGTAGGGTTGACAATCATGAAGGGGTTGAAAGCCAATTCTTGTACCAGCTCTCATCTTTCTCTCTCTCTCTGTTTCTGTCTTTTCTCAAGGCCTTCTCTGACCTTTTTCATGTTCTCTTTAACCATCCCCATTTTTTCTATGTGAAAGCAACATTCTTCCTTAAGGGCTGTACACAGTCTAGAACTGTACACAGTCTTTTCTATTATAAAAGAATAAATCAAGTCCAATAAAGTCCTTTGTAATTTTTGGAGATCACTTCAGACAGCAAAATGAGGGATTTCTTCAGATTAGTGATGTCAGTCTCTAGCTGTTTGATGTCCTTGTCAATGGCCCATTGAGGGTCTGAGTAGTGTAAGTCTGGAGGCCAGCATCAGGATTAGAACTTCCAACAGCAAACAGTACGAGTGATTCATTTTTACCTAAGATACTGCCCAGGTTATTGCTTGTGGAAAACTAAGATACTGCCCAGGTTATTGCTTGTGGAAAACCCTCTTCCTCTGGGTTCTGAGAGACTGGGTGCAGAACTGCCTCCCGGGATCTGCTGAGTGCTCCGACCCAGACTGGAAGGAATAGAATTTTATCTTTATAGTGGAATGTTTACTAGTTGTTTTACACTGTTCCATGTCTTCTCATATGACCCAACTACCTGAGCCTCCTCAGGATTTTAGCATCTCCAGCATCCTCAGACTTCTCAGCATAGTAATCATCGGTCCTTTAAATCACTAGTAGGTAACTCTCACTTCTCTGCACTGGGTTGTGTTCTGATGTTTCTTTGAGACGTTATCTTCAAACTGTGTTTAACTTTGGCTTTTAGTACAACTTTTAAGTTTCTATAAATAGCAAGACATGATGTGACAGACAAAACCAAAATGGTAACCCCTAAACTGTGATAAATAGACCTTAGGGTACTATGATTGCGAGACAAATGGGAATGGATGTTTGCTAAATGGTACTTGTAATATGAGAACATTGGAAAATTACTGTTAAAACATAGTTTAGAATCTTGGGAAATCTTTTGATTATTTTGATTGTATTTTGATCTCTTGATTATATTCAGCAGCAAAATTTCCTTCCTTTGCAAAGGTCTAGTGATGATCCAGTGAGACACAACTCAAACTATTGGCAGCTCTAGCGTTCCACTTAAAGGTTGGTAGTCTATGCCTTAGCAACAGGATTTGTGGACTCCCAAAGTTGTGTTCCCTATAGCACTCATGCACACTGCAATCTCATGAGCCATTCCTTCACTCACTCCTGACACAGTCTTTAAGGAACCTGCTATGGCTTGTCTCTGGTTGAGAACTTGGTCTTTATGTGTAGAGAGCTCCCTTTCTTCCTTCATGGCCATATTGAGACTAGACTAAGTCATTTAAATTGAGACACAAAGAAACTCTCCCTCTTTCTTCAATACATTGCTGAGTAACCACATGCTTGACTCTTAAAAGCAAACACTGAATGGCAACCTGTAAGTCAACTTCCTGATTATAACAAAATATTGGGGCACTGAGTAGAAGAGGTCAAGTAGATCCTTTGTGGATTTGGAACCCAGGAAATTTAATTATTTTGAGTGTGGCTTGGCTGGTATTTTACCCTGAGCTGTTCTATTGTTTTGGTATCAGTCTGTGACAAAAGTCAGCGATTTGTGGGGAGTCCTGTTATCACAGTTAATCAGCTCTTCCTGTACTCTGGAAACAAAGGCTTTCCTGCTTGGTTTACTGATGATTTGGGGGGAGTCCTGTTATCTCAGTTAATCAACAATTTTTGTGCCCAGGAAGCAAAGACTTCCCTGCTTAGTTGACCAATGAATAGATAGCATCCAAGACAATCCCCACCATTGTCTGCTAAGCCCTTGTAATTCTTTGTGGCCAACCAAGCACTTAGATAACAGTCAGTCTCATTGTGAATCTTGTCTATCATTATAGAGTGTCTGTTTGGCTTCTCTAACAGACAGATTTGTAACATTGTCCCCAGTTTATTTCTATCTCACACTTTTTTTCCCATTTTCTTTCTATGTAGGACTGTCTCTCCATCTAGTACCTGGCTTATAAACACATTCTCTTCTAAGATGCTCAAAAAAGCACTGCTTTTTCATGTTATTATGATTCATTGTATCTACTACTCAGCCTATTCAGAAGATTTTGTCAATTGTGCTTTCAGGGCAGGCTGTGTATTCTAGTTATCTCTCCTACTTGCTAAAGGCTACAGGCATGCAATTTAATGCTTCTGAATCTCACAGTTAACATCATACTGTGGGTATACTAAGGGTAAGAATTTCCTGGGTTTTACATAATGATAGAAGAAAACAACATCAAAAACACTATTTGCAAATTGTCTATCCCAGTGCCCAGTACCTGTTGGGTTGCTTGCTATTGTGGTGATTACAGTTGTAGTTAAATTAGTTCTAATGAATAGGTGACAGAGTCTAAAAATTCTGGGATCCTGTGGAAAACTTATACTTGGTAATTCTTGGATGTATGAGGTTTAATAAATATGTTCAGTGTCAATGAGTGAAGGATTGAAAATGAATTAGTTAATGAACTAAATTCTAATTCTAGATGTTTTTACTTAGAATGATGAGATATAGCCCACTTGTCAACACAAGCTCTTCTGTTACGTACCACTCATTCAGCCATGTAGTATGGAAGATTGCTCAGATCTGTGAACCTGAAAGTGTTCTTTATAATGTCTATATTGTAACTGCATGCAGAGAAGGTAGGATCATCTAAACATCCTTAAAAAATTACCATTGGCATTTTAATGAAATGTTATTTTACAGCTTTAAAGCTCATAGCAATATAATTAGTAATATGTGTAATCTTTATTACCAGTCTTAATCTTTTTTATATGACTGAAAAATTATTTTATGGTAGCACAATTAAAATAATGCTAAAAATGTCAGCATAACAGAATCAGACTAAAGTAACTACTACAATATTGTACCCCAAACCAGCTAATTTAAATGCAAAATACTTTCTACAGGCTATTTATCTGAGCTAATACATGGTAAGGGATTTAAGGAGTAGTTTGTGTAATGAAATAAAAAGAAAAATAAGCACTGTACAGCAATCTTTGCTATTGTTTAACATGAGGGAAAATTAAATAGGTTTATATATAGGCCACTTGAGGAAAATGTATTAAAAGCCCCACCACAGCATAGTAAATATAAAGGCAACTGGCAGGCAGTACTCCATTTAATAGATTTTTATAAATACTCTATTTTCAGGTTTTTAAAGGGAAGCTTGAGGTGCTTAAAGCTGTCCTTTTTTTTTTTTTTTTCAAATTATGGGATAATATTAACTATGACAACCAAACTGAGAATGTTCAGAATTCTTTTGTTAAATTCCTTCTTTGCCATGTTCACACCTATATACAATGTGTTTTTATTACTCTCCCCACCTCTTCCCTCCCTCCTGTTCCTCTAGGCCCCTCTCTTCTCTACACATCCTGTTCCATTTTTATGTGTTTTTGTTTTGTTTTGGGACACAGTGAGTGTAACCAGGGCCATCTGTGTGAGTGGGGATGCCCAGAATTTTAATGGGATATTTTGTAAAAGGGATTTCAAAACACAGTTGTTTAGTTGGCACACAAGGATGTGACATTTTTCACATTGGATTTTTTTTTAACCTGTTGATTCATAATGATGCATACTAATTTGTCCTCATTATTTGGTATAACATAGATAAAAATTTTAAAGATTTCTAAAGCAAAGCTCTGCTCAAAATAGAAGCCCTGGAAAATACAGAAAAGTAGAGAAAAAAAATACCTAAGATTTTATCACTATGAAACTATCACGCTTTATCAGCGTATCTACTTCTACCTTCGGCTTCTTTATGAAAGCATTTTAGATTTTGTTAATACAACCTTTATTGCACTTAAGAACCCAATATACAATATAATATAATAATATTATATAAACACCACTTATAATGTTGAATATGCTTTGTTTATTTGTGACATTTTAAGACTTCTTTGTTAGAGACTCATATAGTATCAATGTTCTTATATTTATTCCTAATTGTTATATATAATTCACTTTTATAGCCTGGCTAACCACATTTTTTTTTTTCATCAAACTTTAACCCATTTCTTAAAATCATCAGATCATTAAGATCCTATCACCTTCGGACAGAAACATCAATATAATCTTAAAGAATCCGGATTATAGTATGCTTAATGTTCTGACTCCTTTGCTGGAAAAACTGCTTTAATACATGATATTCTATGTTTCATTTATTTTTTTTTTATTTTGTTTTTGTATTTGTAGGTCCAGGCACACTTAGAAACCTCTGCAAGACCTCAACTACCAAAGGCCCAGACACAGCAAGTAACCCCTTTCATGACACTTGATGACCATCGGGTGTTCAACCAGACTCTCAAGAGAGCACAGCCTCCAACAGCAAGCTGTATGCCTCTGGCAGAGCATGAACCCATGAGCCCAGACAGTGATGCTGGCTCTGCAGGAAACCCCTTCACAAATCTGCTGGTTCTTGGGAAAGAAGATGGTGCTTCGGAATGGCATGTATGTTCACTGACTGATTATAAAGTCTGTTATTAGTACTAGGAGTTGAAGTTAAGAATTTTGCAGTAAATACTTCAGACAAAAGTGTGACAAAAGAAATGTGTTTTTAATTAATTGATCACACATATATTAGTTATGCTTAATAAATTATAATTGCTCATTTTATTCATTTTAATATTCAACTAGTTATCAGTGAGACACTAACAATCCTATGTATTTAGAAGATTTAATTCTAATGTAAAGGTTTAGGCTTTCTGATTAACTCGAATTGAATTTATCAATATCTTAAATAGGGCATAGATTGGAACTGGCAGAAGTTACATAAAGAACACAAGTTTTATTCTCTAAAAAATGCTCATTACAATAAAATGAATTATCTGATTGCATTAAATATTTAATGGAATAATAATCCAATTTTTTACACTTGATTTTCAGGTTTTTTAATTTTAACAAATTCTTTCCTTCCACATACTAAATAACTGGCATGAAGTTATGCTGAGGCTCTCAATTAAACAAGAATGGTTCGCTTCATGGAATGTGATTTGCTTTTAAATAAATCTTCAAAAATATTGAAAAATAAGGATACAAAGTAGGAAATAATTAGAACTTGGGAAAACTTTAGTATTGTCTTAAAAAATTTTTTTGCTGATGACAGAGCTTTCTTCTCTTTTCTCTTGTTTTTCTTGACTGGTTTAATGGAGCTCTGTTTTCTAACACCTGATTTATCCCCCTGCCGTCCAAACTGCTGGTAAGTAACTCTGGTCCTCAGGTTGATTATTTTCTAATATTAAATTTACAGTCTCAGAGCACAAAGGCAGAGGACTCAGGCTCAGGCTCTATTATTCAACTACATTTTTCTTCCTATGGAGTTCCAATCCCCCTCCACTCCTTCACTCCTTCTGCCAGCTCCCCCACCCACTAGGGTCCCTGAGCTCAGTCTGATGGTTGGCTGCTAGCATCTGCATCTTCATTGGTCTGGTGCTGGCAGAACCTCCCAGGGAACAGTCACACCCTGTTCTTGTCAACAAGCACCTCTTGGCAACAGTAACAGTGTCTGGGGTTTGGTGTCTGCAGACAGGATGGATCCCCAGGTGGGGGTGTCCCTGGATGGGATGGGATGGCCCTTCCTTCAGTCTCTGCTCCATTTTTTTTGTCCCTGCCTTACCTTTGGACAGAAACAGTTCTGGGTTAAACACTTTGAGATGGGTGGGTGGTTGTACTCCTTGACTGGGAGCCATGTCTGTCTACTGGAGGTGGTCTCTACAGGATCTATTTCCTTTTCACTGAGCATTTTGGCTAAAGTCATTTCTATTAGATTCTAGGAGCCTCTCACTTCTCTGACATCTGGGATCCTCCAGTGGCTACCCCCAGTTCCTTATCCTCCACTGCTACATATTTTTATTAAATTTCCTGACCCCTCTGTTCCTCTCTCTTGTCCCCTCCAGTATCTGATACTGCTTTCCTTTTCCCTCCCTTTTCTCTCTCCCTCCCAGGTCCCCACTCCCTCCACCTCCTGGGATCATCCTGTTCCCCCCGCCCCCCAGGCAGGCCCCTTCAGTCCATCTATACCCTGGTCTTCCTACTAAGCTCCATGAGGTCTGTAGTTTTTATCATGGGCATTGTGAGCTTTCAGGCTAATATTCACATAGCAGTGATTACAATGACTTCATGAAATTCTTAGGCAAATGAACTAGGAAATATCATTCTGAGTGAGGTAACCCAGTCACAAAAGAACACACATGGTATGTAATAGGAGCCTTTTACACTAACTCTTGTTCCTAGTCTAGACTTTTCATTTAGCACCTCTGTACTGCTTGTATGTACTGCTTGTACCATACACAGCTTTCCAGAGTTTCAGGTCTTTCTTGGGAATATCCTAATAGAGTCTCAACACTTGATTCAAGTTGACCAACCACCTGGCTTAGAAGAGTAATGGGATCAGATGGCAGTTTAATCTATGTGGAGGTATTTACTATTTGCTATTTCTTTATATGCTAGCTACCATTTATTTCAACTTAGCATTCATACCTTCAGTTTATATATATTAAGGTTTCCCTAAAGTCCATACAATGGAAAGAAGAGAACTGGAGCTTCAGTAGTTTCTAGTTTCATTTCTGTTGCTGTGATGAAATACCCCAATAAGAGGAGCAAAATGGTTGTCTTAGCCCACAATTCAAGGTTGCAATTCACTACTGTGAGGACTGTCAGATGGCTGGAACTTGAAATAGTTACTAATAACATATCCAAAGTCAAGAGGAGAGACAGAAATTACATACATGCTAGTAATCAGCTCATCTTTGCCCCTCTTGTATAGTCCTGGGTCCAGCCAATGAAATGCTCCCCACATTTAGGGTGAGTCTTACCATTGCAACCAATGTAATTAAAACCCTTGACAGTCATGTCTATAATCCAGTTTCATCTAGCTAGTCCTTCATATAGAGGTGATTATTATGTCAATTTAATTACCAAAACTATACAAGCGTACAGGAAAAAGAGGAATAGAAAGAGCGAAAGAGAAGCACACAGTCTTTCTAAAAAAGTTTAAGTCTTTAAAAAACCTTCCTCATCTACTGGTAATTTCTTAAGCAATCTTTGCAGGGAAAAGGAAGCTTTTGGTGGGAAAGAAATGAAAATGCAAATTGAGATTAGATTGAGGTTAGACCTGTGGATCCAGAGTTCAGAAATTCAAACTTGTCTCTGCCACACACTAGCTAGGTAATCTGGGACAAGATGGGTGATTGTGATTTCTTTTTCATTTGATTATCTCCTCTGTATGATGAGTGTAAGTATTGAATTCACACAGCCCACTTGCGGACTGCTGTGAAGGTCAAATGATTGGGGTATGCCAAGCACTAGAGACAATGCCTAGCACATCTTCCGCACTAAGCAAGTGTGTGGTACTGTGTTTATTGGTAATTTTGTCACTAGTTATAGAGATGAAGAGAGTGAATGGTATGTTTTCATATAATCTCATATCATGTGCACTAGTCAGCTAAAATTTCACCACTGATCTTTGGACGTCTACAAGACATTTTAAAAATAAAAGGATAATACAGAAGTTCCCTGTCAACATGTTAAGGTTGTGGACTTTGATTTGAAGCATGTCTGTTGATACTCAAGCTGGTTTCAGAGTGTGCCCAGGGGCCCCTACGTAGTCACCGGAGGCCCAGGGAAGGTGGTTCAGGGCAGGCAGCCCATCAGAGCCTCACATTCAGCTCTCAGATACTGTGGACTTTGATATACACATCTAAGTGTTTAAAAACGTAAATATGCAGAGTAAACTTTTAGTCTTCACTAAAGGTCTTTGTGATGTGAAACTAAAGCACCACTTTACTTGTTCTTTACAGCATTCTGAATGTACTGTATTCTATTAGATGGAGATTGTTGAGGGTATAATCAGTGTGGAATTAAAGATTTTAGCAGGAAAAAGCAGAACACGAAAAGAACAGTATTTCCAGATCTCAAATGTCCAAAGGACCACAATTAATAAGTCAGCTTGGCGTATAAAACAAAGCAATTTCGATTGACTGGAAAGTGGTGCTTTCTTCTGTACTTTTGAAATAGACAGAAGACAATAAACGAATATTGCAAAAAATACGTCATACAAACAAAAGATCATATAATGTTGAGAAAGATTATAGAATTTCACTGTTTTCTCTTTGAGTATATCTGTACATTCATGGTTATGTATGCATCTCTCTCTGTATGTATGTATATATGTATGTATGTATGTATGTATGCACGAATTTTTGAATCTATCTATACATCAATCTACTTATCATTTCATACAACTTCAAGCAACTTATTCCATATCTAATCTACTGTAGCATTACTCAGGAACAATTTAAGTTTGACATTTTCTATTTGAAGTCTTGCTTATAATTGAATACCTTCGTGAGGTCCTGATTCAGTTTTGACTCTTTCAGTATGATTAGTAGATTGAGATTCATAGACTTTACTCCCTTGTTGAAGACAGAAAAATTACTATGATAAAATGTGAATTATTTTTGAGCCAGTATTCAGAGGTGAACAAAAAGGAGAGAGGCCTCATCATCTTAATGTAGAAAGACTTCTGTGTTGAAGTCAGTGTTAATTCCTGGAATCATATCCCCAAGAAGGGATGTTATCTTATCTTTTATTTGATTATTTTACTCCAATTATTAGTCTCAGGAATGTTATCTGTAAAGTTTGTACATACTCTTTCTACATATCTTAAAGGTTTGTCTGGTTTGTTTGTGAGTTAAGATCCTTTAGAAATCACAAGAAGGAATATAGAAAGTTTTTAATAAGCTGTGACTTTAAAGATTTGATTTGTCATGAGTGAGTGACCGCATTTTGTAGGCTGAGGTCAACAATTTATCAGTGAATCATTTAGTTAAAGAATGATAAGATAAATTCATAAAATTTAAGGCCCGAGAAATAGTCTGTGAAAGCATCTGTTTCTTCCTTACTAATTCTAAATAGACTTTCTATCAAAAGAACTATCTCTTCTTCCTTTTCTCTAGCATGCAAGACTTCAGACATTACAATTGACTGAGTATCACACAGAGAAGGTCAGATGAGATTTAACATTGGGCAGGCGGCCCCCTCTCTTTATAATAAAGTTTCTAATTAACTTAATTTACTTTTGTTGGCTTTTCAGGGAAGGAATTCAAGAGTTGTCATTTCAGCCTAGCAATGATTACTGAGTGTCTACACTGAGAAACGACAGTGACCTGCCCATCTCTATGTGCTCTGGATAGCTAGTCTCCTTTACAAGGAATTGGTTCCTTTGTAACATCTGTGTAAAGTGGAATGCAAGGCCTCAGAGCAGAAGAAGCAGACAATGCTCAGCCTTGTCAGTCATGCTTCGTCAACCTTGAACTCTTATGTTTCCACTGCCTAAACATCCATGTTATTTTTATCCTTCCTATTTTAAACATCCTCACAAGCTCATATACGACCTTTTACTCTTGTTAATTTCTCCATAATACTAGTATTTGATTTTAAAAATTTATTATCATGTCCCATATTTGAAGTGTACTTCATCTATCTTTCTTAATTTACTTTTGTTTAAGCTCATTGAGATGACATATCAATTGGACCAATACTACTGTTTTCAATGGCTATTATTTCCCATTCACAATATTTTTAAAATCTCCTTTAACCTGTCTACAGAATCCAAAACATAACCCATTTTTTTGACAAGCATCATTAAGTTTTTTGTATCCTTTATCATTCTTTATTTTTTTTAATCCTGGGTAAATTTCAGTACTGGATAAACCCATTTACTTTGCTCCATCTTTACTGAGCAGATAAAGGAGGAGCACCCTCTACACTGTGCATACTGATTATGTTAAATGCATCATCAAATTCCACAGGAGAGTTTACAAAAGAGGGACAAACCTACAACCATTTCTTAGTAAGGTTACCACTAATGGAAACTATGTAATAACTTCTCTCGTTAATCTTTCAACTTCCCCATCAATTTTCCGCTTTTCAGAAATGCCCTATATTGCTTTGGAGAGAAAATATGTGCAGTCCACATATTTTGATTTTGCTCAAAAGCCTTATCAGTTCTCTTAAACCTCCGCATTTGTTTCATTTCCTGCACCCTACTAGAACAGAAAAGTTTCTACTTCATTCGTAAATTCCCAAGAGGTTTACCCTCTGTGAACCTCGTGTGGTATCATCAGTATATGCTGACCTATAGGACTGTTCATATTAGTGTCACATTAAACCAAATAGCTTTTTCTGAATATGTATGCTTTCAAACCACTATGCTATTTCAGCACACACATGTATGCACGCGCGTGCGTGCACACACACACACACACACACGCACACGCACACGCACACGCACACGCACACGCACACGCACACGCACACGCACACGCACACGCACACGCACACGCGCACACACACACCCCAAAACTCACTGCCTCCATTTCCTTCCTTTCAATATCATCTGATGAGCCAGTTCTCTTCTCCCCAATCAAAATATTCTCTACATGATTTTAAAAGGGCTCTTAACACCAATCACTTTAAAAAGGTTTTTCTGAGATTATAATATAATTCCCCATGTCCTTTCCTCCCTCAGCCTCTCAAAATGAAAAAAAATAGCGTCAACTTAATATCTGGTATCTAAGTCTATATTCTCATTTAACTTGACTTTCAAGTCACGTTTGACATGGTTAACCACACCCTGAGGCACTTTCTGATAAGCTTCTTAGATTGTCTGATTTTTTCATCCATTTTGCTGTCTTTCTTTTTTTTACACATGGTGAAACGCTGTTTCTCGGCCCAGTCTTTGTTCATCTCTTCTCTTGTATTTGTGTACACTTTATCAATGATATCATGTCACGTCAACTTACATCTTTCTTCTCCGTGTTCAACTTATCTATCTATCTTATCTTATTGATCTATCTACCAACTTATCTATCTGCTTGCTTGTCTGTCGTGTTACCATAGATATCTCAAACTTGCAATGGCTCAACATACTTTATATTCCCAAATCTATTTTTGTTGATCTGGAAAAATAACATAACAAGAGCTCCAAGAATCACTTTGTTCTTGTTTCTGCTTTACTCTCTCCTACCTCTACATTCTGTCTCAATTAAATTAAAGATTTGAATAATCTAGTGCTTCTCATCATTTCCTCTCCTCAAATGACACCCAGTTAAGTAGGTCATCATTAGCAACTAGCACAGTACTTTGCACAACATGAATGTCATCAAATAAATACTGAAAAAGTGTATAATAAATACTACATAAGAACTATAAATTTAGGTACAATTGTAATTGGATTCCCAATACAATTTTTATTTATGAATACTTTCTTATTGGATATTTTCTTTATCTATATTTCAAATGTTATCCCTTTTCCTGGTTTCCCCCTGAAATCCTCTCCCCCTACTTCTATGAGTGTGTTTTCCCAACTACCTTCCCTCTCCTTCCCCTACACTGGAGCATTGAGCCTTCATAGGATTAAGGGCCTCTCCTCTCACTGATGCCTGACAAGGCCACCCTATGCTACATATGCAGCTGGAGCCATGGGTCCCTCCTTGTGTACTCCTTGGTTGGTGGTTTAGTCCCTTAGAGCTCTGGGGGGTCTGGTTGGTTGATATTATTGTTCTTCCTATGAGGTTGTAAACCCTTTCAGTTCTTTCAGTTCTTTCTCTAATTCCTCTATTGGGGACCCCATGCTCAGTCCAATGGTTGGCTGCAAGCATCTGTCTCTGTATTTGTCAGGCTCTGGCAGAGCCTCTCAGGAGACAGCTATAGTAGGCATGCACTTCTTGACCTCCACAATAGTGTCTGGGCTTGATGTCTGTATATGGGATGGATCCCCAGATGGGGCAGTCTTTGGATGGCCTTTCCTTCAGTCTCTGCTCCACACTTACTTTGTCTCTGTATTTTCTCCCATGAGTATTTTGTTCCCCTATGAGTACTTTTAATGGATAAATGGCAGCAGTATCAAGGTTGGGGCAACAGTAAAGTGTAGCCACTTTGCATTGTCTACACATTGTGATAATGATTTTATAGTGCATTTTTTATGAGGAACTGAGTGATTTTTTTTCTAGGAAAAAAAAGCCTATATGATAGAGACTGGTTATATTTTTATGCAGCAGAAAGATTATGAGAGAAGTTTAGTAATGTGGTCAAACTCATTCTTTTAATGAGTAGAAGATTCGGAGCTTGGTTCCACCCCTGTAAGAAACCCATGTAATAATTGTTTCATCACTATGTTTTGTGTATCTAAAAAGTTAGCTAAATCATAGAAATATGAGAGGACCTGAGACACAGCTGTCTCTCCGCTACACTGAAGCTGAATGACTAGTTAACCTCGAAGTTTAGATACCATGCTGTAGTTTCTCCCAATTGGCCTTAGTTCATTCTTTTCCTTTAGAGATATTTTTGTGGGTAGCAACTCATTTATGTTAGCGTGCATAGGTATTTTTTAGTCAGGTATCTGTAAATTCTGGTGGCATTTGGCAATCTAAGTAAACTGTTATAGTTCAAGACCATTCCAGAGACAAGGGCTGAGTAAATATTAACAAGCCCCTGTGCTTGCTTGGGACTTGAAAGGATTGCACGACATCAATGAGCAAGCTTTTGTCAGTCACAATCTAGGCCAGATTAGTCTTTAAGTCCAAGGAAGAAGCAAAGTTCACCTTAGTGCAGAAGTCTCTGTATGCCTCTCCTGATTATTGTTTGCAAGCGTAAGGGAAAGAAATGATGAAGGAGAAAGAGAAAACCATCGCTATTGTGAAGGTTATAGACCCTTCCAAGTTGAAACTGGTAAGAACACTGTCATATTCTTTTACTATTTGGAGGCAAAACAAGATTAAATACCGAATTTAAAAGTTTTAGAGCTGTAGTGATTAAAATAAGGTACTTAGACATTAACATTAAAATGTGTAAACTATAACTGTGTGTTTTGAAGAGAGCTTCTTTACTTTTGAGTACTCTGGGCTATGCTAAGAAATTTTATGATTTATTTAGTTAAACATAAAGTCTGCTAAAATTAATGCCTTATTGTGACTTTGATATAAAAAGTGAGGGTCCAGTGGATTGTTTATTTTCTGCTCCTACTAACAACTGTTTTGTTAACTTAGTGCTAAAAGAATAATGACGATATAATATATGAGATGTGAAACTGTGCGAATATCCAGTTGTGTCTTTTGCTTTTTGTGTTAAAGCTTGCTTGCTGAGGGAGCTCCAGCTCCAGCCTCACTCATTATTTTTATTCATGTATAATGGAACAAAAATAATAGTAACAAAAATAACACAGCAGGATTTCGTGGCTCCATGTTTGTCATTTAAGCCTTAGAACGATGTTTTAACAAATAAAATGCGGGGTTGAGGCAATTGGCGGTATATGTCCTAAAACTGAAAAATCTGGCTTGCTGAATCTAAATGAATCAACACCCACAAGGAAGTAAAATAATCTTTCGAAAGTCAGTGTTTCATGTGTGCATATGTTCTCCAGCCTATGCCCGCCTGTGGTGCGCCTCTTTACAACAGGAGTTTATCTTCTTTTATGTCCAGTTTCTCTATCAAATAGTCTCCTGCTCAGTTTTACCATTTTAGATTCACAGTGAATATCCTCATAGAAAAGCAAAAGGCGAGGACCCAAACAAACACATCTATCAGTTTCCTTTGAAAACTCACACTAAATATGTACACACACACACACACACACACACACACACACACACACACACACACCAATTAGGGCTCCTTTTGCCTTTTGTTGTTACACTGAACGTTTCCTTGCAAGTTTAACTTTTAACCTTACGTAAATTCTGGTCACTTTTGTCTATTGAAAATGAGATTTATTTAGCAGATATACATGATTTTTCATAAAAATGTTGGGGTGTTTGCAGCTAACATTATTTTTAGGAACTTAGCAAGTGTAGAGTGTGGGGTCCTATCTTTTGCTAAGTGAATGTAAATGGAAAAGGGTCTAAGCAAATAAGTATAAAATACATTTTAAGTTTTATTGAAGTTTATTAGTCCTACAGTTCTCTGGTGACGAGAC
>JANHMN010000016.1:25635443-25671548 GCA_030674055.1 Rhabdomys pumilio | reverse complement strand
ATATATATATATATATATATATATATATATATATATATATGTATATTTCTAGAGAACTCTAATACAATATATTGAATATATTTTTTTCTCTCATTTTAGGTTATTAACGTTCTATTTTTAAAGCATATTTCCTGGTGCTGAAGAGGTGGCTCAGAAGTTAAGAGTACTGGCCACCCATATCAAGGTTTCACATTCAATTCCCCTCAACCATATGGTATTCATAACTGTCTGTAATCCCAGTCCTGAAAATGTGGTGGTCTCTTCTGGCATCTGCATTCACCAGTTACACACACTGTGCCAGATATGTACTCAGGCAAAACACCCACCCAGATACATAAATAATTTTTAAAAGTTCATTTCTTTAGTAATTTCATATCACTTCCTTGCTTTCTCGATTCACTTGGGCTGGAGTTATGAAGAGTAAACTCTTCTCTCTTGTCTTTGATCTCAGTCTCTACCGTCACTATTCTCTTAGATTCAACGATCACTTTTCGAAGGCATTTGGTCAATTTTATTTCACATTTGTGAAACAGATCTTTAAATATCTCCCCTTTTAGTTGAATCACTCATTGTTTTCCAGTGTTATTCTTTGTGGGAGTAAACTTTTTAATTAATTAGTTCATTAAAAAATTCATAAAGTAAAGTATTATCATATTACTTTTCTTTTCCCAAATCCTCCTCATTTCCCTAACAACCCAGTTTCTTTTCTTTTCTTTTCTTTTCTTTTCTTTTCTTTTCTTTTCTTTTCTTTTCTTTTCTTTTTGAGAGGGTAGAAAACTTAACACTGTATGTTTAGGAATTTATTTTAGCATGGCCTCATGTGTTCATGATATAAAGATGTAGATAAATGAACATGTATAATTAATTTCTTTCATGTTGAAAAAGTATTCTTTTGTTTTCACTTTACACTTAATTCTTAATTGTATTATTGCAGAAAATCTTACAGATCATATGATCATTTTATAGTTTTAATGTTTTATTGATTTAAAATTTTTCTTTATTTTTGAGAATCTCATAAATGCATATAATGGAATACCATCACATCTATACACCTCTGCCTCATTTCCCCTTCTTGCTTTCTTTCATATACCTCCAAGATATCCTCTTACCAACTTAACATTTTTTCTGATAACCCACTAAGTCTGGTTAGTATATCCATCTGTGCTTGGATATGGGGACATCTGCTGTGGCATGGGGAAGCTACCAGTGGCCACATCCTTAAAAACGAATGACTCTTCCTCCCTCAGCAGCTATCCACTGCCAAATGCTCCTCAGTAATGGGTGGGACCTGGTGATCGTCTATCATATTTATGCTGGGATTTGGGCTGGATTCATTTTATCAAGGTAACACCACTGCTGTGAGTTCATGAATGTGATAGCTATGGTATGTGCAGAAGACTTCTTTACATCTCTCTTTTCCATTGTCAGGCTCCTTCATTCTGTCTCGTCTTTTGTAATATATAATGTTCCCTGATCCTTGGTCTTGGGCTTAATATAGATTTCCTGTTTTGGACTGAACACTCTGTGTCTTAACTGTCAGCATGTTGAGCAGTTATCTATCTCTCTACTGGCTGTTGTCCATTGCAAAAAGAAGCTTCTATGACCTGATTGATCTCAGCCCAGATCCATCCATATGAACATAAGTATTTGGAAGGCAATTTGACAGCATGGCAATTCTGCAAAATAACAATAGCAGGTGCTATCTAAAAGCTATGATTTCCCTGGCCATGGGATTTTTGATCAGGATTACTGTACCAGGCATAAAATTCTCTCCTGCAGGTCTGTTGTCATGTTTATTATTTTCTATAGCAGTTTGTTATAATCATGTTTCTTTGCTTGTTTTATGCTAATATAGTAAACTTGGTTTTATTTAATTTTCTGTTTCTTTTCTTTTGTATCATTTCTAATGCTGCTTCTTTTATGTGTGTCAAAACAGTTGCATTCCTCAGATGTCTTATTCACACCTGACCCCCTCCAGGAAATACTGGCTACTTTGAGTGGATCTATCACTTAGGAAGGCTAGATCCAAGTTATTTATATGTTCCTGAGACCCCAGGAATGGAGCTGTAAATAAAATCTAGATACCACGAGCCTACTGAATCACTGGGGATCATGGAGCAGCTTCTTGGAAAAGTTATTGTTTCCCTATCAGAGATAAGCATCTTCTTACACAGATGTATACATAATCATCTTAAATGAGTTTTAAGAACAATTATTTATTTTTGTTTGGATTGGTACCAGTATGTTCAGTCACTGGCATGTTAAATGTATTACCTTGCTGAGACATTCATGTGCCTTTTCTTAGCAAGAATCAATAGATTCACAAAATATCTATCGATTTGCTTACTGATCTACAAAGATGTAGGCCTTACTGAATTAACTCTTAACTTAGACAAAGAGAAATGGAAATTTGCTTCGTAAGCTCCTTAAAATTGGTATATATGCATTTACTATTCACCAACATTGAATGCTCAAAACTTAGATGACATGAAGTGTACTTCATGTTGTTTCAACAGTCTAATGATATTCATAAAGCAGTTAGCCATTTACATGAAATTAAACACTACCTATAGCATAAAATTAAATAAAAGTATTGATCATCGTGATTCAGGGCATAAACTAGTCTGTAACTGAGGTCAAAAGATGACGTAATCTAGCAAGTAGAGTTAAGCAGGATTAGATTCATTGTCTGAGCCCTGCCCTGTTTCCAAGAAATAATGCTCTACATACTGTCTGAGCATGTACTGTGGATTCCGTGGTTAGGAGCCACTTCCTTCATTGCCGCAGTACATGGACCAGAGCTCCTTTTCTTCTTTTACATTTCTGCAGCTCGCTAGTCAGTCTACATTGAAACCCATCTGAATTCCATCTCTTCAGAGAAAAAGCACCTTTACCTATTTCCTTCCCCTTCACTCCCTGTCTTTTTGTTCAGCACATCCATTATATTTCTCAAAGGCACAGTGGAAATGCACAGCTCAGGTGGGGTTGTCTCAGCTCAGAACCAACAGCTATTCAAAAATGACCATGGAAAATGTGTATGTTTAAAGCTGTTTAAATGACGCACATCTTAGGGAAATGGTCTGTGTTACAGAATGCCTCCTAATTGTATTTGTCAGAGACTCACATACATCATCTTTTCGATTTAATCAACTTTTATTTGTTTTAAAAATGAGTAAATTGGAGTGGAAAAAGTACTTAAATATCTCTTATCTAAAATTCATAAAGTAGAAACACATTTTAAAATAACAGTTTTGTAGGGACAAAGGTATAGCTTCATGACAGAGCGTGTATATAGCATATTCCAGGCCCTGGGTTGATCCTTATCACTGCAAACACCAATATAAGGGAATATAAGTAAAATATAGGCTGTATAAATTAAAGATAAGCCTTTCTAATAACGATGAAGATACTAAAATCAGACTAGAATGTAGTTCTTGATATGAACTATGAACATAAATTTGCGTATTAGATGATTTTAATTTTATTTCATAGTTGATTTTCCTTAGAAATATATATTTATTTCATATACTATAGTAATTTATTCTCCTAAAATTACAATTTTAGTCTTAATAAGTACTTTCTTCATATTGGTTGCCAAACTGACTTTCTTTTTTTTTTTTCATATTTTTTATTGGATATTATGTTTACATTTCAGATTTTATCCCCTTACCCTATTCCCCCACCACCCAGGAACCCCCTATCCCATCCCCTCCTCCTGTCTCCACAAGGGTGTGCCCCCACCTCCCCCCCTCCCCCCCACCCTCAAATTCTAAATCTAAAATAGTCTCTTGGGTTAAATTGGAATTTTTCAACAAAGAGTAATGTAGAGTTAAATTTTCTACAATAATTTGGCATAGTTGTGTTTGATCTTACATGTATATATCTGTTCTAGACCTTCAAGAATATTAAAAAAAGTTGTTTCTTATTTAGCTTTGGGTTAATTGTCCATAACTAGAATAAATATGCATAAGATAGAAATGTTTTGTAATTTTCAACCCAATGCTGTAAATGTAACTTTTCTGAAACACTGGGTATTTACATGAAATTTGAATTCCATTTAAATTAAATATTCTTACATGATCAATAAGTGAATCACTGCAATTCAAATTGTATATAAAGTGCCATAGGTTTCTAAAACATTGTTCTTAGTAAGCATCTCAAGAATTGCAGTGTCTATTATTGTACAAAGTCTATGTTCACTAGTGTCTGAGCAGCAAAGTAGTCTTAGTGTGCTCATAGTTACCAGCTGGGGTATCAGTGATGCTCTCGAACCTTAGTGTACAATGGAAAAAAAGTATGCCATCTAAGAAGCATAGCTTCCCACTTTATTAACAACATCAAACCTTTCTTGATGGCCAGATTCTGATACTACTGACAACATTCTGAGGCTCTTAAGTGTTTTACCATTGTACTTAACTTGTGATCTGCAAAGAACTTTCAGACTTGTTAAGATGTTTATTTCTTTGTTTCTAAAACAATGTTTTTATAGTACTAATTTATAACCATGTCACGATCTGGCTCATAAATCTGTGGACTTGTGTATATAATCATCAGACTTTTCCTTCCTGTATGAACTGATCTTCTCTTTTTATTGAGATACAAAGACCAATTTCAGCACATCTTATCCACAAACATTTCACAATGTATTTTAAAGTAGTCAGTGTATATTTTTTGTTTAAAATTAGCGTGGTTTCTATTGTCACGATCATTACAAAGTGACAAATTTAAAAATAGGAATTTAAAGTACACTATTAAATCTGTATGTATTTATAACATTGGTGTTGATTGGTTGATCTTTTCTCTCTTTTTTTTCTTTCAGTTATCTGGTAGTATTTTGGATGTGTACAGTGATGAGCAGGGCATTTCTCCAGTTAATGCTGGTCTTACAAATGCCTCTTGTCCAAGTATTCTACACATGAAAAAGGAAATTGCAGGTAACATTGATTTTTAAAAAGTTTTACCTTTCAATTTTTTTGTCACTTCAGAAGATACAAATGACATGCAGTTGTGCTGAATAGATTTTTAAACCGTGATTACAATCGCTAAAAGGGAGAAGTGTTGAGAGTAAATACATCATTTCCTAGGCATTAGGTTAATATCATTTACATTTTTAACTGAATGGATTCAATATTTTAGTGGCTCCTTATGCATGTCTCTCAAACATTTGCAATGTAATCCTATCTTTTTTGGTCAAGGATCTAGAAGAAGATTAGCCAGTTGTTGTGACTCAGAGTCTTTTATGAGACTGTGTTCTAGAAATTATCCAGGTACAGATTGTGACATGTGACTGGGCCTAGACAATATACTTCAAAGCTGATACATATACAGGTTGTGAAAATGTTGTAGGTTAACATGTAGTCTTGCTTTGTAATTGCATGGACCTCTCTAGAAAGTTCTATAGATGATACAATGTAAGTAGCTTTGGGAGCTGCCTTAGACATTTCCTTGACATTCTGTTGGCATCAGAAACACAGTTAATGATGAAGGAAATACCCAGGTTAATGAGACCAGGGATTAAGATCACTGTGAAATCTTTTGAAGGTTAACTACCTAGCCTGTAGAGAACTTTGCCATTTCCTGAGTGGTAGAATTGTTTTGACATGAATCTTTGAGATGTATAACTAGCTCCCATTCTTTTGCTATAACATAGTTATTTTGGAAGAGATTAGATTAATTTCTGAATCTAAACATTATGGGAATAACAGTGTGAGTTGGTGAAGTGTTTACCATTTTCTATGCACCATGTCTGCTCATTTGTTGTCAGACAGCTATAGTATTATATTCATTTTACCAGTGAGGAGTCTAAGGTACCATGTTTGGTAACTGATCACATGATTGCTTAGTGGAAATCCAGAAACCAGATCAGGCTTTTGCTACACTAGGTCTTGAAGAGATTCTCATTGTCTTTTCCTAAAAATCCATTCATATTGGCACCAGATATATTATTACACCATTCTAGAACAAGCAATATTCTACGTCTTCAGGTAGTGTTTCTGAACATCGTAGAGAAGGTGGAACTAAGTCCCATCTCAATTATTGTTCTTTTGTTCAGAAACTGACAGTAGAGCTTTGGCGAAGGAGAGACAGAAAAAGGACAACCACAACCTCAGTGAGTATGTTTCCCTTTTCTTCAAACAAAGTTAATACAAGAGAAAATGCCCAGAGATAAAGGACAGAGTTTTTTGCTGTCATAAAATTAGTACTAGAAATTAAAATGTTGAAATGAATTGTTCATGCTTAGCACCTTGAGCCTGTTTTGAAAATGCAAAGCTTAAGAACTCTTGAAAAGGTCTTGCATTTCTCAGAAAATGAAGCAACCTGAATTTCGTTTTGACCCTGTCTTCCTGGGGAGGGTGTGCTGGACTATAATAAGTACATTTGGTTACCCTTGAGCAGTGTTGTGATTCATCAACTCACAGACTTAAAGAAACAAACCTGCCATGAAATGTACTTCACTATGTCAGCAGTAAGTGGACACCCTCATTTATCAGTATCTCTTTGCTCCTCCCTTCCAAGGAGTTGTTATCTGTGAGGCATAGCTTATGTTGTAATGCTGAATTCTGCATGCCTTCTTTAGGTTAGTTTGACTCTGATTACCAATCACATGAGAAGAAGAGATGAAGGTGAGAGTAGTAGATTAGCATCAGAGTGCTCAGTCTTGTCTTAAGGGCTTCTCAATCTCAAGTGACTTCTACTAATTGAGTGAGAAACAGCTTTGTTCTAAGAGGCAAGTCACAACAGGAAGAGTAACAATGACAGCGGGAAAGAGTATAACCTGTGTCAAACCTGCAATTTTCTCATGTGCAACAGACTGAAATTCATTCTGCATGTCTCTGTGAAACACAGACCAGTCCTTGTACTTGCTATGTCAGACTGATGAGAGTTAACTGGCTATTAGCAGAGCTGGCCCTCTCTTCTCACTCTTTTGGACCATGGCCTTTGGATTACCTTAGTCCTCAGGTACATTACAGACAACTTTGATTTAGAATATGATGTAAGGGAGTGTGCAGAACTAATGATTGGTACAAAGAGTTAATATGCTGAGGAACCATGGGTCTCATAAAATTTCTGCCTTTTCTCTCTCTTTCAGTCTTCTATATAAGCAGCAGGTTTTCAAATGTATAGTATGGTTATTGCCTGCTATGTGTCTCAGCAAAATATTTTATAACTGGATTCTTATGTTAAATGATTTTATTCTGAGGTTAAATCAATGTTTAAAATTTAGTTCCATGTACTTTATCTATGACAAACTTAAAACATTTAAAACTACAGAACCTGTGAGATCATTGGAAAGCTACAAAGGAGTCTCCCTTTATCTGATGCCTAAATATGTAAAAGTTAGAAATCAAATTTGAAAATGCTAAATTCTTATTAAAGCCAGAGAGGCCAAGAATAGATCGAAAGTTCTCAGGTCTTCTGAGTTTGGCCTGGGAAAACTGACATACTAGCTTTTATCTTGCAACCTACTTCTCATCTCAGGTTTATGCTCTCAATAGCTTTGACATGGGTGAACACCCCACTTCATACATATACTACCCTTTGGCTACACACACTTGGAGGTATGATCTCCTTCTCTAAGGGCAGGAAAGCTCAGACTGAGGCCTGTACTGGGCCTGGAAATGAGCCCTAAAGAGAAGGAGTAAATTCCTCTGGCAAGTTAGCCAGGCTGCCATTCAGTAGTATTCTCATGGCCTTGGTCTGCTTCAATCTAAGTGACTGGCAAAGGAAAAATGGTCTACTAAATGTCAGTCAGGGTTGAGCTCTTGTTTGCCTGGATTTAGAGACTAGATTGAGTAAATGAATGAAACAAATAGTAAAAATTTGTTATTTGTTAAAATGAAAAATTTAAAGGAACTTTTATATACAAGAAAAACGTTGAGGAACTAACGTAATTATTCATTTAAAATCTTATAGGTAGAATCTCAAGAAAGTAAAGAAGCTTCTGTTAGTATACAACAAAGTGGAGTCATGTAAAATATTTTGAACATAAGACTACTCAATTTTGAGATATGTCATGAACTTTCTTCATTGTTGTATATTTTATCTATGGTACAGAATATAATGTATGTGAACACAGAATTGTTATCAAATTCTCACTGGGAACATATATGTTTCCTAACAGTTGTCCTTTTGTTTATTTATGTAGTATTATTTAGCTACGTTGTAAGTCATCTATGAGGAAGCAAAGGGATTGGGGAAGAGGGCGAATAAGCTTAATGATTGATTTGATTATAATTAGAATGTGCTGTTTAAGGAATTAAAGCTTATTAATGGTACTTCACTTTGCGAAGGTTTGTGAAGGCCCATGATATTTGTTAATGACTGTCCTAATTTCATGTAGCACATCACAATGGTCAAGTTAACCCTCTCTGGGTATTTTACAGTGTTAGTGAAGTATGCCTTTTTTTTCCCATGGTTTTTTCCTTAATGTCCCTGACTACTTTCTACATGTAATTTACTGAAAAAGTATTAAGTAGAGTCAGGGAGCTCATAATATCACTGAACTGAGTAGTATCTCTCTATATACAAAATTGCTGTAAATAATGAACGTATAGAAAATTAAAGAGGGAAAAAAAATCTTAAATAGCTTTTATCAATAGCTCTCGGATGCCTGGCGTTACACATGACATATCAACCTCACCTAATGACCTAATTTCAGAAGCACATTTATTGACTCTACAAAAATCAGAATTTCTAGGTTAGGTACAAATATGTTAAACAGTCCTTCCACAGATGTCTGATTCAAGCAAGAGTTTGAAAACTACTTATCTATGTATTATTGAAATTTTGAAATTAAAAAATAATGCCAGCGAGATGATGCCATAGGTAAAGGTGTTGCTGCCAAGCCTGACATCCTGAGTTTGATCCCTAGGATCCACACCGTGGAAGGAGAGAAGCACTTAACACAAGTTGTCTTCTGACCTGCTTCCCCCCCCCCCCACATTACAAATAAGTAAATACATGTTCCTTAAACAAAACAAACTAGTCATGTAGTTCACGTACATTTAGTTAGCACCTCTCACATAGGCTGAGCCCTCTGGAGACACAGTCATAGTTAGCTGATCGTGTATACTTACAATGTACTATACATTGAGGATGGTTTATAAGAAGAGTAAAGCATGGTGATGGCCTAGAAAGATTACACTAACAGACTGCTAGAATATGTATCTGTGAAGTATTAACCAAACAGGATAATCATATGAGTAGATATGTGTGTATGTATATAACATTGTGAGCAAGTTCAAAGAATAAAGGTGTTTGGGGAAAATATTTTATTTTGTTATAAAGTATATATTCACAATTCCACTACTAAAATTTTTACTTTTAGTTTATGGTATAATTAAATTTTTTATCTTATTATTAATAACTTTCTTATGACTACCGGGATTTTTTTCTTTTTACTATTTTAAAAAAGATTATTAAATTTACAGCTGACCAACAGTGAACTGTGCTTTAATGAGAATAATCAATAATATTTCTTTCTTAATAGTTGAAAGAAGAAGAAGGTATAATATTAATTACCGAATCAAGGAGCTTGGCACTCTTATTCCAAAGTCTAATGATCCGTAAGTTCAAAATCATTTGTACAATAACGTTGTAGTTTCAGTACCCCACAAATGGGTGGGTGGGAAAAGGGAGGACAGATCCAATGACCAGGAAAGGAAGCATCTGACAGCAAAGATAAGTCTACTTCTGGTCTCTCTTTAAAATATCTATTTCATTGCAATAATTATCAGGCATCCAGGCATTTCCTACACTTATTCTTCTGATCATAAGAATAAGTATATAAGTTCACCTCAAAACGTAGGGTAATAGCATTTCTTCAAACTTGAAGCTTTCTATGAACATTAAGATTAAACTGTCATAATTTCAAATATATTCAATTTCTGGAGATACACATATACAAAAAATGGAATTGTGAAAATACTATTGATTGATGTCAAGATGATTCTCATGGCAAACATAAAGTCAGATGTGATGTTTGAGATTGTAGATATAAAAAAATCAATCAAATTTTCAGTTCAGAATGTAGACGTTTTGTACAAAAAAAATCTGAAGCTTGAATGATGATTTTAAAAATGATCTCTTCAAATATTAGTAATTACTCGCAATCCAGTAATGAGGGAGTTTGATGAGGAGATCCTTGGGAGAACTGAAAACATTCTTTCCTTAAATCTAAATGTTATAACTAAATTGGGTAATTAAATAATTCAGGTTAAAAAAGAGTGAGGTATTTATTCCCATGAGCACACTAGATAGTGCAGGCATCACGGTGAACAAGGATTCGATCCAGAATAGACAACTGAGGAGCTCAGGCCTAATTTGGGCTATTCGAAAAGTCATTCAACTCTGCTAAATTCACTAAGAGTATGGAGAGATGGGTCAGTGGTTAAGAATGCTTGCTGTTCTTCTGGAGGAACTGAGGTTTGTTTCCAGCACCTTTGTTGGCCAACTAATCCCTGACTGGAACTCCAGCATCAGGGCACCCAACGTCTTCTGGCTTTTGCAGGTATCTGCATACACACTTGGCATTCATGCACACAGAAAGTACACTTATAAGTAGACTTATTTAGTTTAGAGATACTTGGTTTATTGTTTTAAATATATGAGTATTTTACCTGCATGTATCTATGCAGATCACTTGCATTACAAATGCCACAAAGTTTGGTATCGGATCCCCTAATACTAGAGTTATGAGTGTTTGTTAGCTACTATGTGGGTATTGAGAATTGACCTTGGGTCCTCTAAAACAACAAGCATTCTTAAACACCGAGCCAACCCTCCACATCATATACAAAAATTTTAAAAAAAAATCAATATAAATATGTAAAATAGAATAGCTTATTGCCTTTCCTTTATAATTGCTTTTACAAACATAACAATAAGGTGTATGACAAGATGTTTTAAAGATTGAAGAACTGTATTCTTTAACATTTTATGTCTGTTTTGGTAGCATAAATATTCTTTCTTGCTTAACTCATGGTATAGCATGACCATGGTATAGGATGACAAGCTTTCCCTATAAATATCTAAAGCCTTAAGTTTTATAAAGGTTACATTGCAGTTATGTAATCCTGAGTGACAAGTAGCATCACTATGCTATGGTGATGGTCAAACTAAAAGCTAAAACACAATCTGAAGACAACGTAAGTATTAAGCAAGATTATAAATTTGAAGAAATAACTCTCTGTTGCTTCTGTTGCAGAGATGGCAACCATTAAGAGGATTAAGGATATATATATATATATATATATTAGCTGTGTGTGATAGCTCACATTAGCAATTCCAGTACTTTTAGAGTCAGAAGGATTACAATGAGTCTGAGGTCAATATTGGCTATGTAGTAATTTCTAGGCAATCCTGGGCTACGTAATAAATGGTGTCTCAAAAAGACAAAACTGAACAACACTAACAAGAGAGAGAGAGAGAGAGAGAGAGAGAGAGAGAGAGAGAGAGAGAAAGTCACACTTTTAAAGAAGACCAGTAAAGCAAGCAAGGAGACCTAGAAGCTCACTAAATGTCATCTGTGTCTGAACACAGGCATGGTGGAGTATCCCCTGTGAGGGCATTTCCATCTCTTGAGGCTGAACTTTGGGGAATGAGAGCAGAGCTACCTTAAAGATGTTGAATTCAATGACATAGCCACTTTTATATACCAAAACATTCAGAAATTTATTTTAGTTTGCAGATCAAAATCACAGAATTAAAAATAAAATCATACAGAAAAACTATAGTTGAGAAATATAATTTGAGACAAATACAAATCAGACATGTCCTGGTATTTTCTACAGGTTTTTTTTTTTGTTGTTATAAAATTTTAATGATTTGAAGTGGCTGTCAGACCCAAGGTGACAGCTGATGTGTATTTCTGCAGCTTTACCTGAAGAAAATTCTATCCCAGTTTATACCTTAGGCCTTATTCATCTAACACTATCATCAACTGTTTAGTTCTTCTCCTAAAAGTGTTAAGTTTCTCAAAGATAATTGGTTTTCGGAAAACAAAAATCAATGTCCCTGTTTTTTGTTTAGCAAGCTGTTTATACCCAACATTTCCGTAACATATATTCTTTCAAAATGTTGTTAATGCTTTGATATTTGAAATTAACTTGGGAGAGAGGACATTGATATGTATATGAAATACTTTAATCATTCGAAAGCACAGCATTAGCTCTTTAAATTTTGTCAAATGCAGCAACCTTTAAAAACAGTTGAGAGAGTACTGTGTTTTCCCTCTCCATTTTTTAGATTTATTTTAGACTCAGATAAGTAGGGCTTTGGGTGCTCAGATAAGTACAGATTTGGCTGTAATTGTCCTATGCTTAACATTTTTTTCTTTAGTTTGGGAATTTTACATATATATATATATACAAACAAATTTGATCATATCCATCCCTCATTTCTTCCCTCAACATTCACCATATTCCACAAACAGCCTCCTCCCAACCTCATATCACACACACACACACACACACACACACACACCCCTACACACTGACACACACTCATACATACACTCTCACACACTCACATACACACACTTACACACACTCATATACACACAAACACACACAGACACACACACAACATTCATACACACATTCATACACATGCTCACATCCACATACACTCCCATACACACTCATACACACACACACTCTCACACACATTAATATACACACAATCACACACTCATAAACACACAAATACATACACACACATTCATACACACTCACAAACACACACACACACACACACACACACACACACACACACACATCCAACTAGGTCTATTTAGTGTCGGCCATATATGCATTGGTGTGGCCCATAACCTTTGCTTTCTATGCTTTCTCTTCCATGCCCCCTGCCCCCTCCACGGGAGGATATGAAACACAAATAATGTTACATAGGGTTCCTGTTACTATTTAAGACTTCTAATTCTGGAGACCACAGTATTTCTCAGTTACGGGTACTTTCTGGTTAAATGACAAAAATGATTTGTCTTTTCATAATAACTTCAGTATGAGTGAAATCCCTGTCAATAGGCTTCATCTTAATAGTCATGTTGGCCCTAGGAAACTGAAAACCAAAATGAGCAAACATTGAGTTGGCTTGGTGCATTTCAGTAGATGAGTGTCTACTCAGAAAGTCTGTAAACATTTCTTTTGAATGTATAAAAAATCATCTTTCTTTAATTATTCCACAATTAATTATTTATCATTAATTATACATAATTGCTGCTAATGCCATGGGCAGACACTAAGCTGAGCTTCCATGAGTAATATTCAAATAGATGTGCCATAGACTTTATATTCCTACGTCTGACCCATACTAAGTAACTGATTAACTTTATTACTGTTTATAAAGATTATTTGAACCAGAAATATTTTCTATATAGTTTTAGACCATGTAAAACAAAAACAGCTGTAGGAAAATGTTACTTTTTTATATCCCTATTTTATATTGTGTGTAAATAATTGTTTGGAGCAGGGGAGATGGCTCAGTGAGTAGTACTTGTTATTCAAGCATGAGGCTCTAAGTCCAGATCCCAACACCCACATAAAAATCTAGCTTGTATGTGCTTGCCTACTGTTAGGAATTGGGGTCAGGGGAATCTTGGAGCCTAGTTGGCCATTTAAAATGGAGGAGAGACATTCAGGTTCAGTGACCAGCATTTTCTCACCACTGTAATTAATGTTTGATAATTAGCTTGTTCTTCTTCCTAATGTGTCTTGATAGTTCTCATGCAACATTAGATCCATAATGTTTTCAAACATTAAAATAATTATTAGCCTTTTGTATACTTCCAAATTTATCTTTCTCCTATATTAAAAGCATTTTAATATTTTCTATGCTAATACTTAAAAGTTTTTCAATGTTTTATGAATTCTATGAATTTATCTTAAATATTTAAAAATATTAAAATATCTAAAAGTAGTTTTCTGAATCCAGCTTTAAAAATAACAATGTTATCATTTGTGAAGAAAAAATTGATTAAATGGTTTCAGGAAGTTTGGTTTATTGCATAAAGAAATGTTTCCCAACTCTGCTGTTGGGAAACCACTCCGTATCATCATTCAGGGAAGAATGTATTTTTTATTTCTTAGAAACAAAAGCAACCATATTAGGAAATAGGTTAAAAGATTGGTACATTTGAAATGATCTTAAAAAATTTAGGTTTAAGTCATCAGTAATGTACATTTCCTAGTTCATTAATGCAGAAATACTGCACATAGATTTTAATCTTAGAGTTAATAATAAAAGCAATTTTCACTAAAAATATAAAAACTGTAATGGTAGAGTCATGATATTGCATTTAGCTCTCCCACAAAAAGTCACTTTATTACTTTCTTTTGACACTTATTTTCATTCTGGGATTAATTTTACTATATAAGGGCTTCTTAACTATTCTATTAAAATTTCTATTCAGAAGCAATAATATCTAAGAGTGAATAATAGTCATGTAAATCATTATTTCATATTAATGTAAAAGATTTTGTAAGTTCTTATGAATTCTGCTGACATGCACAATTGTGAAAAGGTTATCTCTCCCTTCTACAGTGATATGCGCTGGAACAAAGGAACCATTCTAAAAGCATCAGTGGACTACATCAAGTGGCTACAAAAAGAACAACAGAGAGCCCAGGAGTTAGAACACAGACAGAAGAAATTGGAGCATGCTAACCGGCAGCTTAGGCTCCGGATTCAGGTTGTTATGTGATGCTTGCCATGAGCTGCACAGTTCTCTCACTGCCCTTATATATTGGTTTCATTTATACATTATTTATTAACAATGTTTTTATTTGGAAAAAATAACTTTAACTATCTCTTAGGAGGTTCTGAATTGAGTTGTTTCAGTTCGATTTTCTGATTAGGCATCTAAGACCAAGATGACTTAAATCGGCATAGAGTGGATGAGAATTAATTACCAAATGCAGAAAGTGACGTTGATTTAACGCACACATGATATTATCTCAACACACACTCATCCAGGTGACATAAACAACACAACAAACTGTGCAGTTTATGTTTTTGTGAGATGATTTTGGACACTAAGTCTCTCTCATCTCTTTAGTTTCTTTAGTAACGTTAGTGGATTTCACTGTGACAAGGCATATATTACTAGTTTACATTGTAAATTCTTGTCTGTTCATCTGTCACAAAATATTAAAGCAAAATATTAAATCTCTTTCTAATGCAAACATGCATATGGTCACTAACACACTTTATTTATTACACTGAAATGCTCTCGAGTTATGGGAGGCGATTAATCAGGAGGAACAAATGAAAGACTTTCCACCATTTACATATTACAACACTTATTCCAAGTCACTATGCAGTCATCACACCCCATGTAGCTTATAGACAATAAGATGACTTCTTAAAAATTAAATAATTTTAGGCATTGTAAATACATCAGATTTCTTTATTTATAGTTTGCACACCTCTTCCTTTTGAACACTAATATTTTTTTTATTTCTAATTTGCTTTCAATAATTATGTCAATCTTACCAATGCATTATTTAATACTTCTTACTGGAAATTGCAGGAACTAGAAATACAAGCACGTGCTCATGGTCTACCAATCCTGGCTTCACTCAGCACAGCTGATTTTGGTACCCACATCACCAAGCAGCAGACCCATCCTGAGAAGAACTCAGTAGGCTGTTGCCAACAACTGACTCCATCTCAGGGGACAAGCCCGGAGTTCTATGAGCAAGGTGTGGCTTTCTCCGATCCATTGTCTCACTTCACAGATTTATCATTTAGTGCGGCTTTGAAAGAGGAACAAAGATTGGATGGCATGCTACTAAGCGATACAATATGCCCCTTCGGGACAGACCCACTACTCTCTGCCATTTCCCCTGCAGTTTCCAAAGCGAGCAGTCAAAGCAGCCTAAGCTCAGAGGATGGCGATGAACTGTAAGCCACAAACGGGCTCAAGTCATCAACCAGGAAGCAACTCCATGCTGGTGCTATTGAATTGTGATCTGCGTTTCATACATCGCTTTCACTTAACTCTCTGAAAGGAATTATATTAGACTGTGGGGAAAAATGATTAGATGTGATGGAAGAATTCATGGGAAGAAGAAACATGATGCTAAAGAATCATTGAAGATCACAGTATTGTTGCCCACTTTGTCTACAGAGTTCAGATTCGTTACATTTAGTTTTCCTGGAATGTGGTTCAACTTAATAACGGCTCTTGTGTTTATACCTTCAGAGCAGTGACATGATATGATATTACTGGAGCTACAGTCCTTCAAGGGACTGTAACATTCCTCTCCCCTCTCACTCACTTCCACATTCTGTGTCACCTTCTACAACATCATTTTCTGAAGATTCGTGACTAACAAATTTGGTGATCATTCCTTATCCTTTGTTTGATGGACATATTATGCATGGTTGAATCCTTGTGTCGGGGGGAAATATATAAAACACTTTTTTTCATTTAAATTTGAAACTAAGTCTGTAATAAACGTGAGATTTTTTTTTCAAAATAGAGCCAAGAATATGTCGAAAAATACTATTTCCTAAAATCATATTCTGACTCTTTTAATCAGTTCAATGAAATTAATTCCAAACATCTTCCTGCAGATTTATGTACCTATGCTTTCTTCAGATAAAGCAACACATTGAGGAATCCCTTCCAGGACATGTTCCTGAATTTTAATTTTTTTACACAAATACACATACACACAATGGAGGTAGGATTGATTGTTTCATTCTGCTTCATTCCTCTGATTATCTGATCAATGCCATAAACTATATTAAAATTTTTTTTGTTCTTAAAAGTATGCTGTATAATCAATTTTAGCAACTAAAATATAAAATATTCTCACACTAGGAAAAATTATCTGGTATGTAACATATGCCATTTAGATATAGATTTCTTGTCCACATAGATTATCACAAAAATTGACAAGATATTGAATATTAGACTACCAACTGATCATCTGGAAACTGGAACTACATTTTATTTTATTCAGATGTGATTGTAACGATGTTCTTTTTCCTGTGAAATTGAGAGTGCCCTGTGGTCTGACCTTTGTTACTATTTAGTATAATATAAGTATTTGAATATATAGTTCTTCATTTGTATTTTTTCTTCTCAAAATTTCTAAACTTTGGGAATTTTATTAGAACACATGTTGTTCTGTGTGACATTATGGCTGGACCACAATGAATGATCACGAATCAGTCAATGTTGCTGAGGGAATAGTTAAAACCGCACTAGGCCCTGTGAGACTGTTGAACATTTGAGAAATATAGTCTCTGATTCTTGAGAAGGCATGTAACAACACCACATGAAAGCAAAGTCAAAAGATAGAAGATGTGCAGAATTAAAATCTAAACATTAGCTGTGAAATAGAAGGGTTCAGAGATAATGAAGATGATTACAAAATTGAGTGGTAAACACATCTTGTAAAGTACATAAGTTATAAAAATGGGGGTTTATATACAGCACAAACATTAACCAAATGAGTGAAGAAAATACATGGGACATTTTGATGACAGATCTGTATACCCAGGTATTGTAGCAAAAAAATAAGTCTAGACTGCAATAATATAATAGAGATGAAATTTGTTCCTAGAATGATTAAGTTAAGTAACAAAGTTTGTAGTTCTTGGTTGAGTTGTGATCTCTGAACTATTCAGACAGGTTTAGTATTTTGTCCACAATACATCATCAAAATCTTTTTGGTTCTTATGCTAATGAAATTGCTGAAACACAAGATCCTTCTGGGCATCAACAGTCTCTTGCTTATCATATATCAGCTCTGACTCTGGGATACTAGAATAACTTAATTGTTTGAGGTGGAAAAACCATTCATAATTTCTAAGAATGGCAGTTAAAGTCAAATGGTTTGGTTCAACCGAGGCCACTTAACACTTTTAATAATGATGACAAAAGCAGGGTTTATAATTTGACTTGACTTTGAAAATCAAAGAGAAATAAATTCTTTGTATCCCATGGAGAACATACTGTTCTAGGAAGAAGATTATTTCTTTGGTGTTTCTGCTGTCCCCCTTTTCATTATATCTAAGGCTTGCACAGGTGATTCTGCTATTCTGACAAAAGTTTCCGTCCTCTAGAGGTAATACTCCTTGTCCAAGGAATTAAGATCTCATAGTATTGGGTAAAATAAAAACTTGGCAGATTGATCAAGCCTAGACATAAGGTTCTGGAGAGAAGACTAATAAATTTAATGCTCTGTTTAGGATGTGTGATTTCAGGGAATAACAAAGTGGGTAAAGACACTTTAAAGACAGTGTAGAATGGTGCCATGCCCATTGTTGATAGAAATAGTTTAACAATTTTTTGACAGTAATTTTCAAGTTTTTATGGCATAGGTGTCTTGAGAACTTAGTGACAGCTGTTTATTCTTTTCCTAGAAAAAAATGGAGAACTATGTATGGACAGTAATTTGCACACACCTTGGGTTTTGAAAGCTCCCCAGAATGTCTCCATGCATACCAAGTTTCTGAATCACACACTCACACAGCTACTTAACTATGTCGCCATTGGAACACGTATGCAACAGCTAATACCTTACATAGTAGAGTACCTACTTAACACCATATTATATTTCTAACAACGTTGAGGTTGCAAAGGAAAGTAATGCATACCAAATATAAATTACTTGTCAGGAAGCTGTTCATTCACAAGGTAGTCCACATGCAAGCAACAAACTACTTCTTTTGTGTGTTATATATTTAAATTTTAGTTTTTTTGTGAACATTAGATTTTTGTATACATCTGACAATAAGGCTTGGCATGACACATACAAATGTCAAGTTAAAAATAATACAAACTAAAAAGTAAGTTATTTGAGCACCTAGGGGTCTTAGGAAGAACCTTAAGAAAATTGGTTAATTAAAGAATATTGTTGCAGACTTCACCTAACACAGAAAAGAAAATCAATGTCAAGCAATCCTGGTACAAAAAGACTGATTATCAAACCACTACTTAGTAAACAAGTTGCTAATCATGTGAGGAAGTAGTGTATAATTTCAACAATAACTTTATTTCAGTAAATGTCTGAAGATAATGTCCAAACCAACCTCTCTTCCCATTTATCAGCAACCTCGCACCCATTTCTGTTAGATTCCTTCTTGTGGGTTCGCATTAATCAGTCTTTTCTGTTTTCCAATTGTCTAACAACAATGAAGATCTCCCAATGATTAGATTTAGGTTTCATTTCTTTAATGCTTATTCTGCGAAACCTTTCCTGTATCTATTGGAGAACATGTTTCCAAGACTTAGGGTTTTATCAGTGACCCTGGCTCTCTCTGTAAAGGTAAAATGATTTCTTCAAAAAATAGTCAGATGATGGAGGACCCCAGAAATAGCCTTCCTCTCTGTTTAGTCTGATTGGTTCATGCTCATTCATGACTTCATAAATAGCCTCTTAATGTTTTTCTTAAAAACCACACATAATGTATTCTTTGATTTATTATGCCCACTTTCTACAAGCTTGGGAGAAATTATATCTCATAAAAGAAAAATTATTTATTTTTCCTTTCATTTAATATTGTAAGCAACACCAGAGTTTTCTTATCTTTCATAATTCTATGAAAATACCCTCTTTTCTTGTACTGTTACCAAGGGTTTTTAACATTTAAATACATGAATGTCATAACTGAATCCTCCAGTTTTAGGTGGACATGTATTATTGATAGGACATACAATATAAAAGGAATTATAAGCCTCAAAAAGTAAGTGAGTTCATAAAACTTTTCTACAATATATTTATGCTGCTATTTTTTTCCTCATGACATCTAAGATGTGCATGAAAGCTGAAATCCATTAATCATATTGATGTTTTATCAGCATTAGATCAAACTGGGTTTTGTGAAAACAAGCAAGGCTTGAATTTGTTTCAGTATAGATGAGAGGAAAGTGCAGAGATGCTACAGAGGTGCATCAAACCTGTACAGAGATTTCATCCCATCTGCTATTAAATTAGTGGTGAAGCTATATAAACGTCTCATCATTATTTATTGATGCATATTTTTGCTTGTATGAATTTTTTAATTGAAAACTATTTTTAAGTTGAGAGGAGAATCCCCACAAAATCTGTCTTTCAACAGGGCCTACTGACATATCCCTATAACAACAGCACTTTGGAAACTGAAACAGTTGAAATATGAGTAGAAAACTCAGGAAGGCTTCAGGGTAACTGAGTCTAGCCAACATCGTAAGCTCTTTATTGGATGTTGGTGGTAGTTTTAAAAACCTATTTCACAGTTTCTGTGCCACATGCTCTTTTTGTTTTTCTACAAATTTCTTGGAGAATATGAGTGAATGAGAAATTATCAGAAAAGAGTTATTTTGAAGTAAACATAATCTCTCCTAGGATTCATATAATTTGAGGATTAAATGCCTTGTGTGCATTTTATACATAAAAGGGAACTTTGTATCCTCATTGAAAGGTTTGCTATGCGTATTTGTTTGCAGCCAAGTGATTTCTATTGTTTCTGCTAGCCTATAAAATCCTCAGTAAAATTTCAGGTTTTACAGAGTAGAAGGCTTAAAGAATAAATATAATGACTTTGAAGATTGCAAAATTGTCTTGTCTATTCCTATGTTACCTTTAAAGTTAAACATTAAATAGTTTTCTATAGAAACTAATTTTATATTTTATTTAAATCTTATTTTGTGTAACAAATAAAATAGTAAAAGAAAGTGGTGGCCATTATTTTCCCAAAAGAATTATATACCCAGTAAGCTTTCTCTTACTTTTAAAAACTATAAGTATGAATGCTTAAACAAACATTACAGAATATTATCTAGAGGCATAGCTATTGCTTATGGCATGCCAAGCTAAAAGTTAATTCAGCTATTTAATCTTAATAATAACAATGTAGTTAAAAATCTTTGACTTTAATAGCATTACATATATATGAATAGCCTAAGTAACATTCCTATAACTTTAGTTTAACATTGGTTATATCAAATACACATTGTTAATGTAATAAGACTGTAGAATTTGTAATTATTGCTATTTTTCATTTTAATAGCAAAGTAATGTGTCTTATTTTCTATGAAAATGAGAAACATTGGTGTACTTTAATGCATACATGAATTTTTGTACAAGTACTTTTTAAATGTACCAATATTTTCTTTGCATATGTTTAAATCAAAGACCATAATCATTAAATGTTTTATACAGTTCTCTTTATTCTGTCCTAGTTGAAAGACTGTACTGAGAAATGCCATACAGGTTAATCATCTGACAGGATACTTAACAGCAGCAAGACTTCTCAACTGACAACTGCTTGCCACCTAGGCCAGGCTGACAACAACGATCCAATATTTCCCCATTATGGAAAGTAATTGTTACATACACCGATATGGTCTCCTGCCATCTGCTTCTGCATGCTGTTATAGCTTTGATTTATGGAAAATATTTATCAGGATGTTGCAAAATTGCTAACAGGCATAGTGGTAGCTGTGAAATCACCACAAAACTACAAAGCTTTTTAATATACCAGATACTCCCCAGATAATCTAGGATAAATAGAATACCGTAGTCTAATATGGAAAACATTTTTAAAGCCATTAGTTGTTATTGACTATGCCCATCTCTTGATAATTAAATTAATGAGGAGTTTTAGAAGAGTTAAGACTTTCTAATATTTAATACCATGTTTATGAATCTTGTTCTTATATACTTCATATATCAACATGATAAAACATACCCAGTTTAAGTTAATTACAAAATGATACTCTGATTAAATATAAGCTCATTACTTTTTAAGGTTAAATACTAGAAAATAAGTGCTGTAAGACACTATCAGTTCTCAAAATACAGCTCAAGTTTTTCATTAATTTATTTATTCACTTTACATTTTGAATACAGCCTCCTCCCTCATCTCCCACTCACCCTCACAAATCCCTCCTCCTGTTACCCCTCCCCTTCTCTGAGAAGAAGATGAAGCCCCTTTTGTGTACCACCGTGCCCTAGAACACGAAGTCCTATGTAGAAAGAATAGCAAATCCAATACAGATGAAAATGTGAATTTCAATAATCCAATACAGACGTTTTTAAAAACTCTACATAGACTAAAAAGTAGATGGTGGGATCAGTTTTATTTTTGGCTTTTGAATGTATATGTACATAGAAGATGTATTTACTTATGTGACAACTCATCTTTGTTTTAGAAAGGTTTTTATACACATGAGTATGCTGTTCTTTAATCTTTATAATATTAGTTATAGAAGAAATATTTGAGGCCATCACTAAATATTTTTCATTGAAAACAACACATGCACAAACACAGACAGACAAACATACACACACACCTACATAGACACACATAGATGCACACACACAGTGGTACACATGCACACACACCTACACACACACATGCACACATACACGTACCTTGAGTTAACACAAAAAGCTGAGGAAAGCTTTAAGACTTTAATATTTTTCACTAAAATAGTGATGTTTACAATTTTAAAACATGAAATATAAACAATGATTTTGTTATTTACCAGAAAAAAAGGTCAATATCCATCTTAAAAGTTGTTAGAGATTAAGAGTTCTGTGTATGTTCTGGCTAAAGGGTACAATATATCACTTATTTGTTACATAACATAGTAATTGTGTTACATAGGTATCAGTTTCATTAATTGGCAATCATAAGTCAAGATTACAGCATTCTGGATGGTGAGGATTTTGGTAGACTCCACCACATTGTGATTAAGTATATGCTTCACATAATAAGAAAAAGTTACCTCCAGGCTATTGTTCCTCGCATGGATTATAATTTACATATTGCTTCTCCTTATGTCAAAACATCTGGTGCCTACAAATGCTAATGTTTCCTTAAAAAGTTTCACAAGCCAGGAAAAATGGATTGGAAACATTGCACACGAATCATTTAAGCATTATAATAGAATAAGAGCTTTGCTCGGAAAAACTTAAATTGCTCCAAACAATACTATAGTCAAGAGTATAATTTATTTGCTTATACACGAAGAGTAATGTGTCTATATGTAGAGAAAACGGTGTTTGAGTTTCATGTTAATCTCTTTAAAATACTTATGTAATTATATGGAACAGCTAGATTTTTAAGATCTTCTAGATTTTTAGTCACTTTAATGATGCTCTAAGAAGTCTGCAGTTGTATAAAGCCCACTCTTACACATCTATTAACAGGATCAGGAGATACCCAAGACACTCATCAGAGAATTATGTTTCTATTTGTCCATGACTAAACAGAAGCAATGCATTAGAAATGTAAAGAGATCTTTTCCATGTAGATCCTCAACTCAGTAGTGTGAGTCTTTGCAAGGACTACCCTAGTCTGATTATATTCTTTGTCTAATGAGGCCATTTAAGATGTTACCATTTGTAAGGCTTTTTTTTTATCAGAGACATCACTGGCTATCGCTGTCATAATGCTTTCTGGATATATCAACCAACTGTCTCTCAAAGTCTACTCTTGGATTGTTATCCAAGGCATAGATTATCTATATGAATGGTCATAGACAAAAACATTTTTCTCAGCTATCTCTCTCTTCTACACTGTTTATCACTGTGTTTTGCTTAACATATTGTATCCATAGTTAATAAATTAAGTTTTTACTTGCTGATAGGGAAAACACCTGTGTCAGATTTTTCAGATAGTGAAATAGTGCTTCCTCAGGACTGTGACCACACATTTCAATCTTTATCTTCCCATCATTTTTGGAGTTTTTTTCAAATGCATTAAGTCTCTATCTTCTTGAGATTTAAATAGAATATGTCTTCTAGGAATGAAAATAATGTTGTATCCTAACAATAAGGATAAGATGAAATTTGTTTTTAGAGTATTTCATTTATTTCTTCCATTAATAAACATGACTAAAAAGAAGTGCTTGCTGTTGAAAAGGGAATGAAGGGCCTGTAACTAAATTGTTTTAGTAAAGTGTAGACAAGGGATATTGGGACAATCAAAAATATTCTTCAAGCAAACATCAGAGCAAATAAATCTCCCTCAGACAAACTGAGAACTAAAGACAAATTATAGAGAACTTGGTACAGAAAGCTGTGGGAAAGGAAAGAGTGACGAATTCTTTAAGTGCTGGCAAACTATCAGGTCACCATTCCTCGTTCAAGCCACAGTGATATTTCTGATATAGCAGGCTGGAATTCCTTGGGGCTTCAGAACATTTGACTTTACTAAGAGTAGCGTGTCTTACAAACATCTTATTTATTTCTTTATTTATTTATACTGTAAAATACAGTTTACATTAAAATAGAATTACATCGCTTTCCATATAGGCAACTAATGACTTCTAGGAGAAAAAGAATTAGCCTTTCCCAGGGATGAGACCTCCTATTGGTTATCCAATACAGAGTGGTTATCCCTGAAACCATGTGCATACAGACAATAAAAATGGAGCGTTTGTGTGTGTGTGTGCGCGCACATGATACACATATATATGTGTATATACCAATAGTCAGTAAGATTTCTTTAACCATGTAGGATGTTATCCATGTATTATTCAACAAAGGGACACTCGATCAGAAGTTCCTTTTGTTAATTTTCTTAGACCCAAAGAATATCTGTCTCTTTGTATCTTTGTCTTTGTTTCTCTCTGTCTCTCTGCCGTGTGTGTGTGTGTGTGTGTGTGTGTGTGTGTGTGTGTGTGTGTTGTGTATGTATTTACATTTCTGTAGAAGAGAGCAGAGGACGATGCTTATGTATGCAACCTAGAACATTGCTCTCAAATATCTCTGTTACCACTGACTACTCCTTTCCAGAAAGAAGATAAGAGGTTTCTTATTAGTGCTAATTATATTATAAATCCTATTCTTCCAGCCAGCAGTCTGCCTTTTATGCTTATGCATGACCAGAAGTAACGAGTAAAGTTTTGTTCTTCTTTGTCAACACTCTTCAAGTTTTAATTAGGAAACATAATGTAGAAAGAAGCATCTGAAAAATTAAAGCAAGTATCAGTAACATACATCTCAATATCTCACTGGTTAAAACTCTGGCACAGTCCATAAATAATCAGTTCAAGGGGTAGAACCAAAATAAAGAAATATTGATATTAACACAAAGCAAGAATTATAAAGCAACCCAGAGGTGTCAACTGCTGAAGTCCAACCTTAGAGTGAGGAGTGTCCTGAGAATAGGGAGAATGGAGCAGCACTGATTTAATAATGACTCAGAGTCAGTAGTAGATACAAGCTGTCAGTTCAAGTGGTGTCTCTTTGCCTGAGGAGTCTCATCATTTTTTCTTCTTATTCTTCATTCTGACCACAGACCCTATACTCAGTCTTCTATTTACTAAATTTACATCATCAGTGCTTTGACCACTGTTAATAATTTCTTTTTTCGAAATCCTTAAATTTCTATAAATTTAATGAATCTCAGATCAGTAATCTCACCTCCACTTTCTTAAAACAAACTAAACATAAAGTGAATACACATTTCCTCACAGGTTTACACAGCCTGGTCTTTGCGGGTAGCTGGGCACAGCTCTTGTGTTTTCTTGGTACAGCAGACAGTAGTTTTTATTAATTATATTCACTTAAAAACTGAAAAGTAACAGACTACTAGACTTACAAAGTTTTAAAATCTATGCAGTAAAGGAGGTGTTGTCTTCAATCCTTCAAGTAGCTAGGAGAACAAAGTACTAACTTTTTACATGCTTGTATATCATCCTTTAATTCTCTAATCTTTGTTTCCCATTCTAGCAATCCCATGGCCTCATAGACCCTCCTAATATTATTTGTTTCTAGATAATATATAACTCTTCCTCCTATAAGATAAACCCATTTATCATTTGCTTGTGTTTTTTAAATAGATTCCTTTTTTTCCTATCCATGCCTTTTTTTCTCGAGATCACTTTAACTCTCTATATTTGATGTCTCCAAGTTCACTCTGGCTAATTAATGCAGCAGTCATCAGACCAGAGGGTACATGTATCTCTTCATATAATTCCAAATTCAAGGCCAAGTCTGGCAGTGCACTATTTCTACAAAGGACCATGTAGTCTTTCATGGCCTCTGTGGTTATGCTGTGTAGATTCTGTCCTATGGCCATAAAGGTCAAGCGGGAGATCCGTTCCTCATTCTCCACAGCCTCATGACCACCACCGTTTCTCATTCCTGAGAACTGTATCTGTTTCATTTTTTATGGAGTGATTAGCTCTGAGTAATGGGAGAAATCTATTCCCCCTCCCCCAAAAAAAGAGACTGAAAGTAAAATAGAAGAGATAGCAGGTCAGTTTTAGGGCAACAGCAACCATCACCACACACAGGGACCAACAGCCTAGCGATGCTCCAGGGGCAGGAACTGTGTCTCACCTCCCCTTATGTAGCCATGCAGGACCTGGAAGACAGCTTTGGAAATGGTGTCAGACAGATACCAGCTATCCATCAGTATGAAACATAGACGATTCATTGCATGGAATATTGTGTCTGGTGTGAAGAAAAATTATGGGAGAACTACTGTGGTCTGATATGGAAAGTATTGTAAAAATGGATTATATTTACCTATTATAATATATGATACAGAACTACATTCAGGGTATTTTCTTCTAAGTGATGACTGGGAAATAGAAGACTAAGTATCCATATCATCTATATATAGAGAAATAAAGTGTAGAAGAATATACAGGAGGCAAGTGACTGTTAATGGAGGAGAAATACAAATTTTTGCAATATGTATTTTAATTCTTTATATAATCTTAGTCCTTATTTGGTTTATTGCTCAGTGTCATTTTTAACCATCTTATAGTATTTCTGTCACAGTAAACTTTGAGTCCTCTTGGCCAGTGTTCCTTCTAACCAATGTGTTTACGTAAAAAATAAGCAAGGAAACAAAACACAGGTGGAGCACCTATACTTATCTCATGAGAGGGTTCTTAGAAGAAAGTCGATCTCTACCGTGACACAACATAAGTAACTAACCTTTCTTAAATTGAAGACTAGCTGTTAAAATTCAGAGATAGTCTCATTATTATTTTGAACTGTGTTGAATAATAAATGCTAACAAAAGCCTCTCAGTTGTTTTAAAATCAGACCTCTAAGATGGAACATGTCCTGGAACATTGTCGTGGGCCCAATCTAATCACATGAGACCTTAGAGGCACCTACGCTTGGAAGTACCAAGACACTCTCCACTCATTGACTTAGCATCCTACAGAGTTAGATCTATGGCTAAAAACACAGGCTACCATGCTGTGAGTCTACTGTGTCAATTTGCAGATGCCAGGGTTCCTGTCCTGGTACCAATTAGTTGACACAGTGTTTGGAAGGCAGCTGTTTTTTAAATTTAAATTTCTCAATAAATACTCACTCAATGAATTAAACTTAGAATTTTGATTTAAAAAGTAGCTCCCAAGATTTCAAATCTTAAAGATGAGGAAGGTCACAATGACTATATGTACTCAGATGTCAAGTAATATTTTCTTTGAGGGTGGAATGGGAATTTTGCACCCTCCAGTGGAGGGTGGCAATTTTGCAGATCACTGAAGAATCTCAGAAAGATCGTATTTTAGTATGTTTAAGCTGCTGTAACAAAAAGTACCACCCATAGGGTTTATCAACAGAAGAAATTTATATTATATGTATCTCAAGGCTAAAGAGTTTAAGATGGACCAGAAGACTGAGTGTCCTGCAAGGCACTGCTTCCTGGCTCAAAGCTCCATTTCTCATTTCCTGTGCTGTCTCATAGCAAGACGGCTGTACAAGTTATTTGTGGTCTCTTTTATAAAACAAAGTGCTCCTCTTAGGAAGGCCCTGCTCTTGTGAATAACCTTTTACAGGTTCCATGTCCTAGGAAGACCAGCTTTTATGTTTAAAGTTTAAGGGCAAAACAGTCCATCTACAGCAGAATTACAACATTCCAATGTACAAGTGGTATTGGCCTGTGATAGTAGGTGGCATCTTGGAGTGAGAAACAGAAAAGATATAAAGGAACCAAGTGTTAAGTGGAGTTAATCGGAGGAAGAATAGTAACAAAGAAAGGGCAAGGCAAAGGAAGAAGCGAACAGGACTGGAGGGGCATTGGAATACATAACAGGAAGAGGCAATGATAAGCATAGTCTGCAGAGCTTCCTTAGTCATTCCTGGGGAGGGAGATGGAGGGTCTAAAGGACCCTTTGCTCTTCACAACATACTACTCTAGGTTATTTAAAACAGCAGTTTTGAGTAAGTCACTAATTTAGGCTGTTTCCCAAAACAGATTGCATTCACTTAGCAAGAACAGCCACTCAAGGGTCCTGTGATGAGCTCCCAGGGACTTCCACAGTGACCTTGAGGCAATGGGAATACTTAAGAACTCCCAGGCTGTCAGTCTGACAAGGTTGATTCAAGTCCTTTGTCTCTTGTTGGTGTTATGTGACCCTGGGGTTGTGTTGGGTTGCTTTGTGCATGTCTCATGCATAAAAAGGTTTAACAATTCCATTTAAGGTTTCAGCATGGTTTAAATAAACTAGGCACATAAAAGACATAGCCCTTCCCTGTATAGACAGTGTAGCATCAATTAAACAAAACTGGAAGCTATTTCTAAAGACAAAGGCTTCTTTCCATTCCTGTTTTTGAACACATTAGAAATTCATTATTTAAGCAGAAAATCCTTGGTGACGTCCTATTTCCATAGCTTCTATTTCACATCCCAGCTCTTTTTTCCATCTGTCTAGGAATCCATGCTTTGTTGTCATCTCTTTGTAGTCTAAATCCATGGAACCAAGCAAAGACAGGTGAAACCCCTGTACCTGTGAACGAATTATGTCTCTTTTGTACTAAAGTTGTTCTCTGACAGTTCTATAGCTGTAATAAAGCATGCTGATTGCTCTCATGCTTCTTTGTCAGTGATCTCGTTCCTACATCTGCCATTCCCCTCCTTTTTATACATATCTTACACACATTCAGGTCTTTTGTTTTGTTTTATGACACATCATGTCTAACCAGGGCTGTCTGTGTGACCCTGGGATTTCACCTATTCACTGGAGCCTGTAGAGCTCACCAGTGATTGTACAGCTGACAATAATAACTACCTTCCCATTTTCTAACAGCACTCAGTAGTTCTGTGAGAGGGATAGAGCCCCATGGGCCCCTTCCTCATCTGTCACCTGACTATTGGCATGACCAGTTTTATGCGCACATAATGCAGAAAACTACAGCTGCTATGAGTTCATGGTGACAACATCTGTGTCACACCTGGAGGATGGCATTCCCAGATTCTCTCTCTCAACATCTATCTCTTACATTCTTTTTATGCCCTTGAGCTTTAGAAAAAAATATTAAAAGAAAAAAATATAAAAAAAAAACTTGCTTCAGGCTGGGATTTCATCTGTTACCTATTTCCATCACGTCTAATAGCTGGAAGTATGCTTTCACTGCCACGGAGAGGTTTTCTGATGACAGCTGAGAGTAGCATTTGTCTATGTATATAAACAGACCTTTAGGAGGTGATTTGACGCTATAGTCATTTAGCAAAGCCACAGTTATAAGCTCATCTCTGACTTTTTCAGCTATGAGTTTTTTGATCTCTACAAAGTACCAGACATGGTTTCTTGTGGAGCAGACCTTGAATCCAATTCAGGAAGTCATTGGTTTCCCTCATAACAACAATGTCACTGTTGCACAGATGGTCTCATCTTGCCTGTTGGGTTGGTATTATAGTTCCTAGGACTCACAGCTGGTGATATGATTCTAAGTTGTTATAATATTAAGCCTATAGATGCATACCTCCCAAAATATTTTCTTATAAGCAGAAGCTATTCAGACCATATTCAATAGTGAAAGTATAACATCAGCCTTCAGTCACAACAAGTCTTCCTTAATAAGTAATGTTGGTGCTAATGGTTTCTTATGACTTTCAGTATGGTATCTAATCATGTCTGAGTATCTCAGGTTTAAGCATCTCAGTTATATAATAGTTAATGATCTTTTCTTAGCAGTGTACTTGGTTTTAGGATGGCTAAGTTCTCGGAAGCCTCAGAAACTTTAACGATATTGCAGTTACTTGCATGATATCTACTTACATTTGTGAATGAGGCAGATGAAGGACCCATGCACTCTGTCAGCCATCTTTCCATCTGGCAAAAAGTACACCTCAGGGCACAGCTGGCAGATTTAAGGAGAAAGGAGATTAGAGAATTTCAAAGGAATTGGATTGGAAGTCTAATTGAATCCTATCAACATCCTGTTCTAGCATGTATCTTTTAAAGTTCTGTGCGTGGGGAGAATGTCTTTTAAAGTGTTTCGAATAGTTTGAGTGGGAATTTTTACTGTGAAATGAAAATATGCTAATAGATGCCCTCAAACCAAGGAGACTCTCCTATTCTTCTGATAGACTTGCAGTATGTGTGAGACATAGTGCCCTGCAGAGCAACCAAGCACAACTCTCACATGGTCATGTTTAAGAGAAGAGCGGGAGTTCCAGAATATCCTCCATCTGAGCCGTTCCCAAACAACAACAGTCATTCCTTGTTTGAAACTCCCAGTTCTCACATCTTATGACTATGTATCTGATATGTCAGGTTCATTTGACTTGAGATCTGTTGCCTTAAGCAATTTAGATGTCAGACTATCTGTCTCTCTTCTTTTCAAACACAGCAAAGTTTGGTCATAATTATGTTTAAAATAGTTCTTAACATAACTGGATTTTTTTTCTTTTAGTGAAAATAGTCTTCTTTACCCAATCTAAAAAGCTACATATTGATAATCAGAATTGCAAGCTATTTTGGAAAGAGAGTGCAGAGGTCAGTTTGAAATCATGGCTTCTTCCAGTCACCCTTTAACCCACTTATAATAAGGGTGTGTCCAGTCATGGCCACACAAAGATGAGATTTCCTTCATTCTCATCTTTCAGAAATTTATTGTAATGTAAGTAGATAAACATGCCTACTATTGAGTACATAACTGTTTAGGAAGCCATGCAGGAAGCCTACACAACAAGCACTCATAAAGAGTGAAGAAAAAGCATTGAGTGTTTTCTGTGCTGAGTTATATTAAGAGTTGTTTAAAGCATATTGTTAAAGTTTTAGACAGAAGTATTTCATTTATTTTTAGTAATTTTCTTGATACTATCATATAATCCTAGCGTTTCCCCTTTTATTTCCTCTCTCTACATACTCTCATATACACTCTTTTGCCCTCTTTCAAATGCATAGCTTATTTTTAGGTAATTTGTGTGCATGTTTGTGTGTATATATTAATTATACAATTAAATATGCAAATAGATCCAACTCAATCAGGTTAATGTTACTTGTGTACAAAGGTATACATTTTCTGGGCTGATCTTTCTGTTAGATAACCAATGGATGCAATTTTTACCGGGGAAGACTATGCCTCTAGATCTCAGACATCTTCTGTTGCCTATAGATCTTTGTCTATGTATAAGATATCCTGGGCTTTCCTCTGTCCACTATAGCATGTCTATTGTTACTGTTCTTTCTGGGATTGTCTTTAGGCAGTCTTGGTGAGACCTTATGGACATAGCTTCTGACATCCCTAAAAGACAGAATCTTATAACAAACTCCCTGTTTTTCTCTGTCTTACAATTTTACCACTTTCTCTTGCACAACAATCCCTGAGCCTTAGGTTTAGGTCTTGTGTATTATATATCACAGTTGGACTAGGCTCTACAACTCTTCATTTTTCTTTGTTATGGTTTTCTATAATGGTCTTTGTTTGTTATATAGTGAAATTTCTTTCATCAGGAGTGAGAAGTACACTAAACTGGAGGTACAAGGATAAGTATTCTGAATGTAGTTAGGGATTTTACTGTTTGAATAAAGTGGTGGTTTTAGGCTCTTGTCATGATCCATGACATCTCTAGATTTGGTAGTTGGTTAGGTTTTAGTACAAGGCATGATTTACCCTTTGTTGAGCAGGCTTTAAGTCTAGAGAGATGTTGGTTACTATCAAGGTATGCATGCCACTACTGTCTCTCTAGGATTATCATGTGTCTTAGTCAGGGTTTCTATTCCTGCACAAACATCATGACCAAGGAGCAAGATGGAGAGGAAAGGGTTTATTTAGCTCACATTTCCATATTGCTGTTCATCACCAAAGGAAGTCAGGACTGGAACTCAAGCAGGTCAGGAAGCAGGTGCTGACACAGAGGCCGTGGAGGAATATTACTTACTGGCTTGCTTCTCCTGGCTTGCTCAGCTTGCTTTCTTATAGAAGACAGGACCAACCCAGGGATGGCACCACCCATAAGGAACCCTCCAACCCTTGATCACTAATTGTGAAAATGCCTTACAGCTGGATCTCATGAAGGCATTTCCAAATTTCAAGATACAGTGCAGAGCTATAGAAGAAAAAAAAACAAACAAACAAAAAACAAAACAAAACAAAAAACATAATAATGGTACAAAAAAAAAAAGAGATGGTGGGATGGAGAAACAATTGAAAAGCCAAACATGAACATACATAACTTAAGCTATTTAAAACTTAACAAAGATGCCAAAAACATGCTGACAAGGGAAAACATCTTTAATAATTGGTGATAAGAAAACTGGGAGTCCAAATATGGAAGAATAAAATTAGAGCAATATTTATCACTTTCTACTAACACTAATTCCAAATGGATCAAAGAGCTAACTGTGAAACCTGAAACACTGAAACTGCTAGAAAAAAAAAACATAAATCTTATCTTACATGACATTGATGTAAGACAGTATAGGACTTGAGTTTCTCAAGAGTTAGGTAAAAAATTAACAAGTTGAAACTAATAAAACCAAAAAGCTTCTCCATAGATTAAAAAAGAAGAACAATCATCAGCCAATCAAGTGAAGCCCATAGAATGGGAAAGAATATTTGCTAGCTATACATTAGACAAATAATTGGTATTAGAAACATATAAAGAACTAAGAAAGCAAAGAGTCAAAACAGACAAACAAACAACAAAAAACAAAATCAATCAAAAAAGTAAACAAAATCATAAAGGGATCCTGGAATCTAAACAGAAAATTCTCTAAAGAAAAAATAATATTTGGCTAAAGCAGAGGTTCTCAACTTGTGAGTTCCAAACCCTTTAGGAGTCAAACAACCCCCAAAGTTGCATATGAGCTATCTTGCATATCAGATATTTTGATTACAATTCATAACTATAGCAAAATTACAGTTATAAAGTAGCAATAAAATAATACTATGATAGAGGCTTGTTACACACGAGAGACTGTATTATAGTATCTCAACATTCGAAAGGTGGGGAAATACTGGGCTAAAGAATATTTTTAAAATACCTAGAAATTAGGGAAATAGAAATCAAAACACCTTCGATATTTTATCATACTCTAATCAGGATGGCAAAGATCAACAACACAATCAACATTAAATACTGGAGAGGACTTAGAGAAAAGAAACTGTCTTTCCCTGTTAGGGAGGTTGCAAACTGAGCCAGATGCCCTGGAAATCAAGGGGAGTCTCCTTAAAAAAAAAAACTAAATAGAAATCTATCATTTGTTTTAAAAACAAAGTCTCATTATATTTCAAAAGCAATTAGTAGCTAATTAAAGTTTATAGAATAAATTTTGTGAAGAAGACAAATTAAAAGACTATAGCATTGTCCAAACTTCTAAAATAATTTGAAAATTTTGCGCTTAGTCCAGATATCTAATAATTTTAGTCAAATAAAAATATTTACATTCCCACCATTTAGAGACCATATCATTTTTACTGGCTTTTTATTACTCAATTCTCTTACAGTTTGGAAAGAGTAAATACAAACTAGCAAGTGATTGTTAGCAATGTAAAACTATTTCTTGTATAAAAGCAAATATATGATGCAAAATAATTTCATCTGCTAGTTATACAACTGATTCCAGTCCATGGTTGTTATATGCATGTAAGAATGTTGTATTTTTCTCTAAAAACAACAACTCTTTGTACTGTTTATTTTGTCCTGCACTTGCAATCTGAGAACTAAGGAGACTGAGGCAGGAGGATTTTCAGTTCCAGGATAGCCTAGGATGGACAGTAAGATCATCAAAACACACACACACACACACACACACACACACACACACACACACACGTTCACATACTCAGCAAATGGGATGAAAACAGACAGCCTTGAGAAATATCTAGTTGTTTGTTCTTTGGTTACATTAAGTCCAGTTAGGACTTGGTAAAATGGCAGTATATAGGATGCATTAGTGAGAGATGGTGAGGTAAAATTGAGAATATTGATTATCTATGAATATAAATTACTTCCAAGTCCTTGGAGCTTTCCTTGTATTATGTTTGCCGTAGATGTTGCATAAATGTGTCTATTGAGTACTGGCTTAAAGAAATTCTTTTCCTGCTTTCTACCTGGATGATGATGATGATGATGATGATGATGATGATGATGATGATTGTAGCATGGCCTCAAATCTCTCTCAGTCCATAGAGTTGGGTCAGCCACAAGCTGTTTCATTTGTATTCATGCATGTTTGTCTCACCTCCTTATATCCAGTGTCTTTCTAACTGATTTTCTCAATGTGTAAATTCCATCTTTAGAGAAAGCCATTATTTCAAGTGGAAGCATAAATATATCTCCTGTGCTTTAGCTTTAGTTGTGAGTTGCTTTATAAAATTGTACATAAGGAAGATGTATGATAAAAAGTGACTTAGGTAATACAGTAGAAAAATAAAAACAATTCTTCCTTTACTCAGACTTCCACCAATTAATTAGGTAGTCAGCCAATCAGATCCGTCAGTGCTTAGCTATCTAACTTCAAACTTTTTATTCTCCTCTCTTAGTGTACAAATTCTGCCTGAACTTTTAGTTCATGATAGGTGATCTTGAACAAAATTATTTTCCTTTTACAAACACCAACAAATCTTAGATAAAACTAGCAAAGGAACTCTTTGCAGTATTGAATAGGATGTAAGAAAATTTATTTATTTATTTATTTGTTTGTTTGTTTATTGGTTTTTTGAGACAGGGTTTCTCTGTGTAGCTTTGGCTGTCCTGAAACTCACTCTATAGACCAGGCTGGCCTTGAACTCAGAAATTCACCTGCCTCTGCCTCTCAAGTGCTGGGATTAAAGGCGTGTGCCACCACTGCCCAGCAAGAAGTTTTTATAATCTTTAAAAATAAGAAAGTTCAAATGTTGGTTTTTGCATTTCTGAAATACAGAAATAGAAATGGATGGAACTCTCTTTAGGGGAAGAAGCAGCTGGAATCCAGGGCTGGAGTCTGAGGCTGGTAGATTTTAAAGGCAAGTAATAAAGATGAGTCATTCTCTATCAACATCTAGATAAACTGTGCCTCTTCTCCAATTTTAGCCAATGCCTGTGCTGAACATGACTATGCAGAACAGAACTCTGAGATGTATAACAAAAAAACACTTGAAGAAGTACTAGAGGGTTGAGTATAAATTATATTATGCACGAAAAGTTACAGAGAAATTAAAGTTCAGGCCCAAATAAAGTGGATAAATCTTTAATTACTATCTGGTTTTTAGTCCAGGATGTCTATGCCCTATGCTTGAAGAGCATACCCTGAGAATTGGGATGGATTTCTTTCAAGAGAAACAGATTGCTTAGCTTGTCTCACTTTAAACCTAAAATGAAGACCTAGCAGATACAAATCACAGTAATTTAATAATTTTACAAAAATCAACATATAGACAAAAATAAATATTATATATTATACTGTTATGGATTTTGTTTATTGCTTGCATTATGCTACTTGGGAAATGCAGGAGAATCTCAATGTGAAACGCTGAGGGTCCCTGTCCCCAACTGGTTCTGGTTTGGTAAATAAAGTTATCATTGGCCAATGGCTGGGCAGAGAGACAGAGGTGGAACTTTAAATTCCTCCATCAAGGGAATCATGGGAAGAATGAGGATTAAAACTCACCATTGCCAGGACAGGAAGAAGATCCAGGCATGAGAGCAGAAAGATAATCATACAATCATGAAAGAGCGGCCCCAGGGGCTCCCCCAATGGGTCTGGGGTAGCAAAAATGAAATATAGATTTTATTAAGTAATAACTCAGGAGTATTGGAGGGGAGACATTAGCAAAGTGAAAGTTTGGGAGTGGCCCAATCATTGAGCTGATTAAGGCATGCTAAATATATGGCTGCACGCATGTTTATGACTTTTATTTGAGAATCCAGAGCATTTGGGTGGGTAGCAAGGACCAG
>JANHMN010000016.1:25619299-25635433 GCA_030674055.1 Rhabdomys pumilio | reverse complement strand
AATGTGATGTAAAATGGACCCTGGCACATCTGGGAGCACTTTCACTAGAGAGAACTGACTAAGATGGGAAACTGTCTTTGAAGGTGGATGTGACCAACACATAGGCTGAAGACTTGTTCATAGTGAAAGTGTAGAAAAGAGAAAACCTGAGAACATAGGCTTGTATTTCTCCCATCTGCTTACTGGCTGTCATAATGTACACTTCTCTACCTACCATGGTAAGTTGAAACCTCCGAAACAGTGAGCCAAATAGCTCCTTATCCTTTAAGCTGCTTTGGTCAGGTTTTTGTTACAGGAACTAAAACAAAAAAAAAATATAAGTAATGTGGAGATTCAAAATTTCATATATTTTATCTAACAAAAAATGAATATTAAGACAACTGCAGCTTTCTCTTTTAAAGAAAAATATGTTACTTTAGTAAAGACGAGAATTTTCTTACAATACCCAATGGAACTACGAGGTCTGCTGTTCACTGAGAACATGCTAAATAGGTCAAACACTTTGCTGAACACAAAGCAAAATAAAAGTTTTGAAAAATTAAAAGCCATGTCAATGTAGCAATATTAAATTGCAATGAGCAGGAAAGAAACTGAAAGTCCCACAAAGTAAAGCAAAGTAAGGCAAAACAAACAAAAGATAACTGTTTTAGAGATGTGGGCATGGGTTCTAGTTTACAAGTAACCAGATATACTTTAGTAACAACGTGGTGACAATATACTTCTATATAAATTTTTTTTCCGTATGTGGGAACGCTTTCTTAAGCTATAAATAGAGTTGCAGACAGAGAGAAAGGGGAGAACATGGAGACAAAGTGATATCTGAAAAAATGGAAGGGCAAGATTCTCCTTACCTGCATAAAATGCAATCCCTCCCAGCAGGAAGGTGAACTCTAAGCAGAAAAACTATGAAGAAGCATTCTCCATGTGCAGTGTGTGCTCTGAGGTCTGGACCTGACCTTTCCCATCTTGAGTCTCTCTCTCTCTCTCTCTCTCTCTCTCTCTCTCCTTCTCTCTCTACTCCTCTCTCTCCCTCTCTCTTCTCTCTCTGTCTCTCTCCCTCTGTCTTTCTCAGTCTCTGTTTCTCTCTCTCTCTCTCTCTCTCTCTCTCTCTCTCTCTCTCACACACACACACACACACACAATATGAGCTTATTATAAAATATAAATAAAAATACTATTTTATTCAAAAGTAAATAAGCATCTCTTGTCCCTATGGTGACTGCTAATGCTCTCCTAGGTGGATGAATGGCCAGCCTTGAAGATCAAGAAGAGGAATGTAAGGAAACAATAATAAGTTTAATGACTATCTTATCCTTGCCCAAGCTAAAAATGTAAAGACTAATGAATGAAGGCAGTACATACTGAGGTTTACCACATGGAGGAGAGTATGCTTTCTGTTTATTTCAGCAGCACATTATACAGCAGAAACATTTAAATCTTTAGCTCATTTGACACTCATTTCCCAGAATACATCTTGAGAAAACACTTCCAAACATGTACAACAATTCATATTTAAGTATAAAAGATAGCTAAATCAAAATCAGTCTTACTAACAATGACCAAATATAGTGCAAAACCATCCATATACACGGAGTTGATAGAAAGCTATGAAATGACAGCTTAGAATACTACTGATGGTGTGTTAATCATACTTACAAAACAATGTAGCCTTTTAAGGCATTTAGTTTTCTAAAGCTGAAGGAGATATAACTGTAAATTAAAATGAAATAATTCTATACTTAAAAGAATAAATATAAAGAACTGGAGAGATGGTTCCGAGGTTAAAAGTGCTTGCTGTTCTTGCAGAAGACCCTGCTTCAATTCCTCCCACCCACAGGAAGCTCACAACTGTCTATAATTACAGTTCAAGAGATCTGATGCCCTCTTCTGGGATTGGAACACACCAGGGATATGCAAGTGCTGAGCATCCTCATATACATAAAATATTTTTTTTCAAAAATATAAATATAAATTATATATACTATGGTCTTAATTGTTTGGTGAAAATTTTATGTGTAAAATAACCTGGAATATAAAAATATTAATACTGATTATCATTAACTATAAAACTGTGATAAGAATGTGTGATTCTCTATGTGTTTTTGTATTGTACAGTACTCATGGTGAAGATTCTCCTAGACTCTCGTTACACATCAGAATTTCCCATTTTTCTGCTTTTATACCCTGTTAATCAAGGCTCCTCCAGAATGACTGTACTTATCTCTCAGTGCTGATTAACCTTCACAATGCTGTTAAAATTTCAGGTCCTCACAGAAATATGCCACAGAACCTCTAACAGGAGGTCAGTTTTATCATGTTGGTAGTGTCAGAGTTCATTATTTCTGCTCTTTAAATCCTTGGATTATTCTGATCTAAGTTACTCCTAGTAAGCCATTTCATAAGAATCTACAGAAAGCATTGTAATCCTTGGCTTGATAAATGAATGCAGATAGTTCACTCATCAATAAATTTTTATCTTTGTTTTTAAGCAATGTTATTTGGAAAAAATGACTTTCTTTGGGAAAAAAATGATAACAAAAGCCTCAAATAGTAGTATGTGGCCATGACTGGTGATAATTCAGATAAAAATTCTGCAGTGGTCTATTTCTGCAGAAGTCAGAGGGCATCTTGGCATTTTTGGACAATGCTAGTCAAAGCCTGGGAAAGAAAGGGAGGACATAGGCTAATCTAGAGCTGTTTAGACTAAAATAAATATTAACTTCTTTCAGATAAATTAATATGAAAACCCTAAGACTCATCTAAAAATTACAAAATAATGTTAGAACTCTACTGTGTGTCATTTACTATAGTTTCTTAATAGATAAGGCCAGATAGTAGGTGGGAAAACTCTCTTGTCATTACATCAAGGTCACTCACTTAATCCCACAGATTCATCTACAGGACAATCTACTCACAGCAGAAGCAAACAGCTAAAGGAGATTGGAGACTGGAATTCTTCATTCTCAAGGGTGTGCAGTGAATAGTTGAAGAATGGCAGTTGCTGTTTTGACTTCTTCAACAAAGAAAACTTCAAGCCTTGATTATTTTAGATTTTCAGAATTTCTGTGTGTACAAAATTCAGTTAGCACAGTGCAAGGCCCACAAGAATTGTGACTTCTCTCCTTAATTGACATGTACTGGGTTGGCTGATCATTCACCAGCTTTACCTTGCTTACAGAGCATCATGCTTTTACACTCAGTGTGTATGATTTAATTGAATATCAACAAACCTCACCAAGTTTGCTGGTAGTGGGCAGCCAATTAGCCTTTGTGCTTCTAACTCTTGGGTTACGTGGGACCTGTCAAAATATGTTCGGATTACTGTGGTCTACTCTCAGCATATATAAATCTTTCCTTTAAGATGGCAGGTCTACAACTGTTAATTTCTGATTTGTGTTACCAAACACATCTTTTTTGTGTGTGTAAAAAAAGCTTGCAGATACTACAAAAATTATACCTCTATTTTCATGTTTTTATACTTTATTCTAATTACAAATAGCGGCACCTGCATGTGGTTCATAATTCTAATGATATAATGCATTCTTTGCTTTTTACGGCCATTCATAAACTGCCCCGGCAGATCTACTTGTGATTTATTGAATCAATAGAACTCTTTAAATTACATCCTACATTATGTTGTAGGGCAAGTATTGCCCTATGTTCCACATGCAATGTTTGAGAGAGAGAGAGAAGTGGAGAACTGTAATTTCACTGTAAATCAAAGCTTAGGCGTTGTTTATGAGTTGTAGGGATTTAACGTGTGATACCATTGCACTTTTTTTAGAGTAGCTTATCTGATATGGGAATGAAAAACCACTGACAGTAATGCCTTCAGTATTAATACAAATAATAATGAATAAAGCTGTACGTTATAGATATACTTTATTTTTAAACAAATTTGTTTTTATTTTTTAAGTATTGATCAAAATTTTTTACACAAAAGGACTAATGATGTTTCTGTGAGTATATAGAGTGCATTGTGAGTACTTTAGAACATCCTCAACTTTTACATTCGTTTTAATAATTCAAAATTAACCTTTTTATCTATTAGTATTTAATGTAGAAAACAAAATTCTACTTAAGAAGTAATACTTAAGAAGCTATACATACTCACTAACAAACTAAAAATAATACTTGGGATTTCCTGGTTTGATAAAAACAAGTCATAAACTCTCAAACAAAATGACTAGCTGTAGAAAAGATGCCACATTCCCCAATATTTAAGGGTTAGTGTCATCTTAATATTTAAGAGTCATGGTAACAAACTATAATTTTTCAAAGCATTTCAAGGAGGAATGGTGGGCTGACCTTGATGTTTACAGAATAAAGATATATTTTGACCTCAGATACCTTCAACCAGGAACCTAGAAATGACCCTAAGTAGTTAGCGAACAGAAGAACCAGCTGAGATTCAAATGCAGGCATTGCATCTGAGTGTCACCACATGAAGTACATGAGCTAAAACTGCAAGGCAGACAATGGTGACAGGATGCACAGGAAAACCAAACACCTCAGTTCTTATCATAAGTAACTCTTAATACAGACTTAGAGTACTCTTCCTTCCCAGTGATGATTATGTTGAATTTTCCATTTGTGATGTTTTGTGGACTGTGAGGACATTTGATGCTTCCAGTCCCTGAGCATACAAACTACTGTAGCATCTGTGATTTCTAACAAAATATTATTTCTATTTCTCTGGCTAGCTGCGATACTTCTAACAAAGTATGACTTCTATTTTTCTGTCTGTGTCTATATCTATAGGTAGAGACAGATATATAAAATAGTTTTAAAATTAGTTTCATAGTTCTATTTAGATTCAAGTAATCACTAAAAAGCCTACTTAAGAAACCAAAAAAAAATTGAATAAGATTATTTCTATATTCTGTATGTCTAATATTTACCTGCAGGCACATATGAAATAATTCTTAAATGATGGGACTACTTAAAATTTACAGAATTGAACCTGTGCACAGAGAGTTGATCTTAAACTGACACAAACCAGATAGTTTCCTAATGTTACTCTGAGGAGTTGAAGCTGACTCTGTTAAAAGCTGAGGCTATTTGCCTTGGGGATGCCTAATGGAAGGGTTATTATAACACTGTCCACAAATAGGGGTCTTGAGAGAATAAGTCTATTGCACTCCTTTGCCAGTTAATAGATTGGAGCATTGCGTGTCACACTGATCTCCAGGGCCAAAGGTCACATCTCTTCCTTAATATTTAAATAAAGATACTTGACAAGAGCAAAAAACACCTCATTGCCAGTGGTGACTGGGACTCGATTTATAAGAACCTTTAGAAAGTCATGCTAATTCCTAGCCTTCTTAGAATGCATGGTAACCTTTCATAAATCCATCTTTTCCCAATGTCCTTGGAAATGACAGTTATAAAACTATAAATGATTTGTAATGCAAAACGGGACTGACAGACTTGAAGATAGGATGCCATGTACTAAAATCAGAAAGATTATAGCTAACAAAAGGCAGAACATGCATCGATAAGTAGCCACTGAAGTCACTGAAGATTTCATTAGATAGCCAAGGCAAATGCTAGAACAAAAACAAATAGGGAAATGTAGCCTTCAATATCATTAGTAGAAATTCACTTTATGAATGTGAGGGTACATAATTCCTCTGCGTTAGGCAGCTGGATGAAGGAGCTTCTCCGGGGAGTGAATGTTTTTGTCATGTTATTTTAAAATATATATACAAATAAATTTCAGTTTTTCACAACTTTGAGGAATACTAGGCTCATTGTACCCAATCATATGTTCATTGCTCTTGACTTTCAAAAAAATCAATAACACACCTCTTTTAGTGAAATAATTAGGATGAAATGGGCACCGAAACTATTAAAGCTCATTTCCATTGCCAGTATTTATTGCAGGGATGATGTATACAGCTGCAGGGGATTCTGGGGTTGTGAGCTTAAGCAATACAGGCTGGTTTTGGGAATTTGGATGTGAGTGAGTAATTTGAGCAAGAGAAATTGAGCAAAGATTGTAGAAATCAGAGGGGACGGAGGACACCAGGAGATCAAGAACCCACCAAATTAACTAAGCAGGGCTCATATGGGCTCACAAACACTATAATGACAAGCATGGGACCTGCTTAGGACCTGCCCTGGGCCCTCTGTCTATATATTATGGCTCTTAGTTAAAAGCTTACGGTGCTTTTTATGGGACTTTTAACAATTGTAGCAGGTGTATCTCTGACTCTCTTTCCTGCACTTGAGACTGTTTTCTTCCTGTCGGGTTGCCTTTTCCAGCCTTGGTAAAGGGCTCTCTTGTCTTTTGTATCTTGTTGTGTCCTACTTGTCTCTTGTCTCTTTGAGGTCTGCTCTTTACTGAAAAGGACACAAAGGGTGAGTAGATCTGGGGGAGAGGAGGTGATGGGAGAGATGAATGAAGGAAAGAGAAACTGTGTTTGATTTGTATTGTAGGAAAGAAGAATTCATTTTCAATAAAAAATTTTAAAATTAAAATAAAAAAATGAGGCAGATTGAGCCTTTGAGTACTTTAGAAGTTAACAGAAACTATACCTACACACACACTATATATATATATATATATATATATATATATATATATATATATATATATATATATATTTCTTGTGTGACATCTGCCTTGTGTTGGAATCAACTTACATCCTAGGACTGTGATGATTCCACAGGCCCTGCTGGAGAGGAAGCTCACAGAAGGCCCAGCCAAACAATTTTCACTTTGTAGTATATCTGATGTCTGCTTCAGTCTGTGTCCTTCATTGAATTTAATTCTGTCTATTTTTCTCTCATGTTTTCCATTCTTAACATCTGTTTGAAAAGATGAGAGTGACAGTGAGATAAGATGTACCTAATCCTATAGGGACTTGATGCCCCAAAGACGGGGTCCTGGGGGTGGGGAAGAACACTCTCAGAGGTGAAGGAAAGAGGGACCAGGAGGGGACTAACATGTAAATAAATAAATAAAATAATTAAAAAATGAATGTGATATGTAGAGAAATGCATATATAGCATGTACATACAGTTATTCATGCCAATTCACACATATTTGAATAACAGGTGTGTTATTGTAAAAGAGGGGTCAAATGACAGAGATGTTGTGATCAGAACTCATTCTTAGTTCCCCAGAGGAGAGCTCTCCATACCCATGGTTTGCCAGAAGAACATGGGTCATCTCTTTTGACTTCTACTCACTTAGAATGATGACTGTTGGTGATCACATCGAGTGAGGCATGGGGTTGAAGAATATTCTATGCATTTTGCTTAAATGCATGCTATCTGATTATTCTTGTTAATATTTTAGAAATGATTCTTTAATGTATCATGTTCTAACAAAAGCATGAAGATATCAATGGGCTTTGGTTATTGCTACAAATATTGTTCTAACATAAGTATCACACTTAGACCTCAAATTAGTCAAATTAATAATGACTGGTTATTTGTAAATAAAATAAAACCAAAATGGTAGTGAGTCTATTTCTGTAACTACTAGGTTTGGGCAGAACAAAAACCAACAAACCTTCAAATCAGTAAAAATCTTCAGATTTATGTACTTTCTTTAAAATTTGGACCTGTCAAGTTAGTCATTAACTTATTGGTACCAGTGACCTAGGACTAGAGTAAACCTCCCTTACAGAGAAGAGAATATATTGTTGAAATAGGACATAGTCTATTTTCAAGGAATAATTGTGGTTTTGGTGAATAGTTTCACTTATTAGATGAAAGTAGGAAGAACCTTGATACACATTTCTGAATGCCATGATCATGATAAATTCAGTTGACTATGAAATAGATCCAACCACAATACAGAAGAAACATAGTTTTCCTTTTCATGCTTATCTCTTCAGTGTCATAAAATGTGTGGTCATGTTTATAGACTGCCAGAGTGCTGTCATTATGCAAAACACTAACAGAGGTGATGTTTTCAGTTGTGGAATTAAAACATCTCAGAGCACATGAGCCACACAAGACCCAAATGCCATTTTGAGACACTAGATTACACTGGGAAGGGAAACTTTGTAGACACCAGGGCATATTTTCTCTGTCACATGGTACATTTAGTTTTTCTTTTTCATTCAGTTTATCTTCTAAAATGATAAGGTTCATGGGTGAAGAAAACTGTTTTGTGAGCTTATGGTATCCCAGCACCTGACACAAGTAAACTGGCCTTTTTTCTTGACAGTTTGAACATCAAGCTTTGATTTTATTTACCATCCAGCTATTTCTTCTTGACCTATTAAATAAGCCCAAGAAAAATAGTCATCTTCAGATTTTTTGAAAATTTGATCTGCAATGATCATTCATTCATCTACTCATTCATTCATTCACTCATTCATTCATTCTCTATGTACCAGTAATTTTTCTAGATAAAGTATAAATTAACAAGAAGAATAAGTCAGAGCAACTACTTCTGAGAATCACACACTATTAAGGCTACCAGAGGAACTATTAGCTGAAGAACTGTTTTTAAAAAGCATTTAATTTTTAAAAGACAACATAGTAGATCTTGTTTGGTAGCACATGTAGAGTGTTCTGGGAGTCTCATCCTGACTTAAATATGTCTGATTTCCAGACAACATAGCTACATTGTGAACAAAGACATCTGTATTCTCAGTATTGATAATTACACCCTCATTTGATGGTGTAACCATCTTCGTTAGACTGTCATCTCTGCTATTGACTCATGCTCCCACTGAAAGAAACTATTGCATTAGACTTTGAGCTTACAAGCTACAAATTAGAATAGAGAGAGAAATATTCTTTGGCAATCTTATACTTCCAAGGTTAATGCTGATGAAAAATTGTTGAATTAAAACTTAGTAGATGAATAAGTAATCTAATAAGCAGGACACTTAACTACAGAATTATATTTGAGTGTGATCTCCTCATAGTTGGCTTTCAACCCAACATATTCAGACAACCCGTGACACCGGATTTCATATATTCGTGAATACTATTCCTTTCCCAAACCTTGGTATGGAAAATTTTGAAAGCAAAAGAAGCTTATGATTGAAATGTGGCTGACAGATGCCTTTGCTCTCCATGTAGCTATGTCATCTGGGAATAAAACATATTCAAAGTCAGAATGAGACTCCCAGAACATTCTACATGTGCTACCAAACAAAATCTGCTATGTTGTCTTTTAAAAATTACAGGCTTTGCTTAAAGAGGTCTTCACTGGATAGTTCCTCTGGCAGCCTTAATAGGGTTTGATCTGTTGTTGATGCTAATCAAACTTCCTATCATATAATCCGATGCTCTTAAATGATTCCTTATGATGTGTTTTCAGCTCACACTAGATGCCACCGTTGTCCAGTTTCTCTTTCTACCTCACCTTCTGGTTGTAGCACAGGCCAATTGAATAACATACTATTCTTAACCCCCCTTTTTAATATAAATCTTGCTTGGCAGGCCCAGTGTGATGTGTAGACTGGATTGAATCAAAACAGCACTCTCCTTCAGTCTGTGTGCATAGGAAGTGATACTAACAAGAATCAGATTTTCCTGGACCTGTAACAGAGGAAACAACTTCTGGCATCATAATTATTTGAACTGGAACCACAAGGGCAAGTGGTAATGTTTCCTTTCTATCACATGCAAAAAAGCAGAAGGCTTTTTTTCCTGACTGCTGAAATGGACTGACTCAAATTTGTGGTATTAAATGTTTGAAATTAGGTGGATATTTTGATTTATTTTGAAGGCTTCCATGTTCACAATTCATCTGGTCTTATCAAGAGTTCTAGCTTTGATGGCAAGTAATTTACTTCTGGAATATATTTATAATGGTGGTGTTAGAAGATGTCTTATGAATATTTTCAGAACTTTTGTTAAGGAGAAAAAGACATAAGACAAATCAACAGTGCTAATAACTCAATAATGCAAAGTTGTATTTGCAGACGTCTTTATCACTTACCCACAGAATTTATAGAGAAGGCTGAAGCCCAGGATATACCACTGAGTTAACTGTATCCACATAACTAACAGCTATGAAACTCACATCCCTCATCTGTAAAGACGGTAATAGTTACAGTGCCTTTATCCGGGTGTTAAAGTTCACAGGATGCCTTGGCAGGAAAGGTGCTTTTCTTATCTATTTGTTCAAATTATCTCAAATTATTTTATGTCTGTCAGGCCATGAGAGCTGGGATCATATTGACTCATCTTCCTACAAAATTATGCAACACTCTGCCAGCACATGGTGCATGCTCAACAAATACTGAGTGAATGTATGAATGGATGAATTTGGGGTTCTGGAGCTGCAAAGATGCATGCAGTTCCTGCTTAGCAAACCCGTAGTCAAGAGAAGTGATGGATACAGACACAATGTACTGTAACATAATTTGAAATTATACCTATACCCCTATCTGGTTACTTTCTGTTCTTTCCTTTCTGTGCAAAGATGTGTGTGTGTGTGTGTGTGTGTGTGTGTGTATGCATATATATATGTACAAATCTACATTCAAGTCATATTAACAGACAAATTTGAAGCGCCTGTGAATTTTAAACACTTGCAAAAGGATAATTAGTTTCTTGAATGGAGTTTCACTGGGCATATAAACCACACTTAAGAGCAAGGCACACCTCTCCTGTCTTTTGTTACTCCTAATCCTGAATGCCCCATTCCCCTCACCATTCTCTCCCTCCATCTGCCTCTTATGACTATTTTATTCCCCCTTCTAAGTGAGATTCAAGCTTCCTTGCTTGGGTCTTCAATCTTGTTTAGCTTCTTTGGGTCTGTGGACTATAACATGGTACCTGTATTTTATGGTTAATATTCACTTATAAGTGAATATATACCACACATGTCCTTTGGGGTCTGGGTTGCCTCACTCAGGATGATATTCTCAAGTTCTATCTATTTTCCTTCAAAATTCATGATGCCTTGGCTTTTAATAGCTGAATAGTATTTCATTGTGTAGATGTACATTTCCTTTATCCATTCTTTAGTTGAGGGACATCTAGATAGTTTCCAGTTTCTGGCTATTACGAATAAAGCTGAAATACACATAGTTGAGCATGTGTCTTTTCGAGATGTTGGAGCATCTTTTGGGTCACAGAAGTGAGGAGGTGAGTATCTCCAGGATGACACAGAGATCCGGGATAAGAGATGCCCTAAGAATCAATGGGAATGACCTTAACTCACTACATTGGGAATATGTACCCTGAAGAGGCCACCTCCTATAGCCAGACAAGAATCCCAGTGGATCGATAGAAACACCAGCCCACTCACAAAACTGTCAACCAAAATTTATCCTGTCTACAATTAATGGAGGTATGGGGGAGGGAGCAGAGACTGAGGGAATGGCCAAGATTAGTTTGCCCAACTTGAAACCCATCCCATGGGCAAGCACCAATACCTGACACTACTAATGATGCTCTGTTATGTTTGCAGACAGGAGTATGTTGTTCTCCAAGAGGCTCCACCCAGCAGCTCCCTCAGATAAATACAGACACCCACATCCAAACAATAGATGGAGCTTATAGATTTTTATGGAAGAATAGGAAGAAGGTTTGTAGACCCCGATGGGAATAAGAACTCCATCGAAAGACCAACAGAGTCAACTAATTTGGATGCTTGGGGCAAGAGTCTGAACTACCAACCAAAGAACATATATGGGCTAGATTTAGGCCTCCCCACTCATATGTAGCACATGTGCAGTTTGACCTTTATGTGTGTCCTAAACATCAGGAGCAGAGGCTATCCTAAAAGCTGATGCCTGTATATGGGATATGTTCTACTACCTGGGCTGCTTTGTCTGGCCTCAGTGGGAGAGGAAGCACCTAGTGCCAGGGTGGGGAGAATTTCTAGGGGACCTCTGCCATATCAGAGGGGAAGGGGAGGGGGAGCTGAAGAATTGTGGAAGGGTGACCAGGAGTGGGGCAGAGAGCAGGATGTAAAGTGAATATGTTAAAAAATATTACATAATAATAAAGAACAGGCCACATGCCCAGCAGTAGATGGCCAGCACAAAATAAACTCAAAGTGTTGGGTTTGTTGTTGTTTTTGTTTTTGTAAATTTATTTTTGTCTCATATTGCTTTGTTTAGTCATTTATCTTACTGGTCTTTTGCTTGTATACTACTATAATTTGTGATTTTTGTGCTTTTATTTTGTGTGTGCTCAAGCATGTGTGCTGTGTGTTTCTCATGCTGTCTCTCTCTCTCTCTCTCTCTCTCTCTCTCTCTCTTCCTTTCTTTGTGTGGTGTTTTTATTTATTATTTATTATTTTTTATTTTCTTGTTTATTTTCTAAACTCAGAAAGAAAGAAGGCATAAGGGATGTGAAGGGGAAATCATGATCAAAATATATTGTATGAAAAGTATTTTTGATAAAAATTAACAAACGAAATAAAACATAAATTTTGCCACATAAAGATTAAAGTTGGAGAGTTTTTTCTTTTTTCTTTTCTTCTTTCTTTCAAAGAATAAATGTAAAGTTAAGATCAAATACTTAGATGATATCTGTAGTGGGGAAGGGAAAGTGTGCTGGGTAGCTTTTGCCAACTTGACACAAGTAGAGTCAGCTAATTAAAAAGCCTCAACTGAAGAATTGCCCTGATTGCTAATTGGCAGATGATGCAGCCTGGAGGCCACCTCTTCCCTGGGCAACTGGGTCTAGTATGGATGGGGAATATAGCAAAGCAAGCCAATGAGCAGTGGTCTGTGTTTCAATTCCTGCCTTCAGATTCCTGTCTTGAGTACCCTCTCATTTTCCCTCAGTGATAGACTGCAATCAGTACTTGTATGTGAACTAATAATTTTTCTCCCAAAAGTTCCTGTCATGGTGTTTATCAAAGCGATAGGAAGGCAATACGATCAAATACTTAGATGATGTCTGTAGTGGGGAAGGAGAAGTCTGAAGTGGGGAAGTGTGCTGGGTAGCTTTTGCCAACTTGACACAACTAGAATCAGCTAAGTAGAAAGCCTCAACTGAAGAACTGGACAGGAAACTAGGTCTGTGTTGCACATGTGCTCTGGTAAGGAAGGTAAATGACCCACTTTCTGTTTCCTATTGCCATGTATCAGATGCAGAAATAGTGACAAGCTGATGATCTTTTGAAATATCTCATGAGAAATGCAAAATAAACCTAATGTTAATTATAGTGGTCAAAAATCTTACCTTGGTGAGATGTTTTGTTAGAATAATTGTATCTTAATAAACTGTTTTATTCCGGATATATTCTTGTTAAAATAACAGAGATAGCTCTGATTGCTTAGCAGGTGCTTTAGTGATTTCTTTTGTACGAATGGACTGCATGAACTTCTCGGTTCGAAATTCTTAGGTAATGAAACACTTTGAACTACTGAGAGTCAGAACTTCCATTTCTCCTCCTAGGTGCAAATACAACTGGGATGTAAAAGCACCTCCCACTTATGTAATGATGTTGAGCATTGGTGATCCACAGACTCTCTAGAAGAAAGAAAATATGACCAGGTCAGCTGAATATACTGCTTAGTCCCAGTCATGATTCTGTTCAGTCAGTTAAGTGATTACTGTAAGGTTTGTGTACCAAAACAGTGAGTACGGATTCCAGATTAGAGAGTTAGAGCCACACTATTCGTTCTCCCGGCAGGAACTCTCATGTCTGCTGTCTTCATTTTAAGACACGATAGTAGTTTTTGTTTCCCCAAATACTTTATCTTTTCATCGGTATTCAGATAGGGGAAATGTTTATAACGAAAAGCTAAAGACTTAGAATTTATGGCATGGTTGGAAACAATTACTCACCCCTTTAATTGTTTTTAGTAAAATTGCAGTGTATGTGTGTGTGTTTGCTTGTGTATGTATGTGTACATCAATATTGAAAGTCTTCTTCAATCTCTCGCTACACTGAACTGTACCTGGGCTTATCAGTTTCAGTAGGTTGGCTGGCCAGAGAACTTTTGGGATCCTCCAGTCTCCTCTCACTAGGGCTGGGCTACAGATGTGCACCACTAATCTCTGCTCATTTTTATGTGGAATCTGAACTTAGGTCTTCATGCTCAAGTCACGAGACTTTCAACAACTGAGTCAAAGCCCCAGAACTTTTGTTAGATTTTTTATGTTCATGAGCGTATTCTAAATCTTTTACTCGTTTGCCGATTCTTGGTTGTTAAAATAGCCATGAGACTAAAAAAATCCATTCAGTGATATGGATTTGTGGTATTACAAATTTTGAGCTGAATTGTTGCAAGCCATAAGAGTAAAGCACAAAAATAAAATCTTCTAAGTACAAAAAAAAAAATAATGTACATGTCTGTCTGTCTGTCTGTGTATGTGTGTACATATATGTATATCTCCTTTGTTTGGTGAAGAAAAATATCATCAGTAGGTATAGGTGATAAGTACTGAGAGTTAGGCATTTGCTGACTCCTACCCGACTTTTTTCTGTGTGTGAGATGAGGTCCTGAAGTCTCAAGCATTCTAGCATTGAAATTGAATGGTTAGTGTTTCACTCTCTGGTGTAACAGAACTGACTCCTTCTAGAAAACTCTGGAGTTTTGTGTCTGCCTTCATTGCTTCTTAGATTCTAAATAAATTGAGATTCAGGGTTGTTTGTTTGTCTTTGTCTTTTAGTTTTTTTTTTTTTTTTTTGATTTTCTTTTTTCATGACAAAGAAGAGTGAGAAGTAGTCAGACAGGAAAGCAGACAGGAGCGAGTTGAGGAGACTCTGGGGCCAGAGGAGCATGTGCTTTATAGGCTGTGTAAAGGAACGGTTCAGCTGTGAACCAAAGTGTCCAGGCTTATTTAAGGACAGCACAGCAACAATGTGAATTGGATTTAACATTTAAAGCTGAAAATAGGCAGGAGAATAGACAAATATACTGCAGTATGATCTTGTAACTTGAGAATATTTTCAGTCAGCATGCTGATTTTAGATAGAAACAGACAAAGTCCATCCGTAGCTCCTGAATTCTAATTGTCTTTTCGTTGTTCTTTTTCAATCTTCATCATAAAAATCTCCATTCTAAACTGAAGACCAAGTTCAGAGGAATAAACTGTGAGGGACTCATTAGCCCCTCCCCCTTTTTTCGTTCCACCCTTCTTAAGTGGATCCCAGTCACCAGCTCACATATAAAGATTCTCGGAGTGTATCTTCTCTGAATAATAATACCCTGTTTCAAGAGATGTTTCGACTTCGCTAAGAGTGGATAGGCACACCTCCCTGGAGCTCGTGGCAATACATCTGCATAGGTAACAAAGGGCCTAAGGATGAGCCACCTGGCAAACAGCCTCTAAAATATCATCATCTTGCATGAAAGTTAGTTTCAGATGGGAGTTCATTAATAAAAACAAAAGGTAAAAAAAAAACAAAAAACAAAAACAAAAAAAAAACCCTAAGAAGTTAGGGTACTAACAATGGTGATAGTTTTGCTCTAAATGCGGACAGCAGAGCAGAACAGCTCTGTAAAGCTTCTCTGAGGTGCCCTGACGAAGGTGCTGGTTACATTTTCTGTCATCATGGACTGAAAGCCGAGGAGTTGTAACGGTAAGCGGTAGGCGATAACAAGCAGAGTTTCTCTCAGAGCAGTGACCGAATGCAGCACGGTCTTATCACTGCAATTCTGGATCCTTGGCCTCTTTCTCCTTTTCTCCTAGTCTGCAATGCTTTCTTAACCCACGTGTTTTTGGATCACAATGTCTCCCCAAGCTAATGCTCGTTTATGTTAGGAATTAGAAGACTTCTCGGATGGTAAACACCGCAGATTTCTCTGCAGTTTAGTGCTGTATTTCTAGCCTGACAGCATATCATAATTTTCATATTTATCATCAATGTTGTTTAAAGGAATCTTAAAAGACATCTACAATTAAAGTATGTGTATCTGAGGATGAACTAAAATCAGCCACATGGCAAACAAAGGAGAACTAATCTTGGAAATGCATTAGTCAAATGAACTACTCTGCAGTCCAGAAGCAAGGCTTTCTTTAACCTGTACTCAGACACCTTTCTAGTCTAGCACCAGGGACATTTTGAGATGTGTTTTTTTCCCCTAAAAGTGATTTTGGCTATATGACTAATGTCTTCTATTATTGAATTTATTATTTTGAAAAGCTAGAACCTCTCCCTGCCCCCAGTCCCTTTTTGGCATCTGTGTAAAACGATTATCTACAATTCAAACCACACACACACACACACACACACACACACAC